>VZRL01000790.1:128898-201217 GCA_013397895.1 Origma solitaria
CCTGGACTCCATGGGCTGCAGGGGGACCACCTGCTTCCCCCATGGTCTTCACCACGGCTGGCAGAGGGTTTTCAGCTCCGGCGCCTGGAGCACCTCCTCCCCTGCCTTCTCCACTGACCTTGGTGCCCCCCTGTTGTTCTCCCTCACATATTTTTACCTCCTCCTCCTCCTTCCCTGGCTAAAAAGAAGTGCGTGCTCACATTGTTTTGATTTCTTCTTAAATATGTTTTCACAGAGGCGTAACTAACATCTCTAATTGGCCCAGGTTTGGCCAGCAGCATGTCCATCATTTTCAGAGCCATCAGAGACTGGCTCTGCTGGACATGGTGGAAAATTTCCAGAAACTTTACTCAGGACATGCAGGAGCCATCTTTGTACCCCACCCTGTTCACTGGCAAAAACTGGGCCAGGCAAAACTACCACAGTAATAGCGACATCCATTCACTTCTTTGATATTCCTCTGTTTTAGTGAAAGGGTATGAAACCTAAGCTATCATAGTTCCATGATCACACCCTCTTGTGTCCCTTGCTGGGACATCGGTGTACAGGTACCTTTGCAAACCTATGTTCCATAGCTGGAATTCATCTTCATATGTCATTGATAAAATATGATGCACTCCAGTTTGGGATACTATGTTTTAGTTATTGATTAGGTTACATAATATAAAGAATAAGCAGTAAAAAACAGTGTTTTCAGTTTGTCAGGGAGCTTCAGGTAACAACACCTGACAAATCTCTTTTAATGCTATGTACTAATTGAGCTGGAAACCAGCACATTATTAATGAGCAAAGAAATAGCAGATCTCCACTCAAAGAAAGGGATTGAGGGGGTGAGAGAGCAGGGTGAACAGGAGGGAGAACATACAAAAAGACACCTGTCTTCATTAATTCAATGACTAGTGTCAGCACAGCCCTATTACAAAGAAGAAAAAAACTCATAATGAATACTCTTCAAACTGCATTCACCAGGGAGAAAAGGGAAGAAATAATGCCATTCTGGTTAGATGTAGCACCAGGTTTGGGAAGTTGGTGCACTCACAAATGAGAACTGGCATACTGCCCTGAGCATGAAAGCAAAGATATGCAGTCAGAAATGCTCATGTTGCCCAGTTCACGCTTTGCATGGAATCTGTTTCCAGTGGCCCCGAAAGATCAGGTTCTCCTAAGTACAGGATGATGATACACTGGGCTTTTCTTGTAGCAGAAAATTGAACAGTTGTTTCCTTTGTCCATTCACCACCACAAAATGCAGGGATCTTCTGTGGTTGTGCAGGAAGCATCCGTCGCTCTGCATTGTAGAGCAGCTCCAGCTAATGGGCTGCATATTGGACAGAAATCTGTAGCCATTTCATTAGCAGATTACTCCTAGGAGAGCTTACCAACTGTCATGGGTTTTTTCCAACTTTGAGGCATATGACTCACAATAGGAGGATATAAATATTTTTGAGGCATGACATGAAGCCAGAGAAGAAAGCAAAATGCTAGAATAATAAGTCTCTTAACAGTATACAGAATAGGTATTACATGTACCCTTTTGTACGTGCAAAAAAAGATAGCTTATCCAGAGACTATAATTGTCAATAAAAAAGCCCATCAAGTCTGTGCAAATGAAGACAGAAACTATTGTCCTGTTAATACAAATTTAACTTAGAAGACTGCTGGAGTTTCTGCTTGAGCTGAGTAGGAAGGAACTAATTCCAAATCCAAGGAGCTCAGTACTTAAGGATACACAGGAGATTTCAGATGGGTCAGCCGAAAATATTGTATTGAAAGTTTCGTGGCCTCCACTTGACATTCCTGACACCTTCCCATCCTCTGTCAGAATGGAGTCCCTGCATGTCACACAAAAACCACAGTCGCAGCCTAAGTGTTTTCACATGACAAAACTGTATTTCTTCACTCAAATAGAAAGATGGCAGTTTATTTTGTTTGCATGTTATTTAAGGCTGGATAGGAAAAGGATAATATTTTCAGCTGGACTTCAAAAGCACGATGGCCAAATAAGGCATAACTGGTTTTTGACAGATTAGAATGGATGAGTGCTTATATGTAATCTGACATTTATTTGTATGAATCCATATTTAACATGCAAATAAATACTTGTTGCTGGACTCTATTTCTATAGTTGGTCAAACCAAAACCCTAATGTGCATTGTGCCAACAATAATTCCCAAAAATCTGCATTCCATTTCTAAAGTTCAAACCTATTTCTAAATAAAAATGGCAGTTTTCCAAGAATGTGACTACCAGTAAAGATCTTGGCTGTGTTTGGATCGAATGTAATCCCCACATGACATCTATTTCTTTTTCTCTCTCTGTCAGCATACATATTCTAATTCACACCTATTTCTGATAATTTAAAATATTTATTCTATTTCTAAGAAGATTTAATCACTACCTCTAACTGCATATTAGTAGGATTAAGTATGATTCAACAGGATGTGCCAAGTTCAACCAACCAGGAGAATTTGATAGAATCATAGAATGGTTTGTGGTGGAAGCTCATCTATTTCCAATGCCCCTGCATGGGCAGGGACACCTTCAACTAGAGCAGGCTGCTCAGAGCTCCATCCAACCTGGCCTTGAGCACTTCCAGGATGGGCATCCACAGCTTCTCTGGGCAACCTGTTCCAGTGCCTTATTAACCTCGTGATAAAGCATTTTTTCCTAATATTGAATCTAAACTTACTCACTTTCAATTTGAACCCATTGCCACTAGTCCTGTCACTACATGCCCTTGTAAAGTCTTGCCTCATCTTTCCTGTAGGTTCCCTTCAGGTACTGGAAAGCTGCAGTTAGGTCACCCCTAAGCCATCTCTCTTCCAGGCTGAACAATCTTAATTCTCCCAGTATTTCCTCATAGGAGAGGTGCTTCCGTCCCTCTGATCAACTTGATGGCCCTGCTATGGACTCACTCCATGTCCTTCCAGTGCTGGGCCCCCAGAGCTGGGTGCAGTGTTCCAGGTGGGGTCTCTCTCACCAGAGCACAGCAGAGGGGCAGAATCCCCTCCCTGGCCCTGCTGCCCTCACTCTTTGGATGCAGCCCAGGACACATTTGGCTCTCTGGGCTGGGAGTGCCCATGGCCAGGTCATGTCCAGCCTCTCATCCACCTGCACCCCAAAGTCCATCTGGGCAGGGCTGCTCTCAGACCCTTCATCCTCCATCCTTTAGCAATTTCTTTATCCAGTATATGAATTCAGTATGGAATATGTGCTTCTTTAAACTTCAGTTAGAGAAAAGACAAAAGAAACCTGTGGTTTCCGCTCTGAAAAACATATCTGTGTGAACAGTTATTCTGGTGTTCATACTGTACTTTCTTTGTTAGCGTTGCCTACTGCTTTTAAATATTATTTGAATGTGTGGCATATACCAGATGTTATGTTGAGGCATTGGATACAAGAAAGTTTCAGGGACTTGAATAGCACACAGAGCCTGTGAGATTTGATCCCCTGAAGTTTCCAAGTTCCCAGCTAATCACTCTGGAATGAAATTATTTCACCAGACCGTAGAGGTCTAACTGGCTATGTCTAAAGCCAGTGAAAAAGGCATGAAAAAGAGCAATTTTCCCCCTTCCCAATAAACACTCAAGTAGTTGGGGTGAATGATCTTCTGTGGGTGAACATTATGCTAGGTTAATTATAGTGTTGGGGTTTTTTAATGAGGATAGTTATTAGACATCTGAAGTCAGATTAGGTTAGGCTTATCCTCAAACAAAACCAAAACTCAAAACGAAGTTGGACAGTTCAGGTTTAAGGCTTTGCATCTGGAGAGTTGTAAGTGCATCACACAGGAAGTAGCTGTGATTTTGAACTGCCAATTTCGAAAGACCACATTTGGCACAGGGAAACGAAACTTTTCACCTGCCTTCTTCCTCAATCATTTTCTCGGACAAATTAAGTAATATTTATATATAAATAAAACTACTGAAGTGCAAATATTATCTGGAGGTGCTGATTCCACATCTTGACGACCATTAGCTCTGGTACCTCTGCAGCTGAGAGGTAGGTAGGCAGTCAGAGATGGAGTGGGAGCAAGGCAGGATAGTGAAAGAGGTCTTTGGGATCCTTACTTGCCTCATTTAGGGGCAAAACATGCAACTGAGCTCTAGGCACATCAGTGCTGATGAATTTAGTATCCTGCCTGTCTACCTCTGGGAAGCAGCCAGTGTCAGCAGCAAGAGCTTGAGGAATTGTTACTGCAGGAAAAAAGATGGCAGGGGAGTAAGAACAAATAAAAAAGGATGTTGGTCCTGGGTTAGAGAAAGATACTAAATGATTAGGGTATAATAAAGGTTAAATCACCTTTTCACTCTGGCTGTTGATGGAGGTGATCTGCTGTTGATGGAGGTTCCCAGCAGGGACTCTGCCTTCCCAGGAGAGGTGGGACTGGGACACTGGCACAAGGGAGGCTGCAGATTTGGTTTTCTCAAGCTGTTTTTACTGCAGATTCCAAATGGCCAGGGAATGCCATGAACCCCATGAAACAAAGCGAAGCTAAGAGGCCTTTTTAGTTTTTGTCTGTTGTCTTAAAGGGCTTAATTCCGCAGTGCTGTGTAAAACCAAACTCCAGCTATCGGCAAGTACAGCTGTCTTTATCTGCCTTCAGTAGCACTCATAAGCAACTTACTGCCTCATTACCAAACCTGAAGCCAGAAATGTATTTGCACAGGGACAGAATGATCATGCCCAATGTCAGGTGAAGGACATTTGCTTTCATTATTTTTCCCTTGTCTCTTGTATTATTCACATATTTCCTCTTCTTTAATGTCTCTTCTCTTGATTATTAATGTATGAAGAATGCTGGCTGCACGGTTCAGAGCGTGACAACACCTGAGAAACCCCAAAGAAGCCAAGCATTGCTATGTGTTATTTATAGGATTTCAGGCTTCTCTGTATTTCCCTCTGTTTCTGGGATTTTATAATTAGAGAGAGAAAGACTACCAAATCAGATTCAGATGGTGAAAGAAGCTCCAGAGCTCTGCATTGACCTATTTATGCCAGGATGCCTCTTTAATCGTTAAAACATTCATGTCGTAGGGGGTCAGAGGCTTCATGTATTAATGCACAAAGTCATGGGACTGAGTTGAATAATTTATTAATTGCTTTTGTGCACCACACCTAGGGCTTTTTTGGAGAAAGAGTAAAATATTTAGTGAATTAAAACAGTGTGATCGAGACATTTATACTCGGTACAACTCTTATGAGCAGCTGAGGGAGATAGGGTTGTTTAGTCGGGAGAAAAAGAGGCTCAGGGGGGACCTTACAGCTCCCTACAGTTTCCTGAAAGGAGGTTGTAGTGAGGTGGGGATCAGCTTCTTCTTCCAGGTAACAAGTGACAGGACAAGAGGAAATGGCTTTAAGTTGTGACATGGAAAGTTTAGATTGGCATTAGGAAAAATTCCTTCACCAAAAGGGCTGTCAAGGGCTTGAACAGGATGCCCGGGGAAGTGGTTGATTCACCATCCCTGGAGGTATTTGAAATCACAGAATCATACAATGGTTTGGGCTGGAAGGGGCCTTATACATCATCTAGGTCCAATGCCCCTGCCATGGGCAGGGACACCTTCCTCTAGAGCAGGTTGCTCAAAGCCCCATCCAACCTGGCCCTGAACACTTTCAGGGATGGAGCATCTGTAACTTCCCTGGGCAACCTGTGCCAGTGCCTCACCACCCTCACAGTAAAGAATTTCCTTTTGAAAGTGTTTTAAAATCTTTGTATGAATAATGCTATGAGGACAGCATTTAACCTCGGTTTGGAGAATCAGGCAAAACACTGCATATCAGGGTCTTCCAGCTGAACACATGTACAGAGCTCTCCCTCCATGGCCAGAAGCAATGGCCTTTAGAGAGTTGAGCACTCCCTTGGAAGAGATTTTCTAAAGGCATTTCCCCATTGTCTGGACCCAATTGGCCACTTAAGACCATTATGGGAATGACTCATTCACTTACTAACTGTTGGAGAAGAGCAGAGCAACTGACAGCGTGGAATTATTGCTCAGGGTCTGGCTATTTTCCTGTCTTTAGTTTTGGATTCAGAATTTTTCTCATAGAAGACATGTAATCCTAAATAATTTCTATTTTGTGTTTACTAAGAACACAGGAACTCAACTTTTTACTAGCTCATAGCCCTCTAAAGGTACTTTTTTTGGAAAATGTAGTTATTATCTTTTTATTTTGGATACCACCATAAAAATAGACAGAAGAATGTAAAATGTATATACAGGGCTATGATTGCTGTTCAGTTTGTTTAAATTAGAGAAACTCTATATTTTAAAACTGTACAAATAACTTAGAATGTTTGGATTATAAAACTAAAGACAACTGTTAAAGGATATGAAGCTGTAAAAGGATATGAAAAAGCAAAGAGTGATTAAAAAATACTTCTCATTAGTCTTCCCTTTTCTTTAAAAACTCAGCTTGCTACCAGTTGTGTAAAATAGTAGCAGGCTTTATGCCTAGAGAGTCTCTGGAATCTTTCTGTTCATATTCTTAATTTTTCTTGTAATGTTTTAAGATTACTTTTTGTCAAAGAGTTTATTTATTAAACACATTCTAACAGCTTTTACTCCTATGCAGTGCCACATAATGTTTACTGATTTTTCTATTTGCCTGAGTTTTCTATTAAGAAATTACAAATTAAGTGCATACTACTTACAGAAATTTGGTGTGTGATTGTTTGTTACAACCCTGTGGTTTTGCTTCTTTCCTAATCTGGATGATTCTCTTTCAAAAAAATGTAGAAGGCCCTCAACGATAAGCTTCAGCATGAGGAATGAAGGTGTTTTCTGAGGGGTGTCAAAAGTGACAGCAAATGTCAAAATTAACTTGGAAAGTTGCCACTTCAGCAGAAAAAGGCCCAGTCCACCAACTGGTACGTGTCATGAAATATTTAATGGAATGGGGTATAGGAGGCCCTTGGTACAGTCTTTTGGAAGTTGTTTCACTCTGTGTTCCTCACTCAGCGTAAAAATTTTCCTCCTCTTGCCACGCTTGCTGCCAGGCCACACTACTCATCATCCCAGGACATCCAGCTGATACCTCCTGCAGCTGATCCATGGGACACCACTCAAACAGAAGGGGAAAGAAGTGCCTAAATGCCATAATCCAAAAGGGGCACTGGAATGCAGTCAGTAAGGCTAAAAGATGTGACCCAGCCTTCCTGGCACAGGCAGAGATAAGCTCAGTAACTCCAGATTTTTCAGCTTTTCTTTCCTGCTACAAGGACCTGATTTCCCTGTTCATTTTAGTAGCCCTTTCTGCAAATATGTATTTGAATTTGTCTTAGGATGACTGCAATTGTTGGCAATTTTCTATATAAGGTCCTGTCCTGGCTTCAGCTAAGGTAGAGTTTGTTCTCAGTAGCTGTTACAGTTTTGGATTCAGAATGAGAATGGTGTTGATAACACACCGAAGATTTTTTCATTTTTTTCTAAGTCCTGTTTATTCTAAGTCAAGGACTTTCTTGTCTCATGCTCTGCTGGAAAGGAAGTACACAAAAGGAACTGAGATGGAGCACGGCTGGGACAGGTGACCTAGGCTGACCAGAGGGATATTCCACACCATAAAGTCATGTCCAGTATACAAACTGGGATGATTTGCCCAGAAGGGTGGCTGATCTGGATTCAGGAAGGGGGGTCTGGCATTGGTCATCAGGCGCTGAGCAATTGCATTATGCATCACTTGGTTTTCCCCTTTCTATTATTATTATTATTATTATTATTATTATTATTATTATTATTATCCATTATTGTTATTTACCATTCCGCCGGGGTTCACATTTATATTGCCACAATGAGTTATGTGAGGAAGGAGAGGCTATAACAGACAAGCAGCATTGTTTTACCTGTCAGAATACCTTTACAATGCTCATTGGACCTCTAAGGAAATTTCCACCCTCCTCGGGCTCACACAAATCCAGACTCTTCTTCCTAAGTGAAGATAACACAAGAAAATTCCCCAGGTCCATGCCCAGGAGGGCTTTCTTTGTCCCTGTAACTTCCTTTCATTGCTAGGTGTGTTTACATCAGTGGTGTGAGCAGGAGGCACAGGCTGCCATGACCCAGCCCTGCAGCACCACCGGGTTCCTAACTGGTGCTTCCTATGAATGAAGTTTGCAAAAGGGAAAAGAGATAATCCACGATGTGTGGTCTAAAATGAGCTAATCCTTCAGATCAACCCTTCCAGGAAGATTTCTCTCTCTCTTGCTGCCACAATCTGGAAGATTAATGTGTGTGCATGGCTGCTAACTGCCTGTTTATGCCACTCCAAGGATTAATAAATGTTTTGCAGTTGTTCAGTAACAATGAGAAAATTACAATCAATTGGCATTTTTAATACAGAAATAAATGGTACACTTCAATGAGATAACACTGATAAGTGACTGCTTCAGGCATTCAACTGCTCATCTCTATTTATAGCTATGTAGCTGAGGACAGAAAAAAAGGAAGGGGGCGGGAGAGAAAATAAATCCCCAATGAATCTCTGTTAATTGCTTCCCAGTGTACTGACTCACCATATCCTTTACCAGAAGACAGCTTTCAACAATTTTATTTTCTCAGTATTTATCTCATCTCAATATGCAGATTTACACCTCACCCCTGAGCAGGAGGGCACCCTGCCCTGTCTTGGTGGCCAGAAGAGAGAAGGGGACACTACTGTGACCTGGAGACCTGGATGGTGTCTGACACCTGCTTTGGGGTGAGGTGGATTGTTCCCTAGACTAGCAAGGCAGTCCAGGGTGATGAGCAGAGATTTAGCTCTGACCTATTTTAGATGTTTATAACTAAGCGAGTCACACTTGGTACTTTTTGTTGCCTTAATTTCCCATTTAAAAAGTGGCTATTCCACATGATCAAAGACAAGTTTTCTGTGAGACCTTCCAATGTGAGAGGTGTGCCATAATGACTGACAAGATCTAAGAAGTCATGAGTGCAAGAGAGCTAAAACTGTCTCTGTATAGACAGGTGTTGCAGTGAATATCAGACAGCTCAGGTTGACAAATTCAGTTCAGCTCACTCAAGAATTTGTAAACATTGATATTGGCCCAAACTTCATCTGACTCCTACTGGCAGTGCAATCTTGGAAACCCATCAATATGTTATTGGAAAACTCTAGGGAAGCATTTCAGTAATTCTAATTCAATCCCTAACCAGGAAGTGTAAAAGGAACAGGGGGGAAAAAAAGACGTTTTTAAACCCATTAAAGCATTGGCAACGCCAGCTCTGATGGTATTGAATAGAAATGAACTGAGTGTGTCTCCAGAGGATGCAGGCAGGCTTGGCTGGCCTGGCACACTGGCACAGGCAGGAGAGCCAAGAGGGACAGTGTGGATGCTGGGAAAGGGATTGCATTGCTGTCCCACTTGTAAATGCAGGAGTGTTCTTGCAAAGGATAGGAGAGCTGATACAAGAGCACCTGAGTTTTCCCCCCTGGCTTTTCTTTCCCTTTGGCCCGTCAGGGCTCAAGTCAGGAATCCTTCTAATATTCCATGATCTATGAGATGGCAACTCCAGCTGGTGCAGACAGTACGGAACCGTGGGAGGCCAGGGTTGCATTGCAGGACCAGCACCACAGCTGTGACCAGAGCTGTGTCATGGAAAGCTGCAGCCACTGCAGCCACAAGGGAGAACAGGAGGAGGACACCAACAAGCTGCTTATGAAGGATTTCTTGTGGGTCACTTCGCTTGGGGCATCATCGATTTGGGGCTCACAGAATAACTGCCAGATGGAGCCTAAGGATTGCAGTGCTGAACATAAGGCAATGAGGCTGCAGAATAAAAGCCTCTTTCTGACAATCAGCACAAAATCACCTCTAGTAATGGAAAAGATTTTATAATACTGACAATGGAAACAGTAAATTTGCACAAAATCTCCAGGAGTAGGTATGGCATTGACACAAGCATTTAGCATGTTTTGGAGGATGGAAAGGACAGAAGGGTGGCTGGAGTATTTATTGAATCCTCTTCTGACTCTGTATGTCTACAATTTCAACAAAACCAATTTTTTTTCTACATTCACATAAATATCTGCACAAGGATGTAAACAACAGTAAAAAAGTGGAATCTGGACACAGGTCAGCTCTTTGAGGACTGTTTGCTTTCTGAAGGCATGCACACAGTCCTGCAGCTTACAGCCTATAGCTGTAAGATCACATCAGACATGAAAAGTATAACTTTCCATGCCAGAATAAAAAGCAAGCCAGTTATGTATTCTAACAACAGAAATAGAATACAAAGCATCCCATGCCTCAAACTGCAATTTCTAGCTGTATTTTCATAATGCTTTCAACAAAATTACTTGTGTTTTCCCATTATTGTTGAGAATTGTGAGGGTTAATGGTGTCCCATTCCTCTTGCCTGGCTGGCGAGTCCCTATCTATAGCTTTCTCACTTGTGTCACTAGGGGATGGTACCCAGAGAGAGTTCACTGCTGAGCATCTGTGTTGTGCCTCAGAAAACGCCGAGGTGTTTGTGTCTGTGACAGAACAACACCATGATGAAACAGCATGAAATATATCTTCCCAGCCCTCCTGGACAACTGTAAAGCAACATATTTAATGTCTTCTGAAGCCTGTAACCTCAGGTAAGGCACTGGTTGCACAGGGAGGCAAATGAATGAAGATTGCACCCATTTTTCACCCTGCTCTATAACTGCTTTTATTGTTATTGTAATTTTGAAAAATTAAGCCAATGAGGGAGGGCACTTTAGAAGGTGTCTGACTAGAAATGAGAGCAGGATTAAAAAAAAAAATAAGGGGGTGGGGGGAACAATGGGATTTATCTTCCTTCAGGACCCCTTCTGACAAATGTGGGTAGGTGGCCATGGACCTGTGCTCAGCTCCACCCTGAGCTGAGGATGGAGCTGAGCACATCACCTGGCTCAGCAGTTATTGTAGCAACAGCTTTGCCTGACAAAACCACTAAGCAGCATTCTTATTCCTTCTTGAGGCACCTCGAACCCTCCCGTTTTCTCACAGAGGTCCCAGCCCCCTACTTACAAAAATAATTTGATGCAAACAGCACCGTTCTTTTAGAGGACAGCGAATGTTCTTTCTGCTGCAGCTGGAGCTCAGTTCCCTACGCAATGGGGGAGGAACAGAATCAGCTGGTTTTCAGAGGATTTACAGTGACCTGACACAAGGTGCATTTATTCAAGGTGCGATGCTAAGGAGCATCAACCTTGATCCGAAGAGCTCATGAAGCTCTTCAGACCTCGCTGAAATGGCCGAGGGTTCAGCTTACACTGCCAAACACTTCTGTGTACAGACGTATGGAACAGTCACCTCTCACAAGAAACATCACAAAAACTTATAAAAAAAAATTCATCAACAGGTGGAAAAGCACTTTTGACAGAATATGGTCAGATGGAGTTTTTGGTACCTTTTCAATCTCTACTAAGCTCTACAAGAACCTGGGATGTGCTCTTTGCAGTGGCCTGTAGAAATCTGACATAATTATAAACAATAGAAAAGATGTGGGAGAGAAAAAAGGAAAATATTTTAATATTAACTCTGTTTAAGATTCAGAAGTGTCCCATTGAATATCATTTGTGGCAATGGTACTGGTCAAAGCTAGGAGCTGTTTCTCACTTTTTGAGGAAAGTTTTTTTATTAGCACAGGTGCATAAAGTAATAAATGACAGTTTTAAAGCATTTAATGTAAAATCAGCTCTCATAAACTAGCTGGAACACACCTTGAAATCTGTAGGGTCTACAGATAAGTTAACAGTCTAGTGTGCAAGAACATAGCAGAGTGTATGGTTTTGATTATGAAGTAGTAATTTCCCTCATTAACATATATAAACACTTAAATGACCTATAGGTATTTAAACTTGCTTTATTCTGAATACACTTTTCTTAGTATTACAAACCTCACCCATTGTTTAATTCTAGAAAAAAAAATTTACTGTAAAAGATATTTGCTGAAAGATGTTTGCTTGGCAGCTTGCTTGGCAGGAGAAAAACCACCACCAGTATCAGCTGGAACAAAGGCAGAGGACCTGTAGCTCAGCATCCGTCACATCTGATGACAGCTTAGCAGAGAGAAAGGGCACGTCCTCGTGGCTCAGAATTTTCACTCCATGTCAAGCTCTTCATAATAAAATCCTTGGAATCCACCTGCTAAAGCCTTTGGTCTAAGAAGCATGCTTATAAAAGCCTCTGACTTTGAGGTCTGCTTTCTGGGACTAAATCATATTATTTCATCCTCTGAAGGAAAGCTGACATTAGTGGGCCTTGGTGGGTACATTAAAGGCCAGAGTTTGACCCAGTGGCTTAAGAAAAAAATAAAAGAGATAGGACTCTAAGGTTCAAGTCCATATTACTTCTTGACAAACTGAAAGGAGTGAAATCATTGCCTTATGAAGAAAAATAAAAATTAGAACATTTTGGCTGCCAGACCTATAAATCCACATCCACAAGTGCATGCTTCATATTGAGGACTTACTTTGTAATAGTCTGGTAGTCCATCAATCCCACAGAACCTGGTAGCTTGGACAGGTCAGGAGAGATGAGCCCTCGCTCTCTATAACTTTTTGTTAGAGATGGCAGGTCTTATTTGCACCTACTTAGAACTTCTACTTTTTAACCATATTTAAGCTCTGAAGAAAATCATGCTGGGTGTGTAGTTCTGGATGATTTTTCTAGGAGAAATTCTCAGCAGAAGTAATTCTTCTGGCTCTGAGAATGAGGCAAAGGGAGGAAAAGGCATTGTTTTGTCCATGTGGGCCCAGGAGGGACTAGTTTGGATGGGAACTGAGAGGCTCAGCAATGCAAACTGCTCCAACTGCCAGCTCTGCAACTTTAAAGCCCCAGCATGTGTGAGCACGCTGGATAAAGAAGTCCTCCCCACGACTCCAGCTGCTGGCTGTATCACTTCTGACTAATGAGAAGCAGGAGCAGAAGAGGGAGAAGGCAAGTGGCAGGAGAAGGCAGCAAAGGTGCCACAGATAAATGGGGAGGAAGGATGAAAGGAGAGCTCTAGTCTGTAAGACACTTCCACCAGCACAGGACCTGAGACCTGATCCTCAACAGTCTGCTACCAGCAAATACCTGGGAAAGCACTGATGGGAACAGCACGGCACTCCTTTCAGGAGATGGCTCAAGCAGCATGCTACTGCCATTGGCTGCTTCAAGTCACCCACTACCAGAAACCTGCAGATGTTATCCCTCCTGAGATGATCTGGACAATGACTTGGACATTTGCAGCTTTACATTTTTTAAGAAGGGAAGAAATTAAATTAGACTACCGTTAAAAGAACACCAAGATTGCAAAGTCAAGTACTGAAGAGATGGGAAATGCCTGAGTCAGGTTGTTTGATGCATCTCCCTTTGCTTTCCTGCTACTCATGTGAGAGGACAGTGCTGCGCAAGAAGTGACTTCATGTTCATTTTTCTGTGAGAACCCTGATCCTTTCAGAACAGAGGATGGCCATTGCTCAGAGCATGAAATCTCTTGCATGGATGAGGGATTGTGAAGGATTGCTTCATCCAGACACGGAAAATGTGTCCTGGGTCACACGAGGCACTACAGGACAGTTTCAGTCTATGGGTCTCATTTTGTTGTCATGAATCACAAATGTTTTCCTTTGCAAACAAAATCACAAAGGGCTGCTTTTTTTCTCTTGTAATGTTATTGATCATGTAAAATGGCCCCCAAGCTCTTAAGCAAGAGGTGATATTTTCATAAGATCAAAGGACAAAAGAGGCAAAAAAACCTCCCAAATTTTCAGGAAAGCAAATACATGGGACCTGGAACAGCAGCAGCAAGGAAGTACAGTTGTAGACCTTCTGGGAAGAAAACAAGCATAATAATCATACTGTTAAAGACTGTCATGAGGAATATTTTCAAAAAGGCCAGATTAAAGTCAAACCAAACCAATTCCGGTATTGTTCTCTAGCGTCAAATGTTTGACCTTACAGGCATGTAACTTAGAGATCTGCATGTTAAAGTTAGGTATGTGGAAAAACCAGATACAAATACAGCACCCTGTAGCCTCCATTCAATTGCTTTTTTGAATTCATGTCAGATTACAATGACTGAAAGCCAGTGAAACATAGATGATCTCTGTCCAGTGTTGGTAGATGGAGAGAAATCAGGTTCAGCTGAAATTATGTTTTATAGCTATGAGGCAAAAAGCAGTTGGGGACTGCAGACTGCTTTTACCATGCACTTGAAAGAGAGCTCTTTCTGTTGAAAATCAAAAAGCTTTGGTAAGGGAAGGGGAAAAAAGCATAGCTATTGGCTCTACTGTTTGCTAAAATAAAGCACATTTTCCAATACTTTTCTTCCAGCATTGTGCTGAAGATAATTTAATAGGAGTTCAAGAATCAAAATGAAAATAGTAGTGAAGAGGCAAAATAGAGGAATGGAAATATCTTTCTTATAAATATCTCCAAAGCCTAGACCTACACAAAAGATGGAGCTTACCAAGTCAGTAAACCAGATTGCTGAATTTGGAGAGTCCTGACATTTTGCAGCCTCCATACTGCACAGTTATCAAAGGAGAGAGCTTAAACCCTTCCCAAAGGCATGAATGTAACACCCAAAGTAACAGAGCCTTTTTCTAGAACCTATTCCTGTCTTTCACACCTATATCTACCAAAACAGAACAGAGAATGATGGGGAGGAGGGAAAAAATCCCCACAAACAAATACAAAAAACAACAAAACCAAAACCAACCAAACAGAAAACCCCCTAAAAACCAAACTAAAAAGCCCCACAAACCCTTACCACTTACAACCCACATGCTAAATTTTTTTATTCTCAATATCCTTGTTTCTCTGATACAAATACTGTCAGTATGGGCAGGGCTTCCATTCAAATAAAAGAACATTTCAAGGAAAGCTGCCCTGGGTATTGCAGGTACTCTCCTTGCTACTGTTATTTCTGCAACTGTAGAAGCTATCATTTTAGCATTAAAGTTTTCTAGGCTTAGAAAAATTTCATCAGCTCTCTGGAGCTTGACAAAGAAAAGGTGACATAAAATCAGAAAGTTACAAATCACTCTTTTCTAACACTTTTACTAAAATAGACTAGTAAGGTATGCACTACATTTTCAACTGGAATTTTTTTGGAAGAAAACAAAACCAGAAAGAACAAAACCACACCCCCACTAAACCACTTAATATGCTCTGCCAGCAAACATATTAATTTGTATGTCTTGGATTCTATCTGCAGCTGATATTCTCTTTAATCAAAAATACTGAACAGAATCAAAGAAAAAAATGCTGATTTATATTTTATTGCTCATGTTTTATCTTTCTCACTTGCATAAAAGACCTATTTTGTGCACTTTTAACAGATCTTAATTTAAATACGTTAACACAAACATTTGTATGCCTATTTTACATACAAATACCTTGTATAAGTAAATAACAATGCATGCATATATATGTAGATATGTAAGTATACAGATATACAAACTTCAATTATTTTTTAAAACACATCAAAGAAAGTCACTATTGTTATCCACCAGCTGTGACCAGAACTGTCTCGTTAACATGCTGCATTTAATGAGACATTATGTTAGCATTTCTCACTCTCTGTATTTCCCTGAAAAAAATAATCTATGTTAAAATCAGTAAGGGAATTATGTAAATTAAGTACCAACCCTGATGAAACAGCAATTATATATCTCAGCAGCTGCGTACGTCCATTTAGGATAGATGATTAACTGGCAAATTGTTTGCATATTTGTTTTATGGAGCATTTGGCAATTTAACTATTAGCTATGAAGGTTTAGCCAAAAGTCATTAAAATGCTTAGACTAGTATAGAACACAGGTGGTACTGTTTTAGGAAACTTATAAAATGCCAAAATGTAAGGGATACCTTAAAGCATTTAAAGCATGGAGGGCTGTCCATGGGATGTGAGTGGGGACCATGCTGGACATCTAATCTACCCACTTGGTGTTAACGGGGACTCAAAAGACCCAAGTTCTGGATTCTTCTCCTGTTTGAGTGCCATTTCAACCCAAGCACTGATGCCACTCAAGTGCATTCTCCTTTAGTCTCTTTGATAATCTGTGAGAAGGGATACCTCTGCAGCAGGCAAAATCTGAGAAAGTCTCTAGAACTGCACAGGTAGATCTTGGCTGTTTGAGACTTGGATTCCAGCTCTACTTCCATGGATATTTAATGTAAGTAGCACAGTCACAAGCGCTACACTGGCACAGGGATCATTACAGAACAGAATTCTTCTCCCTCTTTTACCTAGTGAATGTGTAAATTTTAGAAGGAAGGACCACCCCCACCAAAAGTGTAGGAAATCATTTGTGCTGTGGGTTGAAATCTGCTCAGAAAGGAACCTGCGTCTTGTTTTGCTGCAGTTTGGGTAAGTGCACTGACAGCAGAGCTGTGGGAAAGAGCAGACAGCTTCTTCCAGGTGTGTCGGGGTAGGTTGAAGACACCTTACCACTGTCATCACCCAAAGATTACTTCTGCTATCACTGAGCAAGTGGAGTATAAATGTGAGTGGTCCCTTTTTGTGTTTAATATCAAATGAATAGATTCAGGCTCTAAAATCAGGCTTAGCACTAAAATAGATGAAGGCTTTTATCTATTTTCATTCACCAGATGCTGTAGCAAGCAGCATCCACCAGTGACAGCTGTCTAAAAGGCACACGGGTTGATATGAAGGAAGGTATGTTCAGGCTCTGACTGAAGTGAGCATGAGTTTGGAGTTCAAGAGTTCTTTGAAAGTTTTTTCTTCTTTTGTTCAGAGGAACAACGAATATTTCAGTTCAGCTATTACTGTACTTGGTTATTTTCATGAGAGCAGTCCAGCATAAAAAGGGACAGTTTGGTCCTTTCTATTGTGACAGGCAGCACACAGCTGTGTAACTCAAGGGAGAAGTTACTCTGCTTGAGACAATTTGCATCAGAGCGTCCTGGCTTGTTCCCCACGTGTCTGTCCCTGTACTTTGCTCTAAAAAGCTGATGCTTCTTCATCCACCTTGCAAGCCTCTGTCTTCTCCCATCCCTGACTCCTTCCCACCAGCCCACTTTCACAATCCCTTTCTCCAAGCACGGCAGAGGCAGCTCTTGTTTCCAGACACACAGAGCTCCGTGGTGTGCACAAAAAGATGTTCATGTGTCCGAAGAGTTGTCCTGCTCCTGCATGACTGCCCTGTACCCAGACACAGGCAAACCCAGAGCAAACACTGCTCTGCTGGGGCAGATACCCAGAGTTCACACAGCTCTCGCTCTCAGTGACAGATGCAAGGCTCGCTTGCTGTTCAGTGGAGAACAAAAAGCATCAGCATAAGCTCACATGTAGCTGCAGCTGTGCTGCTGTGGATAGATATGTGTATACATTAGAGCTGCACCCTGCCTGCTTCTCTCTTCCTCTCCTTGCCTTCTGCCCTGCTCTTGCAGACCCCCACTCACCTCTTCCCGTCAGAAAGGAGCCATCTGAGCTCAGACTGCAAGTATTAAATTTACAAACATTGTTTTGGAGGTTTGAGGAGAAACAGAAATGAGCTCATGATCCCCAAACCATACAGATTCACCAAGCTATCCTCAGCATGTGAGCCCTCGCCAGTTTAATTTTGCTGTGAAAGTAAGCAGAAGAATTTAAACAGCAAGTTGCACCTGGCCAAAAATGCACTGCTTTTATTTCTTTGAAATTCCAACCACAAACCACATTTTTTCTGTGTTCTTGTTAACTTGCCTTCAGTAGCAACCTCACTAGCGTCAGAGTTAACCTGGAAGATTCACAAGGAATTAGAGAAATACAGTATTTACTCTATTTGTGAAACATACTTTCCAGGAACAGTATTTCCTTCTGTCCCCTCCTCTCAGATTTCCCCCCAGCCTGTTGCTATGCTGGCGCTGTGTGTATTCCCTCAGTTTACACCACGAGCTGCCTATGGCAAGGAGCTATTATTTGCACTCCTCTATAATGCAGTTTTGTCACTATGGACATAGCAACCCATGCAAATCTCTTCATTACGGAAAGCTAACGGGGTGGGTGAGTCATGCATCAAGACATCATTGGCTCCCCAGTGAGGTGGGGGTTATGCTTTCAAGACCAGCTATAATTTATCCCAGCAAACTTGATGATACACGGCTATTGCTGAGGAAAAATGGAGAAAACTTGAGCAGAACACACAGCCTGTGAGGGGATTTTAAACTTTTTCCTGTAGGTGAAAAGAATAATTTTCCCCTTTATCCTGCTGTGGGGCTTTCTGTGAGAGTGATCAGGGGAGATGCCTGTGTTGCAGCAGGGCTGGGGGACTGGAATGCACTGTGGGATCCCTTGTTATGACAGGTTCTTATAAAATATCAGATTAATCAAGTTCAGTCTTTCCCTCTTTCTCATTTTTCCTGATTCAGTGCCCAAGATGACGATGATTCCAGCAGGAAAAACAGAGGAGGAAAATCTGCTTGAAAAGTTGCCTTCCTAAATTAAGCAAGATAAAGAGGTGACCTGAATTTGTTTGCTTGTCTTTAAATAAAGAACTCATGAAATCTTAAAAAGTAGCTTTTGACTGTAAACAGTGACTTTGCCTATTTAATATATCTTTAAAGACTTACACTGCCTCCCTCCACCTCCAGATGACAGAGTGTCTTCCCAGGGAATACAAGCAGGAGCATTGCCTTCCTCAGGCTCTGAGCTTGCAGTGGCTTAAATAACCAGTTTCTAGCCAGTCTGGCTGAAAAAATAACCAAAACATAAAAGCATAAAAGCCCTTCTGATGCGTGGAGGTAGTGTCAGGTGTCTCAGGGCTCCTTTGCTGGCTCCCCAGCAGGCACCACTGGCCCCACTGCTCTCTCCATCTCTAATCCACGCGCAGGGTGCAGTTTTGGTAGATGCTGCCAATTACCAGCACCAAAGATACTGTGAACTGATTGTCTAAATTCAGGAGAGGGCCTAAAAATTGTGTTTCAAAATGGCTGATTCTGATGCTTTTTATTTGCCTTCTGGGTTTGGGTTTTCAGAGTCATGCCAGTGAATGCAATAATGAAGCCTATATTTTTTCCTAAAATGGAACTTCAGGCTGCCATTAAAGGCTTCTTTACACACATGAGGCTTTAAGAAAAATATCAAATAGTTTAGTACTTGTAATAAAATCTCAAGAATTGACAACATTTTATATCACTGGCTCCTTCGCTGTCCTCATCTCTTCCAGCCTCAAGAAACCAATTCCTCTGGGTCAGATAAGAGAGACAGGACACATGATACCCATCCAAAATTGGAGTGCATAAACACAGTTTGCAGCTCAAGCCAATTTCATCTCACCATCTTTAACAAGAGCTCCATTTTAAAACATTTGGAGAATAGAAAATTAAGAGTAAGCAGTAATATTTTCTTCTGCTTAAAAAATGCTCCAAATGTGCTTTTATTTTGAAAGAGCCTCCTTTAATGTACTGTGAAGCTTTAGAAATTACTACATGGCAGAGCGAATTGTAGTCATACTGAGTGAAGTGTAAAATACCAAATAAATAATTTTGATTTGACTAGGAAAAATGGTTGAGGTCTTTAACTACTGCTATAATAGAAATAACAAATCTTCTTGATAGTTTTGACAAGTTTGTTTGTTTGTTTGTTTGTTTGTTTGTTTTAATGAAAGATTATTTTTCCAGGGAGATACGAGTTTTAACCTGCATTTACAAAAAAAAAATTGAATGCAAGTATCTGAGTTTTCTTTCAAAGATCAAAATTCTGGAAACCAAAAATAATTATTTGACAACATTTTTTATGTGAAGAAGTCTTTCAAGCATTTCTGTTTGTGTGTGTACATGTGCATGAATTGTTACTGTTTGTCAGTTTATTCATCAAATAAGCAAAATAAAGTAACCCTTTATTTATTGCTATGATGGGAATTCTGCAATTGAGAATTTCTGCAATTGAAAATGAGAGTCCCACTGTAGTAGTTGTCACAGGAAGAGAAAAGTCTGTCCCTGCTCCAGGACATGTACAAACTTAGATACAAGTTAGAAGAGAGAGAAATTAGTCAAGGTGATGAAGTCACATTAAACAAACAAACTTTAACAGAAAAACAGGAGTCTCAGCCTGCCACAAAGGCATTTTTCAGAATGATGTAATTTTTAATAAATCGTTTGAAATTACATTATTATCCACTACTGCACATACTCCAAAATATTGACATATATGATGTTATATAATTTTCCCAATGAGAAGAAATACTCAAAAGTTGTTACGGCGCCTCAAACCACTGTGACTTCCAACAGTGGATCCAAGTGTTACGGTTTCCAAGATTTCAAACATTTGAAAGAACATTTGCAGACCTTTTTTGAAATAGCTGTCCTTGAGTATAGAAGATAGTCCTCTCTTACAATTAGCTGAATATTGTATGTACATCACCATAAAACTTTGAAAGGATTTGGATCAACTTATTGTTTGACAAAGCTAAAGCAAGAATGGTAATCAATCCCTTGGCAATGGATATTTTAAATTTAAAATAAGCTTTACAAAGCCTTTGAACCTTCAAACACTTTATCCTTAAGAAATTAATGGGTCCCTGAAGAAGTCTTATTTCCCTTTCTGTTTCAGTTATATATACTTCAATTACATTAATCAACAATGCAACAAAATAACAGATAAAGACCAATCCCCTAGAAAAAAAATTTTCCCAATGCCTCTTTGCCACTTCTCCCCTTTTTACCCCTTTTTGGATTTTAAACTGCTCAGGGCTCTACAGAAAAATCGTACTTTTTGGTTTTTAAGCTCTATTTTTTCCAGCTTTGGTTTGCTGTCACAGTAACACCTCCATCCACCCCTGACCTATTCCTCTCTGCAGCAATTTGTGTTGACTGCAGCAACACCTGCAGATGAAAGCAGCCCTATGTGAGAGGTTTCCTTCTGCTGAACCTGGAACAGCACCGAAGAGTCCTTCAAATGTTTCTGTCTTTTAAAGGCAATTGGAACTTTATGGAACATTTTCTTTTTCCTCTTAGGAACAATTACCATTGTGGTCCCTAAGCTGCCATGCCAGCCTCTGCCTTTGGGCAAAAATGAATATATTTTTCAAGTTTCACTACATCAAAAACTCCTAGAAGTGACCTTCCTTGTTACAGGTATAGATTGTGGATGCCTTTATTGTGTCTACTCTTAAATCCCATCATAGTTATAGTTTCAGCCTAGCTCAGCTTCTCCCAAACATGAAAAGCAATCCTGTGTGAACTGTCGACACTGTTTTCCCCTCTCAGTTCCTTTGCTCTCCTTAAAAACCAAGAGCCTAAAAATAAAGGTCTCCTAGCTTCAGCCTTCAGCCTGGTACCTCCTGGCAGGGCTTTGTAAGGTGCTCATATCCACCATCAAGCATAATTTTGTTATTCCTGTGATACTCAGCTGATCTTTCCGCTAGCATTACCTGGAAGCACCACTGCATGGAAGCTGCATGCCTATTAGTATTTGTATTATAAACAGCCTACTTAGGGGGTTTATATAACTCAGAGGTAAGAATTTGCTTTTGGCTGAAAGCTATTAACTCTCAGCCAAAAAGCAGAATTTTGTTTAATTTGACGTAAATAAAACTGATCTGCTGTGACAGTTCTATTTATACCAAGGGACGGGCTTTTGTATTTAGATCAGTTTATCCAGATACCATGTGAGAATTGTGAGAATTGGTGCTGACAGAAAGCCAGTGGTGCTGGGTCAAAATCCTCGCAGCCTCTAGCACAGAAAAGTGAGGGGGTTACTAATGCACGGCGAGACAGGCAGACACCATAACCTTCCCATGCTCCTCCACATGATGCAAGAGGTTCCAATAGTGTCATTATGTGCCCAAGACGTTAAGAAAAAATTTGGTATTTTCCTTGGCTGTCATATAGAACATGTCTTATTGATTTGGAATTGCAGACAACTAGCTGAGGAGGAGGACTGAGCACTTAGAGCAAGGCTCTGCACAGGCACTGAGCTTTAAAAAACACCTTCAGTCCTGAATTTCCTGGGTGCCACTGCCTTGAAGCCACGGTAGGGTGGGGAGGAGAGAGAGACATTCCTCTTGTACATTTGTGTACAGTCTTGACCATGTTGAAATGACCCAATTTATCTGAATTTGATGCTTTCACATTCAGATTTCTTATACTGCTACCTTTCTGCTTTCTCTCTTCCTCTGCATTAATTTGCTGTGTAAGTACATTCAAATGTCAATGTGTTTTTACTGAATTTGCCTTACATAATACACCATACACATAAATTCGGTTTTTAAACCATGAAGAAGAGAACTATTGATAAAGGCCATTAAGTTAGTTCATTAACATCATAAAAAAGTAATATTAACAGATTGAAATGAAATATCTAGGGCTTCTTTTTCTGCAGGAAACTGCAGAAACAGTTTTGTGGATGGAAATAATTATGGATATTGGTGTGGTTTATGCAATGTGAATATTTAATTGCTGCATTAAAAGCAGTGACTCTTTTCTTAAGAGCTATTATTTAGAATAAACTTTTGCATGTCCAAAACTGGCTTCAGCCATCTTGAAAAGCTGTAGGTAAGTGTAAGACAAAGCCCTGAATTCATACCACTTACTAAGTGTTGCCATCCTGAGATGACTGCTAATGAAAAGTTCCTTTAAATTTCTGTACCATTATAAAAATTAAAGTAAAATTCTTGGCCTCATTTTTCTGCCTTAGTATAAAATATATGACATTTTAGTGAGGAGCCCTGTTTCATTTATAAGTGGAAATCTGTGGTTATCTGCTAAGGGCAATGCATTTCTGGATTCTGTACCCATTTCTGTCTGTAGAAAATAAGTTATGAAGTAAACGTATAAGAGAGAACTGCAGGAGCAGAATAAACCCTAATGACTGGAAGGTCAAGTGCTAGGAAGACCTGGATTTGCCTGGTGACACTAAGTTACTCCCTGATGTTTTCCAGAAATCTACAGAGAGAGGTGGACAAAGCAGAAAAAAAGCATTTGGTGAGCAGGACTTGCAGCACCTGTGGCACAGAAATGTTCTGAAACAGCAACATCACCACTGACTGCACAAAGGTCAGAAACCAAGGTCTGTTTATAACTCTGGGCTTAACAGCAAGCAGAAGCCTGAAGTGAAGTCCCAGTGTAGGACACACGAGGAAGGATACACAGCATCTCTATAAGAGAGATTTCTTGATCCAGTGTGGTCAGACTGCGTGGGGAAGCTTTGGAGAAGCAGATCTGCCAAAACTTTCAATAGAAATCAGACATCTTTGATAGCAAGAGCATGAGAGAGGAAATGGGGCCCCGGGAAGACCTACCAGAAGGGAGGGAGAGCAGTGCAGGCTCTTCCTGTGCCTTGCAACAGAGACAACACAGGCTAGAGGAGAGATCTTTGAGCCTCTGGCCCTGTCTGGGCTTAAAAAAGAAATAGCATTAACCTGTCCAGGAGGTGGAATACAGACAATTCAAAAGCCCATAAAGCATTCACTCATCCTGGACATTTTAGAGTGATTTGTTAGACCTCGCCACAGGTTTGAGACTAAACTTTGACCACTGAAGCTTCCTGGGACTTTGATGCAATAATTTACAGGACAGATTTACAGGGCAGCCACAAGAGCAATTTAACATCTTTTCCTTCTACTGCCTGACTGGCATTGCACGCAGCTCCCCCACTTTGCCAGTTCAGCTGAGGCTCAGTCCATCACTAATTTATGTGTATATAAATCAAGAATAAGATCAGAGGCAGACCCTTTGTATAAAAGAAAAATCTGGTTTTAGAGCTTGAGCAATAACAATAATTATTAATAGGCTTAACCCAAACCCTGATGTCCAGAGCACAATAATATGGGGAAATACAGATTGTGGATATAAATTTGTGGGTGATATAATCAAACTTAGCAGGGAAATAATAGTCTTTAAAAAAAGGACAATTCTGGTTTAAGCTGTTTGACAGTTCCTCTACCACAGTACAAAGCACTGGAATTGGTCAAAGAATGGAATTTGACCTTCTGCATCTCTGTAAATTTTTTTTTAAAAGAACAAACTCTTTTCTTGCTCCCCCACCAAATCATCTGATTTTTCTGATACTGACATGCTAGTGTGTGTTTCCATTTTCTCCCATTTTTTTCCCCTAGACTACCTACCACTTAGAAATTCTCAACATGGATTCAGGCATGTGATAAAGAGAAAAACTAAGAACTATAACTGCTGTGCAAAACTTGTTGGGTTTTTTAAAAAAAATAACATTAAACCTGTACATCAACCAGCTCTGAATGGCATGACATTGGAAATAAGAAATTAACTGGGCAAAAAGCATGAAGGGGAAAAAAATTGGGATTGCCTGGAGAAGGCAGGCTGTATGATGTTAGGCTACATAATGTACAGTACATTGGTACGTTTGTTTACTACTCCTGTGTAGTTTACCCAGCCCTTCCCTTGGTGTTTCTCACCACATTTTCATTCAAATTAATGAAAACAGAGTTGGAGCATGTGGACTAAGCAGCACTAAGTGACCAGGTCTTGGACTCATCTGCCTGACCCTCTTCCATTTCATTTACTAGTGCAGCTATACTAAAAATATTAGTAACAGAGGACTATCATATGGAGGAAAAATAGCCATCTTTTTATCAGTGGTATTACTATAGGAGAGTTCTAGGTCATGTAACCTAACACTGCCATTGATAGTGCATCATTTATCTCTTCTTTGCATTTTTGGGGTCTTTTTAAACATAGATGCAATTTTAAAGTTAAATAATGAGATGCTGCTCAGCAGATAATATCCTGCATTTAGCCATGTTTGTGCTCATGCTGCAGCCCAGTGACAGCGATTCAAGCCACCAAGGGCACAGGGCTTGCTCATCTGCCACCCTTCAGGTCACCAGCATTTGTTCATGGGATCCCAGGGGATTTTGGCAACTTTCAACTCACTCTCCTGTTCCAAATTTCACCCCAGAGAGAGTCTGTAGGTCAGCTGTCAGCATGTGCACTACATCTGGTATAGCAAAATGGCTGAAAAAGCCTGGGGGTTGTGGCTCCCAGACTCTCAGCTGGTGCTGGGACAGTTGTGAAGAGGGACATAGGGAGCATGGCACTTGCCCTGAACTGAAGGTTCAGACTC
This sequence comes from Origma solitaria, assembly GCA_013397895.1. NCBI lineage: Eukaryota > Metazoa > Chordata > Aves > Passeriformes > Acanthizidae > Origma > Origma solitaria. Next base: position 153,903 of record VZRL01000790.1, read on the forward strand.
TGACTACTGCTGAATTCCAAATAAACAAATTAATCCAAATACAATACAGCCACTACTGAGTGACCAAATAACCATAAAGGTGACTAGAGGAACTCCATGACTTTACTTGATGATCAGCCCATGGATTCTGGGGTGGGGGGAGAAAAGCACAGCTCACAGAGTCTGCTTTCCTAGCAGAAAATCCACACTACTGCAAAAAATTTCCACCACTAGTTTAAAATGTTACAGGACTGTTCTGGAAGGGCACATGTTATATAATTTTGCACTGCAGAAGTAGAGCTAAGTCAGCTTTAAATAGTAACCATTTCAAACAGTGTCTTCACAGACCATTTTCAGAGTGTTATTTTCACAGCAATAATGTCTGCATTCATAATTACAGTAGCAAGTTCAAGACTTCTGGAAAATGAGGGTGAAAAGATAGAATAAAAGATTGCATGTGGGGAAATGAGATTGAGAGAGTTACTCAAGCACTGAAGTAATAATTTATTCTTATATTAAGCTGAATAATTTCCTAGTTCCTATCTTAATATGTAGAATAGGGAATTCTCTGTCCCTAATGTACTGATTTGGTCAGAAAAATCACCCACGCTGTCTTATACAAAACACTGAAGCAGACAGAACTAATTTCCATTAGCACTCACATTTTTCCCCCAAAGCATCTACTTACCATTAATGTAACTGCTCTACATTGTCCTCTTATTGTCCTGGATATGAATAAATCATTAGCCTTATTTTATTAATGAGGCCTAGCTAACAATATTCCCAAACTGACTGCGCTCTCCTATCTTGCAGTATTATAGATAGGTGCATTCCATACTTTTATTTTTGTACCAGGAAAATCTAGAAGCTGCAGTGAGGTGATAATATAGTGTTCCTTGACAAATGAGACCTGTTCCAGGCAAAGCTGGAGGGAAAAACTCAAGTTCGGTTTCTGGTTTATTTTTTCTTGAGCACTGGAAATTTTGCTGATTTCACAGCTTAGACTTTGCATTTGCAGTAGATAGCACCCTTTATCTTAATCTTATTGTAATGAAAAGCCCTAAGCATCCTTGGGCACTGATATGTGTTCCTGGTCCCTGCTACAGAGGAGCAGGGCTGGGAGTGCTGTAACTTGACACATGGGGATCAGCAGGACTGGAAAGAGCTGTGTGCCAGTGCCAGGAGCACCTGTGGTTTCACATGGGTGAAGGAAGAATGGCAGGGTCCTCCCATGCCCTCGCTACCCCTTTTCCCATGTCAGGCATTCAAACTTCTTTTGGGATGCACAGGTGCAGGCAGATGTGCACAACATCCTCCTGTCTGCAGAGCTGGGCAATAGTGAACTTGCCCTGGACCAGAAATGGCACAAAAATACATTTGTATAATGAGGGCTAAGTGCTGGACTTCTGTGACTTTATGAATATGGGGCCAATGTTTTTTCTGGGCCATGGCAAGAGTAGCTTGGCTCTGGCGACCCTTGTCCACAGAGACAGATCAAGTGTGCCTAATAAAAGGGTCAACTTTATTCTCTTTCAGATCAGTCATAGTAATAAGATGTAAGCAGAGGGAATTCCAGTACTACAGCACCTGGATTTGTCCTCTAAAATGATATTATTTCCTTCTCGTGTTAACCACCATGCATGGTAGATTAAGCTACGGGATAGTCACAGCGAGCAGGACATCAGCGTGCACGGCTCCTCAGCTGCTCAGTCCCCACTCAGTCCTGGCATTTGGGACACAATTACAGTACAGAACCCGGGTGCTGACAGCACACAAAAGGAGTTAAACCACACCCCCGGCCATGCTACCCTTCAGGGCTAACAGAGCAAAGAGCAGGGACCTAGTGGTTTCTGTTGCTCAGTCATCAATATGGCAACAAGTGCACCAAGGGAGCCAACACGCTGAGCAAAACTGCAGGCTTACAACAGTCCTTTTGCAGCCAGACCTGTGCTTTATAGGATTTTTCCTCATTTTTGTCATCTGTTTATTTAAGGGATCTCTTACAGTGTGGGCTGTGAGGGGAGACAGAAGAAAACAATTAGAAGAGATTAAAATGTGTGAGAAAACCATTAGAAGAAGCAGGAGTAAGGGGAGTGAGGGACGGAGAGATATGGAGGAGGAAAAGATGAGAACTGTGGTGGGTAGAAGGTTGAAACTGATGCAAAGAATACATTACTGGGAAAGCTGCTGCACAGACCACAAAACCCAAGTAGGCAATATAAAATATATTTGAGTTAGACGTCAAGATGAAATAGAAAGCCAGGAGTCTTGTATTAACAGCTGCGCTGCTGCACTTGTCTCTGAAGGTTCTCCACTTGAACGCAGTAACAGGCGTATCCTGAGATATGTAATTCTGGCTTTTGGCCTCCAAATTGATTTACCACAATATCTGCCCCACTTGATTGGGGATAAAGAGATTATCTTAACAAACAAGACACATCATCACTGTTGCACGGATGAATTTCTCTCCAACTATTACTCTCAGCTCTTTGCATATTTTTGTGTCACTTTTTGACCTGAGAACAAAGAGCTTTCAGGATATATATATTTCAGGATATATATATATTTCTGCCTTTTCACATGTTTGGAAAATACTTGAGCTATGGTTATACACACTCACAGGGGATTATGTACCTTATTCCCATAACAAGCAAATGGTCCCTCTTGCCTTACTCACTCCACAAATCCAGATACTCTCGAGAATGGTGCTATATAAATACCTAGATAGATAAACCAGAAAGATATTTCCTTTCTCCATACTCTGATAGGAAGGAATCTGGGGAGTGTGCATTCCTCAGTAGTCTCTCTTTGTTTTTATAATAAAATATCTTTTCTGCCACTCCAGCAAGAGAAGATGAGAGATATCTGGTGCCAATGAACTCTTGTACTTGCTTAGAATGCTACAGTGCTATTGTTTTTAATATTTAAAGCTGCAATGTTGCCATGTAACTGGGGAAATAGCTTTTTGTGTTTAAATATTTCATGGCTTGTTGGAGTCCAAGTACAAGAAGAATTTCTTTAGTATGTTAGAGGCCTATCCTGACTTGAAAATTTTTTTGTTAACCCTTGAATGTGTAAAAATTGCTTTGTATTGCAGAAATTTAATAAGCATAATTTGATTCATTCAGGGATCATAAGACCTAGAAAGTAACATTTTTGTCTTTTCACTTTTGTATAAACCTGTGTTAATCTTCTTAATATGCTTTCCTATGTTGTAGAAAACCTTTCATTTAATATTGGCACTCTAGTTTAGTATTTGGTAATGATGGCTTCTAAAAATATGCATTTCCTTATAAACCATTTCCTCATTGCAGACTTACGATGCTAGTCAGTATCAGAAACAAAAGCTTAATTTGTGCGTATTGTCTACTCGCTGCTACTTTAGAGTTGCACATATTGCTCTGAAGGGTGATAGTAGTCTTGGAGAAGACCTACAGCCCATTTAACCTTCTGTGAAGTATTTTCAGGGTGCCTTTAGCTCCAGACGCAAACACTGAATTGACTATTTCATTTCCATTCCTTTTACTGGTGCTTGAGTGTACATTTTGTTCACTTTCTAGAATACAATTGTGCGTGCAATTCCCTACACAAAATTAACTTCAGAACAACCAACATGCAGAAGTTTCTTCTGATTTCAACTGATCATAGCCGAAACCTGTTATATCCTGGAACTGTGTGTGTACACTGATGGTTCTGATGGTGAGATCAGAAAAAGACAGAGGTTGGAAAAATCCATTCCTGGTATCAGTGATGAAATAAACTGATTTGAGTCAGTTCTGAATTATGGCAATTTTCTGCATGTGCTCCTGGCCTCTCAATGATTTTTATTCCAAATACAGTAGATAGTATCCTCATCTGGGAGATGAAAATTGCCATCTGCTTTGCACAGAGATCCTGAATGGTAGGCTTATTGTGAAACTGAGGAAGAGCGTGGTATAGAGCAGCACCTTGGGAACATTTGGGGATGGTGACAGCACAGCAGGGTGCATATAAATATTTAGGTGTAATAAACACAAGCCCTTCAAATGCTTGGAAAAGAATCAAACTGTCCTCATGAGCTTCTCCAAGTTACAGACATATTTGCTTAGAATGCTAACATTAATGAGTATTTTAGGATAAACCATAATTAGCATGTTTAGAGATGGAAAAAAATGTATGGAGGATAATCACCCTGCTCACAAACACATTTGTTTGCTCTTTACATTAAAAGTTAATGATGTGTGCTGGCAAGCAGAATGAAGCACAGATGATGGTTTGAAAGCACCCATGCCAGATGTTCGCTCAATATTTGGCCTAGTTTTATTTCCGCGCTCCGTTATTCCCATATCACTCGCAAATGCTGTCTGTAAGGCTGGCCTTAGGGCTACTGTTGCAGGATGTATTTTCCCTGGTGATCATCTCCTGCTCCAGCAGCAGCAGTAGCAGCAAGGCACCGATCCTCCACTGCTTGCCCATTTCGAGCTGGAGCTTTGGCTATCTCAGCCCACCGTTTTAGGTGACCTCAAAAATCACAAGTGAAAAAGAGGTTCTGTACTTGCTCGCCCAATCCAGCTCATGAAGAGCATCCCAGAAGGGATCTGGATGCTACAAGAATTTTGGATGTGATGTTAACACCTCCCTGGCCCTGTGTCCTGGGGTGGCATAATGATATCTTGTATTCCCTATCGTTTTGTAAGCTTGACCAGAAATATGGTCCTGTAGCTTTAACTGTGTCCCGCAGCTGGGAGCTCTGCCGCCAGCGCGGGATGTTTTGAAACTTTCCCCAGCTCTCCTACAGGGGAGTGAGAAGGAAGGGACACTGTTTTTTTTTTCTCCTCAGTCAGTTGCTGCTGCTGGTGGCTGGTGCTACTGGTGTGGCTGCTGCTTGGGTTGGTTTTTTTTTCCTCCCTGAGATTGTTTTTCATCGTTCTGGACCCTTTTCTTCGACTTGCTTTCTCATCCGAGAACCTGAGGAGTCCCGGGGGACAGCGGACGAGAATCGTCCAGGGAGCCACCGGAGGAACTTCACCTAGCCCCTTCGGGGCCCCCTCCCCCCGGAAAGGGGAAGCTACGCCTGAGGAAAAGGACACTAAGTTCATCAGCTGTTTGTTCAGGTTTTCTGACCCCTTTTCCCCTTTTCCCTTTCCACTGTGTGGTCTGTTAATTAAACAGTTCTTCCCACCTTAGGCTGAGATATTCTGTGTTGTGGGGGGAGGGGTGCCAGAAACCTCTGCTGTGGGGGGAGGCACCTGCTCGGAGTGCTTTCCATCTAGGATATTTGTCTCTAATCCAAGACACCCTGGGACTTGCAGCCCTAACAGAGTGCATTCACTGAGTCAATGATGTGGGGATGCTGACAGGCATCTCACAGTGCAATTAATGCAACACAATATAACAAGGAGAAACCCGCAGTCCAAAAACCAGAGAGGCAAAACTTATGTATTTTCAGCATTACTCTTCCCCATTTCTAGGCATATAATTTATTCTTTCCTTAAACATGATGAGGATACCTGCTTTCAGTTCACAGCCACAGATTTAGCACACTGACCTAGAATGTGAGAAATCATGTTCAATTTCCTTTTCTGCTCTAGGGAATGTGGATCAAGATCTGCACAAGAGACTTGGCCACCATGTTAGTCTGGGATAAATGTATGGAAAATTGCTCTTGCTGCTTGACCATGCATGGATAAATTAAAAATTATTTTGATTAGAAAGGAAGTGACTCTCACCATGACTTTATATTCCCATGCTTACAGTACAGAGGAAAATCTGGAGTCAGCTGTGTTCCAACAAATACTTGTGACAGAGTTAAAATTAATTTAAATATACACTGGAAGATGAAGAAGTGGAATTCCTGTCTTTTTTGTCCCAGATGAATGCCCCAGTTGATAGACTTCAAAGACAGGCTTTGCTCTCTTTCACCACTGGGCTAATACTGCAAAAACCCAGGGGCAATTGTATCTGAGCAGCCCACACAGCAAATGCAGGACCTTGTGCACTGTGGCACGGTAGGAAAAGTAGAGTTTAGCCCAAACAGAAACCCCTGCAGCCCCTGCAGGATGGATGTGCTGGCTATGGGAATTGGGCCTGGGGGCAGCTGCCATGCCCAGGTCCCCTGTGCTGCATGGCAGGACCAGACAGACTCCCCCACTGCCAGGACAGAGCGTGGGGAGGTCAGGCACCCCAGGCCTGGCACCACCAGGATGGTGCGGCAGGATTTGATTACGGTGAGCGACATTGTTGATTAAAAGCTGGGAGGTGAGAGGGTGTAAGGGGAAAAATGAGGGGGAGCTGCTTTGGCAGAAGCTGAGAGGAGCTAGCATGAGGAATTGTGAACCTGATGCATTTCTATGGAACTCAACACCCCAGAAAGATCCATTCCTTTCCTCTGCCTGTTTCCTGCCCCTGGGAGCTGCATGCGAGCCCAGCGGTGCCACTGGCACAAGGCTGTGCACTGAGAGCACCCTGGGGGATTTTGCTGCCGAGTGGAGCAGCAGCTCCTCATTTCCACCAGGTTACGAAGTGCCCCATGCAAAAGGCTGTGCCTCAAATTTCAGATGATCCCAGGAAAAGTATGAGCCAAACATACACATCTGAGAGTAATATTTGGCCTGTTGTGCTTTGATCCTTCAGTGAATATTGAATTTTAACTATTAAAAAATACATGAAAAGTATTCAACAGCAATCAAACATCACCTTCACCACAAAAAATAAACCTTCCCCAGTTTTGTTGCTCTCTTAAAGTCATAAGTATATCAGACTATGTGCTGAATTCCTCCTTGTAAAAGAGCTGAAATTTTGCTTTATGCTTACAACCCTCTTCACTGTAGGAACAGAAATTAATATACTTCCAGAGGTTATCTGGAAGTTCAAGTCCAAAGGCATAAGTCATACTACAGAAACGGCAAGCGTCATTAGCCTTTAGTTTAATATATCAAGTAAAATGACAGTTTACCAAACAAGGGAGTAATGGCCTGTGGTTAAAACTGACATGGAGCAGCAAGTTACACACAAGGAAAGACTTTGTGAAGCAACAGTGACTGAGTAAAAAGTGACAGTGCACACAGCAGATTTTCCTTCCTGATCAAATTATTTTGGTGATGGTACATGTCTGCCTCTGCCAATGTTATTTTTGATTAGTCCAGTTGCCACATGTGGAGTTCTCCCTGAGGAATCCCTGAAACAGGTCACTTATGATACAGGATACACAGAGTCCTTGGAAATTCAGATTCATGCATCTTCTCCTCTTGTTTAACTTCTTTTGAAGGACCCAGCTGTGCTCTTGCCCATCCAAAAAAAATATATAGTAGACCACCATGGCTGCTCCATGGGAGAAGTTAAGCTGGAAATTTAAAGAGCTCAGGTGGAAAGGATGAATAGAAGATACAGGACAAAAAATTGTTGTTATCTTTAATTATTCATAGATAATTCATTGGAGGAATAACATTTCCTGATTTGAAAGTATGGATTCATTTTAGCAGTCTCTGAGTAGCAGAAAATGACTACATTAGGAACAAGAAAAAATAGCCTGTGGCACTTTTCCAGAGGAGATTTTGAGAAAATATGAACAATTTCACAGGAAAATTGAAGTCCATTTCTGATATCTTGATGACCTAAATGCAAACCAAATTAAACCAATTTGTTCATAGTTCTAAATATTAGTTTCCAAAATGAAACAAATGTTGAAACGGGGATGGTACTGGGGACAGAAGTTTCATTTTTCAAACATACATGCTAGAAACTATAAACTAAAGTGAAATTAGATAGTCTGCTTTTATTGAGACAACCCCGAAGTAACACAATCCAAATAGACTCAGTGGTAGAGCTCGTCTAGAATGATTTGATGAAATGTTTTTGATCTGAAAGTTATAGCTCCAACTAAGCTCAAGAGTTTTATGGAAAGAAGTCATCTGAGATGAATTTGCAGTAAAATGAAGTCCAAGGTGCATCAGAAAACTGCCAGGCTTCATACTAACTTGTCTCATGGTTTGCCTGAAGGACAAACTTCAGTCTGTGGCTCGGCTGCTTCATCGTGAGAAATCCCTCATCCCAAGTACTCCTGGGCTTTCAGGGCTCTACTCCCACCAAAATCCCACTGTAATACTGTTCATGAGACACAAAGTACCCAAAAACTGCATCCGCTGGTCAAGCCCATCATGACTGCTTTGCAGCAATGAGGACATCCATGGCAAGTAGGAAGAGAGTGGCTGCTTCTTCTCTCAGCCCTCATGAGGTGATAGCTTGTCCTGAGCTGAGGATCTTTGACTCCTAAAAGAGCTGCTTCATTTCTCCCTGTCTGGCTTACCCCAGAGAGGGTCATTTAGTGTTGGGGAATTACAATGAAATAGAAGTCCTGAGTTTAAAATGGCTTTTCCTCATGGTCTCAGGGAAGAAATCAAATCCCACAGAAGGATGCCACACCCAGAGAAGTTGCTACCAGTCTTCTAATCCAGGAATTTCCATCTTTCCAGAGTCAGAAACTGAAATTTTTCTTCTTCTAACTGAGAACTATAAATATCAGCTATTGCTAGCAGCCTAACAGAGAACAACAATAGATTACTCCCTACGTATCTGTTAATGTCTCTGTTAATTATCTTGTAGATTTATTAAAGCCTCATGGTGTTAGAAGCATAGAATCAAAGTTCAATGTAAAGACCACTAAACACTGTATGAGTTAACATCACCAAAGTCACTCATCTGTATGTCAGGAAGCCAACATTTAGATTTTCTTTGCCATTATAATTGCAAACATTGCTGGAGAGTGATAACAGCAAGTTCAGGTACTCTAGGACTGGATGCAGATGCGCTTGTGGTGAGGAACCTGCATTACCTGCAACTCTGCTTTAAAGAGATTAATCTTGCAATTGGTTTGAACCTGATTTTGTGTTAGATTTCCTTTCCTTTCCTTTCTCATTGAGTAAACTAAAATGACTGTCTACTTGTGCAAAAACATCCATTAAAGCTGAAATAAACCAAGCAGTCATAATGATACAGCAGGTGTTTCTGTTCTCTACTAACAACAAAATTTTTCTATTCCCCTTGCCCCTCTGCAGACCTCTATGGCTCCATTTGTAATTGACCATTGTTGCTGTTTGCTGCCCATGGGAGTAAAGTATTTGCTGTAGATAACTTTGACTTAACCTAGGCCTGGAAAAAATAAGATTTCCTGATAAATATACATAGATGTGAAAAAATACACTGGCAAAAAAAGACTGTGACAGATGTTCAAGCAAAAGCTCATGGATCATATTAGATTTACTTACAATTAAATCTGAAATTTGCATGTGGGTGGTAATAAATTTGCGGGTCAAAGACTGAAGCAGGTCTCTTACCAAACACCTGCTAGAAATATCTAGTCTGAAAATTCACTGTTTTTCATCTGGAGGGAATAAAAAGGGTGGGAAGCAGGCAGCAGGCCTAGATAGCCCACACAGATTTCGGAGAGACCCAATGGTATTGGCTGAAAAACCTGGGGCTGGGACTCTGTGGAGGTCCAAGCCTGCTGCTGCTGATCTTTGGGAGCAGAAGAGGGAGGAGATGAGGTCTTCCAGCAGATGTACTGGCATGCTCACCATAGCCCTGCAGAATCACACTGAGGGAAAATTATTTGTCTCTGGCTCTCTGTTAGAGTTTTCAGTAGGTGAAACTTTCTGCTTGTGAAATATTTCCTTGGTGTGCACATTGTCCACTTGTGCTGCTCTTCTGATCTTCCACAGGCTTTGCCCTGTACAGCCTGACAGACTGCACAAAAGTCCCATAAAAGCAGATGAGCGGTGCCAGACAGTGATTTGCCAAACCCCATTTATATGAAAGCTATCTCAATATGGTTACTGCTGTGGCAATCCAAAGCAGAAAGTGATCTATTCATGAATACCTGTATCCATCCGCTGTACTTGTCTTTGATGGCTTGGTACCAATAATTTAGCAAGTGACACGTTCTGACATTCACTCCAGAAGTTCAGACTGTCTCAATGGTGTGGCAGCACCAGCGACACAAAGTGCACTGACGCTCTCTCCAGAGCAACATTATTTATGCATGACATGGGATAATGCCTAACAGGAGCAATGAAAGGAAGAAAAGTGCAACGAGCTGGTGTGTATATGATATGAACTTGTTAACATTTCACTGCAGCGTAATCTTTTTGTACTTTCAAGCATGATAAGTTAATGCACGCCACTGTGAGACGCACTGGAACTGACAGATAGACATGCATTTTAAAAACCCGGCTCAGGAAATGTCACTTCGTCATTACACAAAACGTATAAGGGACTGAAGAGTGATGAGGAGAAACCTTATGGTAACAATAAAAACCCTTCCTTGTGTTCCTCAGAATACGTGCAAATACCCTGCAACTTCCATCTGCAGCATTTGATGATAATCTAAATGAGAAGTGTATATTGTGACAAACAGCTGAGAGTTTAATTGGAATTGTGAATGTTGGTATGTAAGGCTGCCAATTGCTTGTGGATCTGAGCACTTGGTACTGTTGTAGAAAGCATCCAGACAGGGCTGCAGAAGCTGGTCTTGGAAAAGGTTATATAGCTCAAGCTCTATGTATATGTAATGCAGGATCTCTCTTAGGAATAAACCTGAAAAGAATGAATGGCATGTGAATAGGATACATATTTTTAAACTCTATCACTGTATAAGCTCGCTTAAATTGGGGATTTTGGAGCTGGCAAAGCATTTTCTTCCCAAACACCACTTATGTGACAAAGGAACTTGACTAAGCGGGAAATTGTGAGCTGTCAAGTGGATGTTGCATGACATAACACAAATGTCTGGTATTAGTTGCTTGATCCATAATATACCACTGTCAGTCCATGATAAAAAACTCAAAAAGACAGATAAATCTTTCACATCAAATACTATACTGACAGGCAGCAACCCTGCAGCATAGATTTGGGATAATTCTGATACTGGAGAATCTCTGGTAAAACTGCTTGACCTTTATGTAGCAGAATGAAGATGTAGTTGGTTTTTTTTTGTGAGGAGAAAAATACTGTCCCATAGAACAAGTAGTGCAGTCCTGAATGTGTTCTTCCCCTGCAGCAGCACCTTTTTCTTTCTGTCCCGCCATAACATACTAACTGAAAAGTAATAAAGGATATTTGTAAAATTCACACTATACCTCAGTTGTGTAGACTGCATTTGCCAGTGAAGACTTCTTCTGTCAAGACTACCCTGCTTTGATGTAAGTTTTAAATAGTCTGAAAATCTGTTCATTGTCTTGCTACTACTCAACAGCAGCTCCATTGCCACAAGGCCCAGCTGTTCTGTCAGTGTATCACATGGCAAGCCCTCCATGCGATATTTCTTCCAGTAATTTACTTGAATTTTTCATTCTGTCACACAAAAAAATACTGTTCTTCTTCTTTGAATGATTAGAGTGTTCTTGCTTGGTCACATTTAATATATTTGGTCTTGACTGAAGTTTTGGTGTAGAGAGTTTTTTCCCAAAGTTTACAGAATTTGGATAGTGGTGAAAGAAATTGGTTGTAACATGGTATTTGAAGATAGCTGTTAAGACTCCTGAAAGATGATCAGCTAACTTTCTAAATAAACTACTGTGGCCCTGAGGGAGACCTGGAGTCCTTTTATGTGCTAGGGATGTGATATTCTCATTTAAAAAAACAAAAAAATTTTCTTAATTCTTTATTTGAAAATAGAAAATTTGAGGAGTAACTGAAATATATATAGTAATAAATTTCTTTCATGATGAGAAATACACCAATCACTCCTACACATGTGTAGAAAATACAAAAATATACTTTCAAAAAATAAAGTGAAAAAGAGGGTAGTGCCGTAAAGGGAGGTTTTCTATGCATAAAGAAAAAGTAATTTTCCCTGACAATTTCTCTATGAAGTGGGGGAAGGGGGGGAATAAACTGAAGAGCACTGACATGTTGTCTTGTAAACCAAAGGAAATGTTGACCATTCAGGTCTGAAACAGTTGGTATCTTGGGCTCTAATACAACCCCCCATATTTCTAAATGAAAAGCTTGAAAACATACATGACATCCCCATACATGCATTCATGGTAATGTAATACCTGTAGTGAAGTATTACATGCTAACAATAAATTTGGCCCAAAATATATTGGAATTATAGTTGCCATAACACTGGAAAGTTTAGTCACAGAATAAATGCACTGGAAATACCTAATCATTTCACTGGGAATATTGTTCATAGTTGAATGTGGTTTAAAACCTCTGAAATGAAACAGAAAATGCAGCTCTAAAGTAAGTCTGTACTAACATCTTTTTAGACATTATTCTGTCCTTTTCTCTATTTTTATTCTAGAAGAAACAATTTCCTGTAATTTTTCTTATTTTTTCTCAAGGGTCTGTTTTTTCCATCCCAAGCCTTCCAAAAGGATTGAAGGAAGGACTAAGGAGGATGTCTTTCAGAAAATCTTCAAACTCCTTTCCATGACCATAAATCATGGGAGAAAATTTGTGAAGAAATCTGATGACATAGTGTCTTCTCACAGCAGGACTCATATCTCTTTCAGCCAGTCTTGGATTGAAAGAAAATAAGAGGGAAAGGGAAAAAAGAGGACGAAGGCATAGCACTGGCTCCAGATCATCTATGAACTGCGCTTTTAATGGCTGTGCCTCTATCAGGAGACCAGAAATGAGGCAAATGTAAACATCAGATATGGATCTGGATCTTTCCTGTCTCCTTGGTATTTGTGTCAATGTTTGCTTGTAGTTGCATTACACAGAGACAAACCTGCTCTAAAATAGAGATTCCCAAACGGAAAATTCCCAAACTCCATGGTGATGTCCTCCTGCATTTGGCTTCCAACTGCAAACCTCAATCCACATTTGACCTTTAAAAGAATTTGGGATAGTCTTTAATTTTTTTTCTGTCTTCAGAGGGTGTGCCACTCCCCATTACAATCACAGCTGCAACCAGAGTACTTATCTGATTGGTTTTTATATGGCGAGATGCATCTTTCTGAAAGCATGATGGACTTAGTTGGTAATAACAAGGGGAAGGCTGGCTTCTTTTCAAGTATTCCTCAGATAATCCCCTGTTTTAATACAACACAAAGATTCTTTTTCTATCTCATTAGCTCTATTAATCCCAAGACCATTAACAAAGTAAAAAAAAAAGCCTTTAATAAAGAATTTTCACAAAAATGATGGCTTCCAAAAATGGCAGAGATACATTGAAGACCTTAGGAAAAAGAAACAAGTATTTGGCCTCCATAAATCTTTTGAAGTTTCTCATCATTATCATTATTATTATTAGCTCAGTGAAGTCTGTATACCAAAGCAATGATAAATGTTAATAATTGTTTCCCATCGAGTCTTTTGTTTTAAGACTGTATATCAGCAGTGATGGATAAGGCTCAAGAGGTTTGGACACGAGGTTGTTCATACAAGCAACTTGTAGTTCATGTCTCTATCTGTTTTTTCCTGAGATTGGAACCAGACTAAACAGGAAACATCTCCCTGGGGAGACTGAGAGGTGTCTGTGCCTTCAGAATAGAGCAGCTTGGTTACAAAATGACAGTGATATCTGAATAATCTCTGGGACTCGTTTCTCCAAAATTAAAAGCAGCGTTCATTTTCCATATTTTCATTTTAGAGCAATTCTGTGCCAAACTTGCCTTAATCACTTAAGCTGAGCAATGTTTTCATGCCATATGACAGCCATCATGAAACCTAAGTTCCTTCCACTTTATTCATCCTCTCTCAATTCTCCAAGTCCTTTTCTGCATCCAGTTGCCTTGAAAACAAATCCTGTCTTCAGAAGCATCTTCCTAACTCCAGCACTATCCTTCTTGCCATCCTGGGTGTCTACTGCCATTTCGTTTTTGCCTCTCCTCAATGTCTTCCCTGCAGTACAATGCTGAGCTCTACCCAAAACTCAAGGGACTTGGACTTAATTTTAGACAGAGGACAGAGTGGTTAATTTTAAATCCAGATCCAAATCTGCAGTTTCCTATGTCTTTGGCCTTTTTTGATACAGCTTTCCAGCTTTGGCACTCCCATGCTTATTTCATACACACATTCCCCAGTGTGTGGGAGTGCTGTTGTTTGGGTCAGAGAACTGGAATTCCGGAGTCAGGAACTCATATTCTCCTAAATTACTCCCTTCATGGCCTTTACGACTAGCTGTTAACTTGTTTATTTCAATGACACTGACATAGGGTGTTTCTCTTTTTTAATGCCAACTTGACACATAGTTGACATAATTTTTGGAAGCTCTGTTTGTCTAATTTAGAAAGCAATATCACTTTGAAGCTACGAAAACTGGCACAGAGTTTCTTAGCTTGGCCTCTGTGAAACTGAAGCATATTAATTCAACAGGAACTTTTGAAAATTAGGTGCTAATGCACCCAAATTATCCATCATCTACCTAAACAAAAGACATATTTACTAACCTCACAGAATGGGGTTTGGTTGCTCTTTCTTGCAGGCCCAGCTGCCTTCCCAACCTTCTTATCTTCCTGACATCCAGATGCTCTATTCTTCCAATCACCAGGAGGGTTGTCAAAGGTCACAGCCTGCGGATCACTGAACTAGATTAGCTATAAATATTACTATAGCCCTAAACCCTCTCATCCTAGATAACAGCAAAATGGTACTAACTTAGTTAATGATTTTTTTTTACCAGATTATTACTATCTCCAAAAGTGCAGTTACCACTCCTCTTAGTGCACTTACCACATCCTCCAAATTCTGCAAAGCACTGCATGCTATTTTAGAGTAGCTCAGGAGCAAGCCTGCATTAGACACAGCATGTTCTCCACTTGCTTTACTTAAGCAAAGACCTTCATCACAATTATTTTCCTTGTTTATAGGATGAACTATTGATTCAAACTGTCACTGTAGAGAAATACTAACATTCTCTCAGACAGTGCTGGAATTTGGCTCTCAAAATGTATTGGAAAGGCAGATATAAAATTTATATTCAAGGCAATTTCTGTGCTACTCATTAAGCCAAGAATCTGAGTTTTCCTTTCAGAAGCTCCCAGAGGTGTTATTGCCAAATCTCACTGTTAAACAGGGGGACATGGTTTTTGGGTTTTAATTTTGTTTTTCTTACGGGTTTGCATTTTTTTCCAGATCTAATTTACATTTTATTCTACATCTGCCTTCTTAAGAGATTGAAGTGTTCATATGCTGTATGGATTTAGGTTTCCACACCCATTCTTATTTTTTCAGTTTTAGGAGGCACATTATAACATACGAAATCAGTTTTTCACAGAGCCAATAGTAACAGAGGCACATATTTCTGCAGATTAATAATTCTCTTTACTGTAGATCTCATGAATTCTTCTCCTCCCTTTTCCTTCTTCCCTCACGATTTTAAAGTCCACCCAGTGATTTTAGTGATCAAGTAACATTTATACAATTATCTGCTTCAAAGACATTTTTAAGGAGAAAATTAAAAATAAAAAAAAAAGAATTGGCAACATGAACAATTTTTTCTTTAATAACTACCATAACCATTAAAAAACCCACAAAACTTTCTAATTTGAAGTGGAAAACATCTTTTCTAACTTGGTGGTATCCACCATCACTATTATCATCACCACAAAAAACAGGAGTAGGAACCAGAAGTGGTGCATGATCTGTCAGCTCCACAAAAGGCTGTTCTTCTGTGGGAACACAGTTGGTTTGGGTTTCCTGTCCCTAACTTTAGCATTCTGAACATGATGTGTTTGCTCTGAATTAGTCACATAGGATTTCTCAGCAGGCAGCCTCTCATTTTGAATAGATGCGTATAGATCACCCTCTGGAGCTGGCTGTGTCTCTCCACAGATCTCAGAGGGACCTACACGACTGACTCAGAACAGATATCTCCATGTTTCCCTAATGATGGAGGTATATTATTACCATGTATGCAATGAACATCTATTTGTGCATTAGTTTTGCTGCACACATACATACACACACATATATAAATAAATATGTATCTTTTTATATATTATAAACAAATTTCACACTGTAGAGATATCGAAGTTAGGGTAATGAAATATAAATGCACAATTTAGAATGCTTTCCTGCAACCAAACTCTAAATTTATCTAAACTGCTCTATCTCTTAAATTGAAAACAAACATACATTTGTTTGGTCCTTGCAATTTAACCCAATCTGGCCCAGTCAAAATGATTTACTACCAAAGGTCACCATGCCCATGTAACAATACAAACATGCCCAGGTAGCAATTTAACTATAGCAGAACAAAGCTAAAGCAGTGCTGCGGCCAGGGAGCAGCAGCACATATCCTGCAAGCCAAACCAGGAAGCAGGAATCAAAAAGATTCAAACCAGTGATGGTATCTGAAACCTTACATACAATTACTGAAGAAGTTCACAGCTTTTATTAGCACTTTTCTTTGTAAACAAAAAAACCCCTTGAGTCAAAACGACGAAGTGCTCCTCCTCCTAGTCCTGTAAAGGAATCTAAGCAGAGGAACTGATAAACTATTAAAATTATGTACAAATATTTCTAAACCTTCCATGAATTTCCATAAAGTTACTGATTGAAAAAAAATATGGAGAAAATGTTCAGATAAATGTAGTAGTAATTTATTGTACCATGAAGCAATACACTTATTATGACATATTATAGAGCAGCTATGGAGTTGGCAATAATACATATGATAACATATGGTGTGATTATTGACCTATCCATGTGAAATATGGACTGTACAAAAAATTCAGAGCTGGTATAGCTCAGGCTTGGAGCCTAAGCAGAGCTGATAGGACAGAGTGGCATGCATTTTTTTTCCCGGCACCTGAACACAGATGGTTGCTCTTATTACAGGCTACCAGACTCAGGAATTCCTCCTTCATGGTGTTTTTATTTTGGTGTGTTTTCAAAGGATATATTTCTTCTTTGGTACGCTAAGAACAAGAAAATAACAGTCTGAGACTGCTATTACAATTTCTAAACAACAAGCAAAATAGCACATATGGGTGAAAAGGCTATTCCATTTTATTTTTCAAACACTTGGAAATGCAGATAATGACCTTTCTTGGCTTTTGTTAGTGCAACAGCCATTTCATTGCAGCGAGCAGTGTAATTCCACAGAGGTTGAATCTCCTCTTATGAACAAAACATATTGATATGCAGAGCTGTATATATATCACGTCACCATGCCCTTGTTTTATTTTCATTTTTATGGAGTTCTAGCAGTGCTTGGTGCTAGTAAATGAGACTGCAGTGATCCCTACATTTTTCTGGTCCTGCTTTTCTGGAATTCCTGCAGGCTCTCCAGTGAGAGGCACAGTGAGCAAGGTGGGCAATGCACACCTTCCCATGGTAATGCCCACCAGCGCTTGGCTGGACCAAAAATGGCCAATGCAGACGATGTGCAGCTCCTTCATTTTAGCAGATTTTTTTTGGATTATTACACTTTGCCTATTTTCAGACAAAAAATACAGCACAAAAAATGGCTGTGTTTTCTGCTCATTTGTACTTCAACACTGTATAGGATATGGATGACCAACAATTAATGTTATGAACAAAAAAATCAGAACAGTCATAATAACTATCTAGAAAAATAAACAGCAATGTCCCTCTTACAGAGCTAGTCATCCACATTAGCTAATAAAACACTGTCAGAAACTCCTATGTTCCAGGACAGCAGCCTTTCTGCATCATTATTGCCATGTACTACTTACAATTTCTTTAAAAGGTGGGGAGCTGGAATAGAAAAGAAATCTTGGCAGAAGCACAAGGATTTCTTAGATGAAGTCCACCCACTGAGATGTTTGTGGAAGCAGCTGTAGGCAGAAAAATGATGCAAGTGGTATCTGAAAATGATCCTCAGAACGACTGAAACAACATAAACACTCAGCTCATTTCCACCTTTGCACCGTATTTAAAAGAAAAGAAGAAATTCTGCACTATCAGCAGACAGAAAGCGTGTTGAGAAACCCTCAGTATTCCTCATCAATCTATTTTGGAAGACATTTTTGGTATTAGGAACACTGATAAAGTGATTAAAGAAAGCACTTTCTTTTCTCATCAAAGTCATTTACCTGCTACTGTAGACAACCATGTCATTACACTTCATGAATACAGTTATCAAAAAGTAGCTTCACACTGTGGTTTTAGGCCCCCGTAACTTCCTAGAGGTCCAGCTGAGACTCTCGCTCCTTTCATTGCCAGACCTTTTTGTGTCCAACATGAATGTATTCACACGATTTATATCCTTGTGTCGTAGTGCCCTTCAGAAGAAAGGTCCTTTTCCTCCTGGAGACATGCTTAGAGAAATAAATGGTGTCTTCTCTAAGACTTTCCCTTGCAACATAAAACTGGCAAAGTCCTTTTTAATTCTGTCATGTGATGGGGTTTCTTTTCACTGAGTATTGTCCTAGTCTTTGCTTTCACCTCTTCCTGTCTGTGTTCATCTTTCAGGGGTGAATGTAATTGAGACTGCTCTAACTGTGCCCCATGTAATCAATAGCTCTTTAAGCCACAAAACATACCATTAATCTGTGCTAATACTTAGAAAAAGAAACCCAAAAATGACCCAGGAGAAGCACAAGGACATGCAATATTTCTATTTGGTTGAAATTCAGATTCATGGGTCACTAAACATTTAAACCTTATTCGATAACAAAATAACTTGCTCATTTTTCAGCCAAAGGACATGACTGATCTCAGCATGCAGCTAAGCCTATCTGTTTCTTAATGATATTAAAGTGAAGAAAATTTGATAGGGATGGGACTCGTGGGAGTGATTGTTCCAGGCTGAGAAATTGCATATTAGCTTTAATAATACTGTGATAAATCCATAATAAAAGAACAAATTATTATTTGTATTTTTTGCACTCTCAAGTCCCTGAAGCCTTTAGACAAAGAAAGAAATCTGTGTCCCTGCCCATCCTGTCCTCCACAGACACAGGAGGAGTCCAGGATCCCTGCCAGTCCTGTCCTCCTCTTCCTTTCTGGTTTTATAAAACACTTTATGTACATAAATTTTTGCCTAACCTTTTATACTGTGCTATGTATTTTTCTTTTTTTTTNAAAAAATACCTACCCTGGAGTTGGAAGGGAAAGCTGCGAGACGGTTCAATATTTATCCCCATTCAAATGTGAGTGTCTGTTCTGGAGGATGCCAGGTGCTTCAAACACTGCCAAACATATGGCAGGGCTGCGGCGCAGCGCCTTCGACGGGGAGCTGAGCTAATGGCCCCACATGCATTTCATTTAAAAATATGGACAACTATTCAATCAAAATGAATTTTGTCATCTTGGTCAGAACCGCATTCAGTCTGTGTTGAGCGACTTGAAAGGACGCTCCGCTGCCCATATTTTATAACAATGACTCATTCAGCTGCTATAATCCCAGTCAGATACAGTACAATGCTATTCCTTGCCTGTTTCTTTTCTTTCAGCTCTAACTTTTCCTCTGCTATGCACAAAACTCAGTGGTTGTCAAGAAGGTCTTGTTAGCACCTGCTTTAGGGGCTAGCTACTTATATCCAAGGCTTTGCACTTTCATACTCTTTTTCCCCTCTAACTCTGACCCTTTTTCTCTGAGTATGAAAATGTATCTCATCTTTACCTTGCAGCTACAGGACAGGAAAGCAGCTACTGTTACAGATCTGTATGATACAACCTTTCTCCTGATTTGTCTGATGAAAAATGTATGAGCAAGTAGAAAACATTATTATCCCAAAGCAATTCGTATACAAAAGCATAACAACCCTACCAACCCTAGCAGAGGCAGCAGATAACTTGGCTCTTATATTTTTTGTTTAAAAGGGATTTACCTTCTATCATGGTTTCCTAGACTGATTCCAATGCTCATTAAAAGAATTGGACCAAAAAAAGCCTTATGAAATCCTGCACCAAGCAAACAGTGAACTTCCTCCCTAAAAAATCCAGAAAGAATAAGGATTGGCAGAAATAAGCATATAAATTAATCTGTGGGGCTCGTTAGAAAGATATGCTCCATTTCAGGAACAAGACTGACTTGGATATTAAAGGCATCAAGCAATTTTAGAGGTAATGATCAAATTAAAAGAAAATATTTTTTTTGGAAAATAAGAAAATCATAATTAAATAATAAAAGAACCAGTGCCAGGCTGCATTCATATCAGGATATGAAATTTCCCCTAATTCAGCAGGGGAAAAAAAAAAGGGAGGAAATAATGATTGTGTGTTGCCCACAAAGAAATAAAACTATATATATAAAAAAATCTGTTACCTCCCTCTATTGCTCCCTCCCCTCCTGCCCGTGCTGAGTGGGTGAACTCCAGATTTTCCATGTTGGGCTTTGAGTGGAATCACCAGCCCCCACCCAGCAAAAACCATCACTGGGCTGGTGACACTTCCCCTAACCCTTGGCCCCAGTGGGTCTGAACAGTGGTGACAGCCACCCTCGCCACAGCTAGCCCAAACCTCCAGAGCAAAGCTGTGGGGAGGTTCTAGCTTGGGGTCACAGGGGTGCCCAGAAGCCAGGTTTAGATTTCTTTAAACCGCTCTGCATTTGGTCCTTGTTGGGGTGGAGGGGGCTAAAGGAGGAGCTGAGGGTAGATTATTCCAGCTAAATAATCAGCAGACTGAAGTAAGTGGTTAGACCACAGGTATTTGGAGACTGTAAACTTGGTGCATGCACTGACTGACTAAAATAGCTTCTTGACAGCTGTAAGTTATTATATAGACACTAGGTTCTTACATTCTTTATTAACAGCAACTGAGGAAACTGCCCAAATTTGGTTTTGTCTTATGCATTATGAAAAAATAATGAAAAAATATTCCTCTACAGATTGTTACAGCATTTCTAAAGACATGACATTAATAAAAATGCAAGCTAATGAAACTGGACTAGAGCTTATTAAAAGGCCTATTTTTCTTTTTCAACTCTATGAACTGTTTTAGGGAGACCCAAAAGCAGGAAATATTTGTATCCACCTACATATGCATAGCTCTTTCTTGCAATCAAAGTGAAACAGTGGAATTAAAATTATTATGCTTATGACCAATAAATGTGACTACTTCTCACAAAAAAAGTGACTATTTCTCCTTGAGTTTTCAGGGAAGATACCCTCCTGATCAGAGACCAAAGGTCACTTGCGGAAAGGTCAGCAAACGTCTTGTTCTGATTCAAAGATGGGGTGAGACAGTCCTGCACCACATCTGACTGTTCATGGTGCGTGCCAATGGGAACAGCTGGACATTGTCTAACAATCCTCCTTATGGGCACAGGCTACGTCTTAGCAGCTAAGCAGCCTCTAAGGTCCTCCAGAGTGAGTATGTCTACATTTATAGAAGCTGATCCCTAATAAAACAGGTGACAGTCTTTTTCCATGCAATTAAACCAGCCAGGTATGCGCTCCCACTTGGGAACATAACATGTTTTGAAAAAAAAATTGAAGGAAAGAAAATTCTGCTGAAGGCAGGAAAGTTGTACAGTGTCTGTCCTGTATAATGAGTGAAAGAAAGAATTTCTTCTGCTTAAGATTATAGCAAATAAAATGCAAAGCAGACTCATAGGTTATGGGAACATATTTTCAAACTGATGAGCAGAGACAAGTTGAACTCCTGACCAGCCAAGAGATGCAAAAATCCTCACCAGCTGTAAAATGGAGTCTTACAGCTTTTTGAATGGGACTGAGTGGTAGGCCAAGGAGGAGATCCTGGTGTCAGAAGTTTAAACTTGTGATGAGTCCTTTTGTCCTTTGTCTTCAAAAGAAGGAGGCATTTGTTCATTGTGTTCATTTGCACCCCAGCTACGTAATCTCACATTTTTCTTGCCTCACATTTTTCTTGGCCTTTATAAAGACCTTTTATTTCCTTTCTTCCCACAAACTTCACTGCTGTGGTTTTTTGGCTCCTGTCTGAACTATCAGAGATAGATCTCAACCAGAGACAGGGCAGGATACATCGGTGATTTTACTGAAATATAAACATCTCAGGTGCCTTTGAGTTATACCCAGAAGGTTACACCTGCCACTTGACAGATCTGGGGTGGCAAAAGAATTTTCCCCAAAATCAGATTGGTGGGGGTGATTGAGTGTTATCTATCTTTATCCGTAGGATAATGTGGTAGAATTGTTAGGATCACCAGACAAATAGCTGACTGCTAATGAAAACTGAAATCAGCAGTGAAACCCTTGATCCCCTCAGATGTCTCTGTGATGGGTATCAACATGGTTGGAGCTTTTCCTATAGATTGTGCAAGTTGTCACAGGGAGTTGGCAAGCTTTTTGTGGCTCCTTTGTGGCTGAACATTTATTAAATGATCAAATGCAGTAACTAGTAGCAGGGCTTGGTGATCTAAACAGTCCTTTTCAGTTCACATTCACATAATAATTTTACTTTTTGCATAGACTAGGCAGCTATGCAAAAGAGTGAAAGGAAAGTGATGTCCTACAGTAAGGGCATCATGAAGTGGCAGATTTTCAGCATCAGTTTCCAGATGAATGGCCCGGTGGTTTTCACTGGAATCTGAGGTCATGAGTGTGTGTGTAACACTACTAGGACAGATCTGCTGAATTACCAATAACAATCTGTTCTCTTGGTCTCATGCTGTAAAATTCCTATGTATTTTTTTCCCAAAAGTTTCTATTTCAATATGCCTTAAATACCTTATTTAAAAAATTATTCTATTATCATTTAATCCAATGTGTTATGAATATGACATTTGACAGCCTATGGCTGAAAATTCTAGCTGCCTTTCTGGATTACAAGCATAAAGTTCTACAGCTACATGTGGCAAGCCAGTAGGGTCAGCAAAAAAGGAGCCTGAATTTTCTATGCAGATAAGTAAAGCTGCTGATGAATTGTTATTCTTTCCCTTAGTGGGGGTACCAATAGGTCTGAATTATCTTCTCATCACTAGTGGACCTGTCTCTGAGGGGAAAGGCCAAAAATAATACATGCAAGGAGTACGGGCAAAGAGTTGAGCATGCTTTGAACTCTTCAGCCCAGTCTGGCAACACAAAATGCAGGCGTGAGAGGCTGGTTGAACGGCTATCCTGATTCCCACCCCAGAGAATTCCCCTTGCAAATCTCCTCCCCACGGGAAGACATTTTGTTAAGTGGTCAGGAAGAAACAGGTTAAGGATGGTGCTTGGCAGCAGGCGATGGCTTCTTTGGAAATCGGTGAGAAGGCAGAGACAAGTAACAAAGCGACCACGGGCACTGCAGAGAAGTTGCTTCCCTCCATATAAACATCTCCCACCATCGAGGTCATGACACAGCAGGGTACTCAAAGCTTATCTGTGATAAGCCAGGAGAAAACAAGAGTGAGAAAGCCAGGGAAGAAGTATCTTACCGAGGTGGTAGAGAGCAGATTCACAACACTAACATTTGCTAGTGATAGCTCTGAGCTTCAAAGACCCCGAGATATGGTGCAGGACTTCATTTTGCTGTGTAAACTACAAACAAAGGAACCGTTGCTATCCCAAAGTTTTCCTGAGTAGGAATTTAATCTGAGTAATTTCATCCAAGCAAATGAAACTTTAATCTCAATAAATCAGACTAATAAAATGAGAATAATACAGAAGCTACAGAGCTGAATTCATTTGTTTCTCTTGAAATGGTGCCCAAGCACCTGTTTAGGATTTTGGGCATCTTACAATCAGGTGAGGGTGAGAGATATATCACAAAACTAGGACCTGGATAAATTTTTGTTGATTTTGCTCTCTATTCTTGTTATGACACCAGTTGTCCATGGAATGTATTAAACACTGTTTAAATAGTTAAAGTACTGTAGAATTTTGAGTTAGAAAAATGACAGTTTGTAACGAAGATTGAAAAATATCAGATCAGGAAATGTAACTCTTCCTCTAAACACTCAAATAGCTTTCTTTTTCTGAAAAGCTGCCAGTGAAGCCATCCTAAGTGGTTTTAAAATGTTATTGAGAGACATAATTGCAATGTATTAAAATGGATGTTAGACATGAAAGATCATTTAACTCCAAAAAGAACAACTTTTGTTCAGTTGTGATGAACATTTTAGCTAAAACGCACCAAAAGGCACAGAAGTCCTTCTCTTTTTCTTCAATTGTTTTCTGGCAAAGGCCAGGCAAAACATGAAAGCTAGGCTAGAAATAGATGGGGACAGTAAAGGAGCAGCAAGAAAGGTAAGAAAGAGTGGATGTCACACATGAAGAGGATGCTGTTAATAAGTTGAAGTCTCCCCAGAAACGTGGATGATGCAGTCCTTCCGACTCCATCCCAGGCAATCAGCTGTGGAGCTCAGGCTGGAATGCAGGATGCAGGCAGACATGAGTCCACATTTTGAAAAGCAAGATAAACCCAACCACTCTAAGTTTGCTGTTTTCCTTCTCTTTTGACTTGCACTCTGCCTTCGTAAACATTTCTGTAAACATTTCTGAGCAAGTCTATGCAACTGCTTTACTTCTGAGCAGGATAGTGCTTGTGCAACCATCATCATCCCCACTAACAAAAGGAGAGAGCAAGAGGAGAGGATGAACATGATTTCCATTAGAGTAGCTCCTCAAGGCCTCCATGAGGTGGGCATCCCACTGTGCTTGGCTCAGGATGGGAGACACGTAGGTCTCCTGCTGCCTGTAGCGCTCAAGATGTGCCAGCAGAAATGGACAAAGGTGGGTAGCACAGGTGGTGAGGAAGGAAAAGGGGGTTTAATAGTCTCACCTGATAACTGGAGATTAATATTGTCACACAGTCATAGGTTAGCAATAACCCGCATAATTTTTATTAAATGATAGATGGACCAAGGCTGAGGTTTCTCATTGGAGCCTCTTTTGTCACCTGGCAGGTCAATGGCACAACTGAGTATAAAACCCACAGGTACAGTTTGCACCACTCCTTCAGTCACTTTCTGGTGAATAAAAAGCCTTGCCAGGCAGGTGGCACAGGGACATACTCCAGCTCCAGAGCATCTCTGGAAATTTTCCGGCACTGGAACTAAGAGACCTGCTGGTGGGACACTGTGTGGGCACAGGAGTGCACAGAGTTGTTGAGAGCAATCCATAAAGGACACAACAAACCATACCGGCCTGAAGCTGCAGGGAGATGCCTACCAACCCAGAGAAGGAAAGGGTATTTAAGCCACTTCACCCTACCCTGACTTCTGGGCTGAGTCTAAGGTAGCATGGTTCAAATATTTCCTAGGTGTGGGTGTGTGGATGTCAGTCCTGAGCATCTGACTTCTGGTACCATTTTCTGCTCAAACAGCTCTTCCCCACCTCTGCTGGGGAAGCAGGTACTAAGCTGGAATGTGCCACCCCTGGGCTGCTGAGGATGCCAAGGGCCAAGGCAGTCTCCAAACACTAACCTTCACTTTGTCCAAGAGGCCTCCTGAAGCCTTCTCATCTCACACTGAAAAATCCTCACTCACAGCACCTGCAACTGAGGATTTATTTACAGAATACCTTCCATTAAATTTTGATAAAAAATCAGTGTTGGCAGGAACCACTTTTCTCACTAAGACTTCCTTTTCTATTTCAGAAAATATGTCGATGGCACACAGTTAATTACGGCAGGCATTCTAAGACTAGGGATGAAGCGAGGAACGCAGAAGTAGCCATGGCAATTCAGGGGAGCAATATTAATTGAACTATCCCAATTGTAATCACAGAAGGGACAAGGAGAGCTCCAGCTCCCAGCTCCAAAGCCAGGCTGCTGATGCTAACCACATTCTGGCAGATGTTTGTCTGAGCATTCCCTAGGAGGCTTGGTTATGGAGACCCTGGAGTCTGCTGCCATAACCTTGCTCCTGAGTTTATCTATCTGATGGTGACAAACAGTTGCTTCAGTGCCTGTCACTGAATGTGCTCCAGAGTTGAACATCTTCCTTTTGAAAAACTGAAAATTAGAAACAACTAAACAATCT
This sequence comes from Origma solitaria, assembly GCA_013397895.1. Classification (NCBI taxonomy): domain Eukaryota; kingdom Metazoa; phylum Chordata; class Aves; order Passeriformes; family Acanthizidae; genus Origma; species Origma solitaria. Next base: position 179,668 of record VZRL01000790.1, read on the forward strand.
CCTCCCTAATAAGGTGTGCTTAAAGGAAAATGAGATTCATATCCTTTTAACTGTTCCTCACTTTTTTTCCTTCTGTCACTCTCCTCTAATAAAGCAGGAGGTGTGATATGAACAGCAAACGAAAAGCAAACACCAAGCACAGCGTCTGACTGGATGCTTTCTCTGACCAATGGTTGTAAAGCTCTACTTTCCCAGGAAGTGCAATTTCACCAAGCACCTTGTAAATCACAGGAATATGAACCCTTCAGCACTGAAGCAGTTGATTTGTCAGGGAGATAACAGTGGGAATGTAATTTCTATCAGTGAGGCTGATCAACCTTTTCTATTAATGAAGATTTTGATGGGTTAGGTGAGATCAAGTAAAGCAAATGTACACACCATTACATTAACACAGTGAGATGTTCTTTGGCAGCTTCTCCCTAAGTACATCCACAGGACGACTAGGGTAGGCTAGCAGTGTTGTCCCAGTCTACAAAAATCATGACGACAGGAAAATGGAGATATCTGAAACTGTTGAAGAAGTGTTGTGTCAGCTGAGTGGAGCACACCACTGTCCAGGGACATGGCTTCTTTATATGTACCCTAATACTTCTACCGAGAGGAAATTAGATAGCCAACATTTTGCTGAAAGACACTGGCTTTGCTGCTTAAGGAAAATGTATCTCCCTTCCATGAAGGGATGCATAGCTCCATTCACTGATCTTGAATCATATGCAGAGGTATAAGGAAAGTATAGATCTGACCAAGGGAGAGCTTGTTACTCTCCAAAGAAAACAAAATCAAACAAGAGAGGTTTCTGCCTTCTGCAGCCAGAAAGGAGCCTGCAGAAATTATAACAAGGCATTGCTGTGACTCATTGCATCAATAACCATTTCCCATGATATCTGAGCTGCTCGCTGGATATATCTATTTTCTCTCGTCTTATGTTGACTCCATGAGAAGTCTGGGAATGAAACCATCTTCTCTGTTTGAACAGGAGATATCAAGTTCTGAGTGTGCTAATTGCCACCTTAATAAAAAATAACAGACAATAACAATCACCGTATAATGACTGAATATTAGGAATGGCAGGGCATACTGTTCCCTCTGGCAGCAACTGATATTATAGCAAAACTATATCATCATCTACTTCTGAAGAGAGGGAGAAAAGGCTAGGTCCTGTATTTATACCAGTTGGGGTGCTCTCCAGTTTATCTGTGAAGTCAGGCTTGCAGACTCTTGAAATATAATTTGGGAGATAACTGGATCAGTTCTTCCCAGTGGATGTAAAGCAATGAAGGCTCTAATGAGAGACAAAGGGAGAAGGATTTGTTCACTGAAGAACATAAGTTCCAAATTAAACACAAGAAAATATACAGCTCAAAAAAGGGCTTGAGGAAGGAAGGGGTAGAAAAGCAGAGATAAAGGAAAATAAAGGGATATTGTAGAAGCAGCATAGCTGTGTGTTGGAGTGCATGTTGTTGGGCATGGAAATGAGAGGAGATGTCGTCATTCTGCTTTCTGTGCACTGAATCTTTAAATGTAGATGAATGTCTTTCCTTGCTGTGGAGGCAGCTCCAAGGCAGCTGCTGTCTTGTGTTTCAGTGCAGAGGCAGAATAGTACCAGAGCAAGATGGCTTCCTCCTCTTTGCTGACCAGCAACTTCTTTCAAAATTGATTTTCACTTTCTGTTGGTTTTGTTGTTTTTTTTTTTTAAAGCCTGGTCTGGAAGACAAAAGCAATATATTCTGTAAATAGGAAAATTCAGTCTTGTGGGAATTATTGATAATATGGCAGTGCTGGGTGCCTACTGCCAACCAGTCAAACCATCCGTGCTGTCAGATGGTACTGGGGCTGTTTTCCCCCACCAGGAACATGTGACATGTGATGAAAATGCCATGGACACCCATGCTGTAGTACACCACACACCTCCAGCTTCCTCCTGTCCCTATTTGGGTTATTTCCAGCACTACCCAACCTCAAAATCTTCAGAATTAAAACATGCCATTAGTAGTCAGTTCAGCACATCATGCCCTGAAGTGCAGTCAGGATGACTCACAGCGCAGCTTTTCTTGTCCAGCGCTTGTATTGAGAGCCATAAATCAGCAGGGTCACAGTCTCAGCTTTTGCCTTGTGGTGCCCATAATATTTCTGCCTGCACATCATATGCCTTAATGCACTGTATACGTACATGCCCATGTCTTTCTGAAAGTCTCTGCACTTTGAATAATTACATGCAAATGGGGTCACCGTACCACAGACCTTTACCTAGCATTAAACCCCTCAAAGATCACTTGCAATAGAAGATCCTAAGGATTAGTCTCATTCCTCTGTGAATTTATCCCACAGCTAAAATTCATGCATCTTTTTTTCTAAATATGCAATAATAGCTAAAGTGCCCACTTTCATCTGTTAACCATATATTGATGGAGACAGGACAAAGCTCATGGGGTTAAATTCCAACCTCAGTTCAACCTGTTCCACTGAGTGCAGATGAATGTATAGAGCTGGGCACTAACTTTGACTCACACATGGGAAATAGAAAGGATGTGTAAAAAATACTTGTGACTATGCAGGAATTACACATATGAAAAACTATGGTAGTGCAAATCTACCCATTAAGAAAATGACAGCCTATGAAAACTGTAACTTGCAGCCCTCTTTGTCCCCATCAGTGACATGAACTGTTTTGTAAACATTGTCTGACTACTCACTACACTGACTGCCTATAGAGATTCTCTTCAGATTCATGCTCCCATTAAATGGCCTAAAAAATTTGTGGAGGCAAGCAATGTACTTGACTACTGAATTGCTTTAGCATGAAGGATCTCTCTGTAACAAGGAATAATGTCTTTCATGCAAGACAGAGAGCTTTCCAGGAAGCAGTCAATGCTGCAGACATCATTTGAGCAGCTCTGTGTGTTTGACAGGCTCCCTAATCCACCACCATTAGTAAAAAGAAAAAATTAAAAAATAAAGAAAAAGTAAAGTGTAGAGTCTCTAACCTGCCAGAAATGTCCATGTGCAGGAAGACAAAGGAAAACTGGAAATAACACATGAGTCTTGTTACCTTCTGTCCCCTCAGAAAAATTCTAGAGAAAGCATTCAGCTACAGTGGTGAGTAGCATATAAAAGTCTGAATAGAACTAAAAGGAATATCTATTAGTGAATGGCATGCAAAATAAAAGAAAATGTATGGCCTTTCAGCCTCTAGGTCACCAGGTCGAGTCCAGCTCACACAATCAGTGATGGAGGTCACTGTCGTATGAGGGATGGTCAATATGACATGGGCTTCTGAGCCATGAACTGCAAGGTTAGAACACTTGCTCCTCACCAGGAGATGAAGATATTACATTGTTTCTGCCATCCTTTGCTCATTTAAATTCAAATCACATTAATATTTGAGGATTATTAAAATCCTGGTAAATGCATGTACATCTTGAATGCTGCACTACCTTTCATATTGCAAGTATTACTGCTAAACAAGGGCACAATAAAAATGCATATCACTTAACAAATTCTTTTCATTGGTGCAAACAATCATGCAGGATACAAACTAGTGGAAAATCAGACCATGCCTCTAATAAAAATTCTCAATCAATTGAAAAAACTCCAGTACATTTACCTTTAAATAAAAAACTTGCCTGCCCTCTTTCTGTATTACCCAGAAAATTCTTCTCCAAAAGAACTAGAAGGGTATGAGCATATAATGCTCCCTTTTGAGAGAAACAAAATACTTATTCATTTTTGCTTGGTATTCTCCCCTACCCAAGGAATTTTATACCATGGAGTATTTTAACAAGAATTATAAATGTATGTGAGGAGGGAAATTTTTTCTTTTTTCACAAGTGAGAGACCAAGTGAACAAAAACTGCTCTTTCTAAAATTGAACTGTCCTCAACTACCTGCAATCAGGAATGCTATTGTAATACTGGGATTAATCAATCCATCTTCCCTCTGACAATGACCTTTTCTATAGTGTTTTATGCTGCAAAATTTTAGCAGCATTCACTTGGTAGACACTTTGCCTTACAACAGTTTTCTTGGCACTGATTTCCATCCTCCTACCCCCATATTATGAAATGTGTTTAACAATTTATTCTCGAATCCCTCTGTGTCAATGCTTAAATATGGATTTTAGTTGAGAGTAAAAACCATTATGGTCATGGTCAACTTTAAATTTTCCCAGTGCAAATACATTTTATGTACAGGAGGATAGGTGCAAGGGGGAAAATGGACATAGATAATTTTAACTTAAAGAAAGCTTCATTTTGCAAATGACGGAATTCACACAGTCTAAAATGAAGGCTTGAAAGCTGATACACAGGCTTGAAGACTGAGCCCAAATCCTCTTGCAGAGTCCATCAGGTGCCTCAGTGCACACATCAGCTTTACTGCCAGTCTGTTTGGACATTTACAGGCTCCGGAACGACAGTGCAGCGATGGTGATCAGAAAGAGCAAAGAGGAGTCAGAAGTCTGGCCCCATGAGGAGGTTTGAAGATATGCTGCCTACGTTCTGCGGTAGACAAAGCATCAAAGTGCCTTGCAAGAAACTCTGCATCCTTTCAGCCACCCTGGAGGTGATATTATAAAGCTCCAGTGGGATAAATCCAATAAGAATCTGCTCAGCAACATGACTAAGGGCTCCACAATTCTGCCCTATATTTTTGCTTCTGGAAGCCATTTTTTTAAATCTGTTTCTAGATGAGGAAATTAAATGCTAAATTTCACATCCTCCCCCACTCAGATTTCAAGGCTAATCTAATGCACGTTTATGTAGAGTCTGATTCCCCTGGTAAGTGTTTCTATTCTCCACCCAATTTGGCAGCTAGTGAACAGTGCACAAAATAAATTTAATTGATTTGTACAGGTATTAAAAGAGATTATCATCTACACAGATTTGGAAAGCAGACACTGTGTATTAGCAGACACTGTGTATTAGCCAAATAGATGATGCAAACTATAATGATTTACAAAGGGTTTCAGAGAGCTGGGTATTAGCAGACAGTAGATCACATTAGACAGCGAAAGAATTTCACATTTACCCATCAAATGACGAAGAAGATCCAAACTTAAACATGAGATGATTTATACATCCAGGAATGATTAATCTAAAACATCAGTGCAGATATTAAGAATCAAATTTTCATACAAAGGCTCTTGATTTACCTATTCCTGCAAACCATATGCATGATGAAATGCACTCATTTCCAGTGCAGGCCAGAATTTTCCATTCAGGCACTGACTGCAAATAAACACCTCACCCAGAATACAGAACTGAGTGTATATATGCAGCACCAGCTAGATATCTCTGCTGAAAATCCATGGCTGCCCACCCTCTTCAGAAAAATATTGGCATACTGACATATGGCTGACAAATACGCAATGCAAATATCACCAAATTGCTGCTTCCAGTATGCAACTAATAATGGAGAACTCTGGGAGGGCACATTACAAGTCATAGCCTCTCTTGGAAAGGTTGTTGTCTGGAATATTTGGGAATATTGTTTCCTGATTTCCCCTCTCTGCTGCCTCTGCCAGTGGTCTGGTGTGACACGGGGATGTCAGTGTGCCTGTCACCATGTGCCACCACTCTGGCTGAACTGCAGCAGCAGGCAGTGGTGGATGCCCGGGGATGAGCCTAAAACCATGACATGAGTACAGCAATCTCAGTGCAGTATCCACAGTGACCGTTATTATTTTACAATAAATGAAATTGGGGAATGAAGATGAAAAACCTTGCCTGAAGAAAAAGGAAGCAAGCTGTGGAGATGCTGTGTTAAAACACACCCTTTTGTGCATGTAAGGAGAGGTTGTTTTTCCAAAGGCACAGGATGCTTTTACACAATCAGGGCTACAGAACCTGCAAAAGAAATTGTATAGTGGTTTTTTCATCAAACATCTGTGACAGCTGAATTAAAACATTAGTTAATGGAGTTAGGTCTGAGATTTGATATTTGTTTCTCTTTGTTCTACAACCCATGAGACCACTCTTTTTTTAATGCCTCCCCAATGTATGAAATCACTGTAGTGTCCTTTACACTGCTTCAGGAATTACAAAGGCTGGAAAAATACTTTTCTTGGGTAACTAAATAAACTTGTAGCTTGCCTGAATTTTTCCCCTTCTACACTGAAAACACAGTCAAACAGACTGCTTTCCTTATCCAGCAATGGCCAGTGCACAGCTCTGACCAAAACCCTGTTGTTTCAGCTGATTTGAAAGATGTCTTTTAAGAACAAGGTAAACTCCAAAGAAACACTGTCCTCTGAGTCTGATGTGATTGCACAATCAGACATTGTAGCTTCTAGGCTTTGATCCAGAAAAATATATAAGTGTCTGACTTCAAGGGGGCTTTTCATACACTTAATGTTAGTTGCTTACACACTCTGTTGCACAGAAGTCTGAGCACAATTATTGTGTTAGCAATAATTATTGTTTTCTGAAAACATGCAAAAAGCATTCAGTAAAGGTTGAGTTTAGTGTTCAAGTGTTGAATAATCTAAAAGGTTATGCTATCATATAATAAAATCAGAAAGCAAAAAAGAGCAAACACTTCCTGGCAACACTGAATTATATTCATCAATTCTAGAAAGGTACCAGAATTTATTTCATAGTTATAGAATTGATTTTATAGCTACATAGAATTTTCCATCAATGAGAACCTCAAAGGACTTTTTAAACCAGGACTGAATTTTATCTCCTGGTAATAGGAAGCATACAGCTACTGCTTTCAAAACTCTGATTCAATTCTTACAAGCATCTCCTTGGAACAAAAGTCAGTCAGTACTTTTGTAAAGTATCATCTGAAGTATCATGTGCAGGTCCAGTGTGGTCCTCTCCCATCCTCTGGCCTAATCTTCCTACCGGCATATTACTTTCTACATGTTTACTTCTTAGCTAGTGGTATAAAGGAAACCTGATCAAATTTCAAAGGGTGAAATACTGAATGTATGAATAAAAAGAATAAAATTAGATTGATTGCAGTAGATTCAGACTTTGTCCAGGTATGTTCATAATTTTCGTTTTAAAAATCAGTAATAAGTAATTAATGTAATAATGTAAGAAGTAATAATGATTAAAATAGCTTGTGAAATAAAATCTTACAGTGAAATTAAACATTTCCGCTGAAATTGGAAAATAACATGTTCATATCTAGTACCTCAATTCTGAAAACAATATCATATAACCTTCAGTGGCTCCAGTTTTATGGTAACCTATTCTTATATTACCATATTTTTTTAAGGCAACAATTATTTCCAAGTAGCCCTGCCTCTCTGGGCAGAGAGGTTTGTACTTTTATAGCGGCTGAAGTGCAGGTATAGCTTTGTCAGGACAATGTAATTACACCAAACACAGGCCTGATCCAGCCTAATGAAGATAAAACTACATGACTGAAATGCACGTTCCTTTCCTCCTGGGAAATCTAAAACCCACTGAGGTGTTGCTGCAGGTAAATATGTCTTAGAGGCTTTTCTGTTTCATTGTTCACCCACCTATTTGCCGTTACTGAAGAAGGATGTCATGAGAGAGAATTCAAAGTATTTTTTGGACACTGGGCAACACAGACTGGTCTGATTTTGTTTTTCTGAAGTTACTTGGCACTGTGGATCTCTAAATAAATATAAATATACAATCAAACAGGCACGAAAGAAATGACAAGTGTTTTGACAGTGCTCAAAATACTTTGAGGTATTTTTAGCATATTTCTGAGTCGTATTAGCTTAACCTGTAATAGAATATAAATGAGCCCATATGGCAGAGATGTAATTATGTTCCATGTGAGAAATCCCTGTGGTAGATTTGGGGAAAAAAACCTCACTACATGTGCCTTCTGGAGGGCACGATTTACACATGATTACCTACTCATTTGCATTGAGAAGAATATGAAGTAACACAATGCTAACAACACGGTAATGAAAAGGGCAAGCAAAGACTCCAGATCCCTGGGGGTGCTGATCCCTCTGACTGACATCCAGTTAGGAGCAGGGAATTCGTCCCTTTAGGGAGTACATTTTATGAAGCAATCTTTGATTATGTGGGCACAGTAATCATGAGTCTTAATTATTATTACTGTGAGAGAATGGGCTACAAATCTCCAGGGAATGTCTCTGTCACAGATACTTTGCCAGCGAATGCTGAAAATTAGTGTTTTCCCAAGGATCATTTTCATTCCAACCTGATATTTAGCTGAAGTTTCTTTGACTACTAGTCATGAAACATTAAATATAGATTAGAGGCAGAGAGATGTTGAAAGTTAAAATTCACCGGAGGTGCACACCCGTGCACTTGAGAGACAGCCCCAAATGTTGTCCAGATGTTGTAGCAACAAGGCTGAGGGTTCCCAAGCTGCAGCACAGCCACAACAGAGGAGAAAGTGGATGTTTAGCATTCCACTGGCCTTCTGTTTAGTTTACTTGTAGTGTATTAATTTAGCAGAAAGTCCTAACAGTCTGTTAGCAGTAGATGTTACCAAGTGTACACTATCCTGAAAGAATGAAGAAATTCTTTTATAGCAATAAAGGGAGCAATTCAAAGCATGTAATTGATTTTCCACATTTTCAAACTGTGATAAGGCTATGCTTTAGCAGCAGAAACATATGTTTGCAGTTTTGTCAATGTTCTTCAATGAATTGCAAAAAAAAAATAGGAACCTATAACTTATTGGTTAGATCATTAACATGCACTGGGCATTTCAGTGGCTATTGAAGCATTTGCCAAGAGCGTGTCATCTTCTAAACAGACTCAGAGGTAGTAGAGATTGCTTTTTGCCACAGGACATGTTTTTGTGATCATCTAAAATCATTCTTTTCCATTAGGAACACCACAGAAGAACATCAAGGCTTTGTTAACTAGCTATTGTCACGTTTGTGTGCTGTCCTTCCTCACATCGTTTTCAGTCCGGAGGGGCAGAGCGGCAGTGGGGCAGAGCTCATGTCCCTGCAGCATTCCCAACCAACAGCAGCACAGCGGTTCTGGCAGCCAGGCTGCTGTCCCCACTCTTCACAGCAGTAGTTAGGGTGCTCGCTGGGCCTCCCCATGGACATCCCTGGTGACAGCCACCAGAGGAGCTCAGAGCAGAACCATCCATACAAGTTTTCAGAAAGGTTTTTGGGTTCTCCTGACACCAGAAAGAAGACAGCACAGAGCACAAGAACCAACCTAAACAAGGTCACCTACTAAGGCTTGGAAAACAGGTCACCTATCCATCCTCTGAAACTTTCCAATTTCAGACTTCCTGTCTAGCATTATGAGAAACCTCAGATGCTTAGCAGTTACTTTGTGAAAAAAAGAGAGCACACATCCACAGAACAACATATTTATCAGGATATACAAGGGAGATACAGAACAATTGAGTCCTATTCCTGCTCTGTTGGCCTTAGAGCAGACATGTGGACCCAAAACTTTAATCTGCTTGGCGTGCTAAGCCTGAGCTGCAGACTCAGACTCCCACTGCATTTCAGTGGATAATTGTGCAGAGTGATACAGGCTGAGATGGTGACACTCATCAGGAGCCACGGGAGAACAGCAAAGTTTCCAGTAACTGAGGTAGCTGTGGTGGAGAAAAGAGTAGAGGTTCATGTCCCCACATGTCATTTGCCTAAATTCTCGTGTTGGAAGACTTGCCAAAGTGAGAAGGAAACAGCTTGGAGGGGTGCCTGCCCACAGCCAGGAGGGAAGAGGGTGTTTGCAGCGTGGGGGTAAGGAAACCATCTTCTGGTATGGTGAGGAGTTGGCAAGGCTGACTGGGAATCAAACAGGGCAACAGTAGGGCAGGGGGGAACAAAACCCTCAAAGCCTAGAAGCAAGCTCGTTCATGTTTTCTCCCTCAGGACAGCACAGAGCATCCCCCGCAGAGGATGACTTCATAGCTTTGAAACTAGGTAGGCACGCTTCAGAGAATAGGAAATGGGGATGCAAGACCCTTTAAACTGAAGTCCAAAGGTTTGAATTTGAGAGGAAATGGGAGTAACTATCTGAGTTGGTCATCGTCTCAGTACCATTGGGTTTCAGGTAGCAGCAGATGATGATCTTGTATGGCTTTTACATGGGCACACATGGGCAGCATCTGAACTGAGGCAGATGCTGTGGTTATGGCCTTCAGATGGAGGAAAGGGGACAGGAGAGGCAAAGAGTCTCTCTGGGCCTCCACAGGAGGAACGGTTCTTCTGAGGCATCCACTGCTGTGCACCACTGTGGATGATGCATTTGGAGTGCCATGCCCTTCTACCACAAAAAGGGTTTTTAAAACACCTGGAGTGTGTTGAGTGGCTGAGTGATATGCTTGCTGCTCCCTCTGCCAAAGGAACCAGCAGTATTTGTACAGCCACAAGGCCTTTCTTCTACAAAGCAATAAAACCATAAGGGCAAAATACGGGTAAACTCATTTAATCTGACAGCATGGAAGAAACAGAAAACCAAACAAAACCCCAATGGTTGCTCTAACCCATCCGTCCTCCATATGTGTCTCTTCCTTTTCAAAAGCTGTGCACAGGGAAAACAAAGATGGTTCCCTTCCCGGGGCTCAGCAGAGCTGCTGCAATGACCTCCAGAGGCACTGCTGTTTGCATAGATTCATTATCAGTGGCTGCACACACCGGCTCTGCTCCAGATCTCTGCAAACACTCATGCAAGGTGCACAGAAACACCATGGGCAGCGCAAGGATCCCGTTATGGAGATGATAGGAATTGAGGGTACTCAGCTACAATTATAGCCAAACCTTTCTCAGCTATTTCTGGTTTCTACTCTCAATTTGCACTTAAGAACTCCAAACAAACAGAGCTCTCAAGCAATAACATGGCTCAACAGACAGCAGCTTTATTTCAACTGCTTCCTAGCCTAGTTTTTTTGTTTGGTTTTGTTTTGTTGCAGTTTGGAATACAATTTTTTAAAAACAGAAAGAAAAAAGGGAAAAGCTACAGGAACTATGTGTGCTTCACTGCAAATGCTGCTCATGTAATTCTCTTTGAAGTGTGCAGCAAAACTCCTTTGTAGGTTAATGAGAACAGGATCAGGCCCTCCACAGTGAACTTGTGCTGAGAGCAGATAAGATCTTGAATCATTCAGAGCCAAGCATGTTATTTGTGCAACATGGGCAGGCTGAGTCAATCTCTGAATATTTTTAATGGGTGTCAACGTGAAGTGTTAATTCCACAAGTTATGTTGTTTTGCAGTTTGCCTGTGCCTGCTCTCCAGGCTGCCTTCACAAATGGTACACATCCCTTTGCTGGCTGCGACAGAAGAGCTATTTCCAGAACTGCTGCAAGAAAACAACACTTCTGAGAAAGTATAAAATGGGACTTTTACAAAGAACTGGAAAACCAAATGATAGTAGAAATACCTGCTAGATACTCAGATTGTCAGCACACATAGAAGTAAAAGGAGCCACATTTCAAATGGAGATTATAACCCTTTTTTTAAAGGACCCTAAAATCAAAACAATCATTTGGTAACTGATCATTTTTGAGGAACTAATCGCTTTTTATTACAAAACAGAGGGCTGAGGTACTGAAGTCTCAGATGCTTAGATAATGTCTGACTCTGGATAGTACCTATATAACCTTAGTAAATAGGATCAGAAAAACACTGAAAACATTTTGAATTCTGATGCAACTAAGCACTATGAAAAACTTTTGGATAAGAAATCTTTATTTTTGACTTTCCCTTTTTCTGTTCCCAGGATCTCCATGCACTTCCTAATGCATCTTGAAGCCAAGATGAAATTACAGCCCTCATGAGGCCAACGGGAGGCTCACAATTGCCTGTTGCCTTCAGCAGAGCTGGGATTTTACTCTTACTGTAAAGATATCTTAAGAAACACTAGGGCCAGCTGCCCACTTTATGGAAATAGTCAGCTGGAAACGTAGCAAAGCCTACCACACAATTTCCTTTCCACTTTCCCCTGCAGGGAGGTTTTTAATCTTGGAGTACAAAACAGGATCCAGGGAAACCTGTGGAAGCCTTGTAGCTGCCATCTAGAGAGAGCTGGCTCTGGCTGGGCTCCTCGCCTTGCCCTGCTACCCATCCCACCCCACCTCAGCCCCAGCTTTGCAGCCCACTCTGCTTGTCCCTCTCCCATGGTGCAGAAAAGGGTTGGTCTTGCTGGGATTCAGAAACACCCAGACTAGCTGTTTGCCTGCCTCCATCTTCTGTGACTCTGGGGCATGTGCTGGAGGACCTGCCTGTGGTTTCTGCATGCTCTGGAAAGCCATCCTCTTCCCACATCTGAGTTACGGTGGTCTTCAGCTACTTTTAGCACGAGAGGCACAAATCCTGCACTGTCATAAATTCCCAGTTCATAATCTCAAACCCGGCCTGTGCAGACAACCGTCTCCTACTGCCTTCCTCCTTTGCAATCCCTCCTTCTCCTGCCTCTGTGACGTTTCCTCACCTGACACCACAGCCTGCTGCCTGCCCAGGCCCTGATTTCCACATCTCTCCCTCTCACACCTGGAGACAGCGGCCCCAACACGACACCAAGGACTCCAGGCTCAGCAGCTCAGCACAGCGGTCCCCATTTGCTGTCACACATGAGCTAAGTATGCTCCACCACTCCAGAACTGCAAATCTTTGTGTCAGGAAGTGGAGATTGTGCTCAGACACCAAGTTAAGTCATCCCAGTTGCAGCTCCTAACTGGAATTGGTCAGAAACCATTTTCTTACAACTGAGAACCATTTGCTTCTATTAATTTTATTAACAGTGAAGTGCCCAATCCTACAAAATGCTAAACCTTTGAGCAGGTTGCAAAATTTTCTTTCACTTCCCTCAGAATTAGAATAGCTATTTTCTTAATTAAGAAGTAAATAGGTAAACTACTTGCAGTCTTTTAAAAGACAGCTTCATGCTAAGAAGAGACTAATTACCCTCCCCATTCACAGAAAATAAAAGCGAAACTTTCACCATTATAGAAAAATAAGTACTGAGAAGTTAACAAGAGCCATAGCAAAATCTTACTTTGTGATGAGCTGATTTTCCTGCAATTTTTTCATTTATATAAATATTTTGAGAAACCCACCTTGAGGTTTTGTGTTGGCTTTATTATTATTATTTCCTCTTTAGATGCATTTGTAGATGAGTAGGCTATAAATGAAACACTCATTTTCCTGAAGGCAATCATGAAGGTGTGTTGCAGCCTTTTCTTCTCAGTTTCACATAGAGTGAATTTACCACAAGGTGCAGTAATATTTTAATTTGAACAACTGGAAAATCCTTACCTGCCCACTCTGTACTCTCAGTATTAAGATCAGCTCCTTTGGGATAGTATTTGTGCTTCTATTTAACAGTGAAATGTCATGAATAAAGAAGCTGTCAAACACCTTGAGAGTAAGTCACTTCTCTGTTTGGACAGCAATGATTTTGTGATGAACGTGATGAACACTGCACAGTCAGTTCTCAGCAATACATGGGGATCTGACCAAGTTATATTGACAATGGTTGGAGCAAGGACACTTCAGAGGAGTTACCCCAGAGAAACAGGCAAGAGAGCAGTAGAACAGGAGCCACAGAAGGTTGGCCAGGGATGTTGTTATGGCACATACCGCCCGTAACTTCCTCCATCAAACGCGGGGATTAGGAGCAGCCGGGATAAACTCCACCCCAGGGAGGTGGGGGAAAAAACAAAGAGCTAGCACACTGTGCTGTGACTAGCACTGCCACAGGATGCAAAACAGCTACACGGGATCTGAATTACACAAACAAGTACACAACAAAACAGGATCAAGACATGCCACCTGAGGGATACAGGACATTTTCATTTTTCTTGTGTTGTCATCAAACGACCCCATAAATATTTCTGTTAATTTGTGTTACAGCAAGTAATTAATATTAGCCAAGATATACTAGAACTAGACAAAAATACCCTTCTCTCTCACCCAAAGGGATCCTGGTGATACCATAAGGAGGAAAAATTCCACCTACTCTGCCGCACTTTTGACAAAGGGTAGCATTCTATGTTAGCCTAGCATAACACCTTATTAAATGCTGCAGACCACTAATAATGCAACCATCCAAATGACAGTTAATTGCAAATAAAAGTCTATCACTTCAGCACTTCTAAAATAGTTATTTCTAAGATAATCCATCAAAAATACTTTACATGGTGGCTTACAGAAGCCTCCCAATGGAGCATATTTACATCAGTTTAATGGTTATTGTGAAGTTTTCACTTTAGTGAAGCTCAGTCATGCCCAGTACTTTTCACACACTGCAAAAAAGCCTTAGGATACAGCAAAAAGGCAAGGCTTATGGGGTCTCACTTCATAAGAGGTTGGTGGCTGAATGCAGGTCTGGGTCTTCATTAAGTGTTGTCTAAGTAGAAAACTAGAGTTTATTTACTCAACCTCAAGATAAGCAACTTAATGCTGCTGATTTGAATGCAAACAAGGGCAAGACCTCATGCCTGGAAGACTCTCTGATGTGGTTACACTGGAAGTATAGAATAAACACAAGTTGAGATCTGAAACACAGTTGCCATGGCCTACAAAATCAGGATGTTTGAAAGTATTTAAATTTTTAAAAAGCATTGTCTACAACTGAACTATCAAAGTGGTATTGCTTTTATCTGGAAGATGTTACACTTGCAATTACATATTGTTTATTAAGGTCTATTTTGCTAATTCACTGAAATCTCTCCCATATGACAGAAATTACATTTGCTTCTCCATTTAGTGACCTCAAATGACAAAAGGTGCAGCATGAATTTAGGTTGGCACATAAATGCAATTATGCCTTTCCTTTTTTCTTACAGGGCTTATCTACTCTGCTTTAACACCATCACTGTCTGCTGATGGTGTTTAACACACTAATGAATATGGGGCTCATAATGTTTGCAAGGTGTCCAGGACCTAATCCTGATATGCTTGGTTTAAGAAGCTATTTCACATCTCAAAATGTTTGTAGACTTCTAAAAACTAAACTGTGAAAACCAAGGCCTCAGCTGTAAGACAAGCCTTGTTTCCTAAACCTGCTAGCCCATTTTTAAATTATGGTACTGCTGTTTCAAAATTGATCAGGAATGTCAGAACAAAGCATTTCTCTTTTATGCTGTAAACACAAAAACAGCAAAGGGGTCAGTCCAAAGCAAGAAAAACAAAGTTCTCCTTCTCCAAATGAGTGTGAATCATTGCATAAGCCTTACAGCTCAACTGATGAACAACAGAGGCAAGAGATTTACAAATATAAAAAACTCTCACAGCTATGGATGCAAGAGCAACCCTATCTTCTAATGGGACCAAGCAGATTACAGAACTGTGTTTTTGAATCAACATTTGAATTCAGAATCCATATGAGCCATTGACTCCAAGTTTGAAACAATACGCAGAGCAATGATACTCTGGGTCCAGCAATGCAAACAGCAATGAAAAAAATCTAGAATTAAAAAGTGGAGTGAGGCTGATATTCAGAACTGATTTTGCACAGTATTGTCAGTTGTGTAGGGCTGTCATTGTAATTATTTATGAAATAAAATGCAATTCCAGCGCCTCAGCACTAGAGGGTAAATGAACGATAAAAAGAGAGCTGTGCCTCAGTTTCCTTATTTTTATAGGTAAGCATTTAAACTCTTTAGTTAGCACCTCTTTATCTTTTCTTAAGTTTTGCTAGCTGAAGCTCTTTCTGAGGCCATGCAGCGCTGGGGTGGAGTTATGTCACACAAATGCAAACTTCTTGCAAGAGTAATAATTCTTGTGTCTCATGCCAAACCCATGATTGCTTTCTCTGGTCATCTTCAAGGGTGCACACCTTTTCAAATGGACTACAGTGTCAGTCTGGAAGTTGTCTCTTGTAACTGGGATTGGCAAAAGACTGATGAGATACTAGCTTATAGCCTACTTTGAAAAATATTCATCCTGTAAATAAACAGCAGTCTGCAGTTTTATTAGAAAGTGCAAAGGGATAGCAGCAGAAGGGTGGGTGCCATCCAGAGGCATCATCCAATTGAGCCCCACTAGACTGCAGTCTTACCCCTCTATTGAAAAAAAACCAAAACCAAACACAACACAAGCACACATATATATGCATATACCAGAAATTTTGGGCATTACTATTATGAACAAACCAGAAATCCTCCTTCTCAATAGGATTTGTTATGGAAACAGCATATAATTTCATTCCAATACCACAAATTTGCCACTACATTAAAGAGCATTACTGTTACTGAAGGATGAACAGTAAATCAACATCCGCAGCTCTTCAGGCTACAGCCCTCTTCAGGGGAATGGTGATTCGGAGTGTCCCTTCAATTCCAGGGTATAAATATATCCCATGAGAGAAAGCAAAGCTGCTGACTATGGAATGCCTTAACAACAACTTCAGCCCAACAAACTTTATACCAGTTTTGTTATATTAACCTTCTTGTCAGGGACAAGAGAAGTGGGCAAGTCTGCTTCTTTGTATACTTATACTTTCTACTTACTGTACATTGATACTTTCTCTGGTAACCATGGCACATCAATTACCCAGACTATGCTGTAAAAACCCCATCTAAACCCCCTGGAGCAATGGACAGATTTCTTTTTACAGTAAACCATTACTGATGCCCCATGAAAAACACATCTTTGTATCATATTAATAAAGCACCTGGAATACCATTCTGTGTTGAGAAATAAAATATAACAATCTGGGTAACCCACACAGATAGCACCGCAGCATTCAGTGATGACTGTGACCTTTGCAAATTACTGCCCAGTGAAGGGTCACAAAAATTAGCAAACAAAAAGCAGGGGGTGCTCTTTCAACTGATTTATGAACATATTGTAGTCTCTGTTGTATTTATTAAAATATCCAAGACTGAACAGGAAGCATGAGCTCTTAAAAAAAAAATAAATTAAAAAAATCCAAAGAACTGAAGGGGATCAGTATCTCCTGCAAATCATGAACTGTAAATACTGACATTTTTCTTCTTGTAGAAAAAATTCCATTATTCATTTCTGAGACGTATTTTTAAAAATTGGTCTTCCCATCCCTACCATAAATACAACATTTCTGTTACAAATAAATGTGTTCTCCCATGCATAAATAAATCACATACACTGTTGCAAGAAAACAGATCAGTCAAAACCGCTGAAATGTAATTATACACTGACCAAAAGGAATTCCATTGCAACTGAAAGTGAATGGCTTGTACTTCAGGTCATTAGCAGAATGCTGAACAGCACAATTTTAAAAGCTAAAACACCCCCCAAAAAGGAGGAGAAAAAATCTGAGAAAAAAGTCCAAATATCAGAGAAAGCAGGAACTATGTTTATGTAGAACAAATTTTAAAATAATGAGAAAACCCTGCCCCCTTGTCTCACCTTAGAGAAATTCTGTTAAGCCTCCCATACTTCTCTATAGCTATTTATGCATCATGGTTTGAAAAAAGTAAACAAGACAAAAATCATTATTATCTGCCTCCAGATCTACAGAATGAAATGCTTTACTAGCTTATAACACTAACAATCAAAAATCAAGTTTGATAATTAACCAGTCTTTCCTAATAAACCCCCACTTACTGAATGGCACTTTGAACAATGAATTACAGAAAGAAGAAAAAAAAAAGTATTGTCTTGAAAGGTTAAAGAATGTGTGTACGTTCCATAAAGCTGAAATGCTTCTACAAACATATTGTTTAACTCTGGATTAACCAAACATTCCAAATTGAGGAAAATAAAACTGTTTTACTCATTAAAACATTCTGATAATATTGCAATGTAGTCTGAGTGTCATTTCAAGCAGTGAGAATATATATTTTTTAACATTTTAATAGGAAAAGGAGAAGAAAGGTTAAGTTGAGAGAACCCTTTTCTGCAACCAAAAAAAAACAACCCAAAAAACCGAAATCAAACAAACAAAAAAAAAACCAAAAACCAACCTACCAAAAAAGAACTGGTGAACTTCTTTCTTCTCCTGCCATACAGCAGATTTCTTCTTGGATTTCAGACCACTGACCATACCCTGTCAGAGACCTCGAACAGTTTACATTACTCCTTTTGAAGGATTAATCTAGACCAGCCCAGAGATAAAAACCAAAATGCACAATGAATTCCTACACTGAATTCCAGCTTGTTACTGTGAACTCAACGTAAGAAAACAAAAAAGGAATCCCACACATCTTGTAATATATACACTGCTTTCACACAGTATGAGTTAGTCAGAGGAATACGTAAAGGGACAAGATAGTTTTGTACAAAACCTCAATTTATTTCAGAGAAATTAAAAATATGGTATTTAATATATATAAATTTCTATTCCTCTATAAATATAGATGATCTTGTGATAATGAACAGAAATAAATGCATACCAAATTAAAATAATTTTGCATTTCAGGGTATGGTAGCCATAGATAATGTTTATGAACTTAAATACAGACATTTGTAATATAAAAAAAAAGTTTAAAACAATACAATCAGGAGAGAAGCATTCTGCTGTTTTTCATACAGAGGTCTACATATTCAAATGCATCTGTCCAAAGTTACAATTTTGTCTTTAACTTTTTTAATGTATTAGAAGCACAATCCCACACACCCAGGAGGATACAAGGTAGTAGATATACTGCACACATGGTATCTTAACCTTGCAGTATGCAATGTTATTTCTGTACCGAAAAAGAGGGGGAAAAAGACAACAGAGGCTCTTTCAGGTCTCACATCTCACCAGAGTGCTTAAGCAGTCTGGTTTTCTGTTTTCATTGTTTTTACTACTGGCAAAAACCATCACACCCTCATGATCTGTAATGAATT
Organism: Origma solitaria; assembly: GCA_013397895.1. NCBI lineage: Eukaryota > Metazoa > Chordata > Aves > Passeriformes > Acanthizidae > Origma > Origma solitaria. Next base: position 198,364 of record VZRL01000790.1, read on the forward strand.
AAATCTCAATGAACTAAAATTCAGAGGAACGTCAATGGCCCCAATGTTTCCCATATGACGAGCCGGTGTACGAACATAACTAGGGGCAGGGGAGAAACAAACAAAAGCCCCAAGCTGAATACTGCGTTTTATTCTGATGACGCTCTATTCACCGAGCCCGTATTTCCTGATCCTGCTGACCCCAGCCAGCAGCAGCCCGGCGGGGAAGGACCGGGGCAGGCAGCGGTGGGAGCACCCGCGGGGCGCCCCCGGACTGCAAAGTGGGCTTAGGAAAAACCACAGCAGGGAATTTCGGTGTATCTCTGTCGCCATCCACCTCCTGAGCCATCGGAGGGGCTACAGGTGCAGGCGGTGCCGAGCCCAACTCCTACACCGAACCGGGCCAACTCCTCCGGAGCCATGGCCAGACCCTCTAAGCCCTTCGGCGGGCACTGCGCGGGGCTCTCCCCGCACAGAGCAGCCGGCCCGCCCGGCCACGGCTGCTGCTTGCACCCCAGAAAGGCCCGCCGGGCTTGGCGGGGCCGGGGCTCGGTGCAGCGCCGTCCCTGCGCCATGGCCGGGCGGTTCTCCGTTCTCCCCGTCCGGGCCCGGGCGGGGGTCCGTGCTCCCCACACGGGGCCGGGGCTCCTCCCCATCCCCACCTCCGCGCTACCGGGGCCGGGACTCAGCCCGGGTCAAGAGGCGCCCTGGCCGCAGCCCCGCTCCGGGCCCTGCTGCTCATGCGGCTGAAATTCCAAGCAAAGCCATTACAAAACCTGTGTGGGGGAGAAGAAAGGGGTTTGTTTTCGATACTCTTTACCGGCAGCTTCTCCCATGCTGCCCTACGAAATAAAAATACAAAGCCTTTTTTTTCCTTTAAATTAAAAAAAAAGGGGAGGGGGAAGCGAGGAAGTAAAATCCGCAAACGGGTTAGAAGTGTCCTAAATAATTAAAAAAAGTGAGTTTTTTTGTAATTTAAATACAAATATACTTACAAAATCTTACAGAGGCTATTTACATCCCTCTCCCCCAACCTGACAGTGCGTCCAGCTCCTACAGGAGACAGCCCCAGCGGCGCGAGGAGGATAGAGCCCGGAGATCCCAGGCACCGGGGTCTCCCCGGCTCATCCTCTGCTCCCCGCCGCCTGCGGAAGCCACTCGCAGTCCCAAAAGTTTGCCCAGGCTGGATAAGGAGTTGCTTCCCGAGGCAGAGCCCCAGTCCCCCGCCTGGTCGCACCTCCCTAGCCTGGCAGGCAGGGGTCTCAGACGGTGGTCTCGCCCTGCTTGCTGTTGGTGAGCCTGGTGTAAAACTTCCTCCAGGAGTTCAGGGTTTTCCCAGACCAGATCCAGAAGCCCGAGGTGATGCCCACGATTAAGGTCATGAGATACTTGATCATGAAGACAGTGAAGTCGGGGCTCATGGGCGGGTGATGGCCGCTGTGGTTGTTGGGGCAGGGAATGGCATAGCTCTTACAGCTCTGCGTGACCCAGCTCCTCTCCCACTGTTCCCTAAAAGCTTGCTCGTAAAAATAGCAGGCAATGACAATGGTGGCCGGCACCGTGTAGAGGACGCTGAAGATGCCTATCCTCACCATGAGTTTCTCCAGCTTTTCTGTCTTGGTGCCGTCATGCTTCATGATGGTCCGGATCCTGAAGAGGGACACAAAGCCAGCCAGCAGGAAAGAGGTGCCGATGAAAAGGTAGACGAACAAGGGGGCCAGCACGAAGCCCCTTAGGGCATCCACGTTGTTGATGCCCACAAAACAGACGCCGCTGAGGACGTCCCCATCCACTTGTCCCAGGGCAAGGATGGTGATGGTCTTGATGGCCGGCACGGCCCAAGCGGCCAGATGAAAGTACTGGGAGTTGGCCTCAATGGCCTCATGGCCCCACTTCATGCCAGCAGCAAGGAACCAGGTGAGGGAGAGGATGACCCACCAGATGGAGCTGGCCATGCCAAAGAAGTAGAGCATCATGAAGAGGATGGTGCAGCCCTCCCGCTTCGTGCCCTGCGCCACGGTGCGGGAACCGTCCTCTGCGAAGCGCTCGTTGCAGACCACCCTCTCCTCCAGGAGGAAGCCGGCGATGTAGGCCACGGCCACCGCCGTGTAGCAGCCTGAGAGAAAGATGATGGGCCGCTCAGGGTAGCTGAATCGCTTCATGTCCACCAAGTAGGTGAGGACGGTGAAGAGGGTGGAGGCACAGCAGAGCACAGACCAGATGCCGATCCAGGTGCGAGAGAAGCGCAGCTCCTCGGGCCCGAAGTACATAAGCCCGTAGAGGCGGCCGGGCTCGCAGGGCGCCCCGCAGTCCTTCTCTCCCAGGAAGCGGTAGTTCAGGTAGGAGGGCACCTTCAGCGCCCGCGGGCAGGTGAAGCGCCCGCGGGGCNGGGCGGGCGTGGGGGTGCCGCGCTCGGAAGCGTTCTGCCCCACGCAGAGCTCGCCGGCTCCGTGCACCGGGAACTTTTCGCAGCGCAGCGTGTCGGGCCACTGGAAGCCGAACTTATTCATGAGGGCCTCGCAGCCCTGGCGCGCCCGCTCACAGATGGAGCGGCACGGCGGGATGGCCTGCTCCAGCACCGTGCACACCGGCGCGTACATGGAGCACAGGAAGAACTTCAGCTCCAGTGAGCACTGCACCTTCACCAGAGGGTAGAATTGGTGGACCTCCAGCCCCGCGTCCTCTTGGTTGGTGTGACCCAGCAGGTTGGGCATGATGGTCTGGTTGTAGGCGATGTCAGTGCAGAGCGGGATGGAGATGGGCTGGCAGAAGCCGTGGTCGGGGATGGAGATGCCCCGCTCGCCGTTGTACTGCGACGCCGGCAGCTGCCCCCCGGCCGGCAGCGCCGCCGCCCACAGCAGCGCCAGCAGCAGCG
>VZRL01000790.1:201756-254059 GCA_013397895.1 Origma solitaria
CCCCGCGGCGGGGGGCGAGCGATCGGGGGGATGGGGCCGTGCCGCGTCGGTCGGCAGCGCGCCGGCCCCGGCCGTCCCGGGGCTGCTTTTGGATTCCCCGGTGATGGCGATTGTTGAAGCCGTTGAGCGGCGCACCCGGCCTGGGCCGGGGCCCGTCACCCCCGGTGCCTCCCGCCGTGCAGGCAGCCGGGCTTATCCCGGGCGGGGGAATCGATGTTTGGCACATGGCAAAGGGCAGAGTGGGAGGAGGGATCCGCGCCGCTGCCAGGACTCTGCTGCGGGAAGCAGTGCGCAGTCGGGGGCATCTCTGCGGGTCTGAAATGTGGGAGACACGCTGCGGTCACCTGGGGCGCGGGCAGGAGCCGCGGCAGCGCGGAGGCACAGAGCGCGATGTGCGCATCGCATCCACGGTGATGATCGAGTGCCGAAAACTCACGTCACCCCAGAGATACTTTTAAGTAGCGAGCTGTTGCCCGTGTGTTATCTGCCCCTTCCTCCCATGGTGTCCACAGCAGCAGCCTGAGTACGAAAATAATCCCAATAGGGCTTTCCCATTTCCCTTCCTGCCTCTGCCCAGTGGGCAAAACTATTCCAGTGTAACTCAAGTCGAACGCTGTGTGACTTGCAATACCTCCCCCGTCAGGTTTTTGAAATTCTTGCTGTATTCTGGGGTGGGGGTGAATGAACACACAGTGACCACCAGCAGTGGCCATTTTTGCATGTCTGAAGTCCCGTTGCACAAACAGAATGGAGGTCCTGTTGGCTCTCCTTAAATGCATAGTCCAGAAAAATGATGAAGGCTGAATGGGGGATTTACTGTACTCACTGAAATTGAATAAGAATAATAAAGTGTGCTCCTGGAGAGGAGAAGAACCCTGCCCTGTTCTCCAGACATTCAGTAATTAAGGGTTTCCGTCGTGTGTGCAAATGTTCTCATATTTGTCCGAAGGTTAATTCTGCCATTCAGAGCTGAACCAAGCATGGGACGTCTCCCACCAGCTGTCTTCCTTCTCTGCGGCTTGCTCCCACCCTTTCCACCTTACATGTTAATTTGAGCTCCAAAAATCCATCTTTTTAGACAAGTCCAGCATTTATTTCTAGCTGTCAGAGGTGGCAAGGGTTAATAAAAGACATCCATATTTCTTGGATAGCTACAGAAAAAATATTTGGACCATGCTATTTAGGCCACTTTCTTTCTCCCAGCAGTACTGTCCCACATTCAAACTAATTAATAGCAAAATCTGTGCTGTGTAACGACTGCAGGAGTGAGATCATGTTTAGAAATTGCACATCCTTAAAAATGTCGATTGCTGATGTCCTTGTTTACTGAGGTTCACCAAGTTCTGTCAAGAGCTCTCTTCTCAGAAGACCACAGTTCCAAAATGATATGCACAAATACCTTTTCCCGTCTTCTGCTGAGAAGTTTGATTCCTTAAATATTGTATTTATTGTTTTAAGCAAAAGATTTTTCTCTTCAGATCTGCATCAGTGATTAAAATTATTAACTCCTTTCTACCACAAAACCTAATTTATATTCAGCCCCAAATAGCAGTATTGTTTCGCTGTTCATCCTAAAAAGACTGAACACTCGATCTTTAGATAGGAACAAGTATTATACATGCCCCTTCTCATAGAAAATGAGTGTGAATTTCTGACTAGTCTTGGGAAGCCTCCTTGGCTTTCTGCCTGTCCTCTTCAGAGGACACATCACGCAGTCCAGGAGAGGTAATTAAGATGCCTGACTACATTACCAGTTGGTTGAAATTCTACCTACTGGGGTCTGCATTTCAAATATTAAGGAAACACTTCTCAAACTGAAAAACACCATCTCTAATAACTTAGAAGATTGTTCTAGGAGAAAGACCAGCGTATACAGGAAAGGTTTGTACATGTACATAATATATTTTTTCAGACTAACTAGTACAGAAGGAAAAACAGACATATTTCTGGATTAACAAGCTCTTTTTTTTTGTTTGTTTGGTTCTGGAGCAGTAACTATCTAAATGCAGTGATCAGCTAAAAGCTAAATGCAGGTTGAGAGAAACTACTTCAAGTTCAGATGTATCAGTAAGATCAGCTGAGAAAGAAAAAGTGGAAATGGAATGGAAGTGGGGTGGAGAGCAAGGGTTGGGAGCTGGTAAATTCAGGAAAGTGCCTAGAACTTGCTCCTTTTAACTGTTTAATGATTTTTCACATTACAGAAGAAAATCCTGTGTGGAAAGAATCTTCCCAGAAGCACTTGTCCTACATTTCAAACACCCCAAACTGCAGAACTCATCATTAGAGCATAATCCTCTGTGGCCCAAAATACAAGATCAGTTTAAACTGTGCCTGAACAAGAAATAGCAGATGTGTTGATGCCCATCCACTACTACAGCAATGAACATCCCCTGCCATCAAATCACGAGCATATCCTGGCATTACATTTGATGTTTCAGGGCTGTACTTCATCCAGTGCACAGCTGCATTCCTTGTAGTTCTACCGCTGAAAAGGCCCACTCAGCTCCAGCATGAACTCCCAGAGACCATCTTCATAGACCAAACAAACCACTGTGCCCTTTGTGAGGGAGTTTTTCTCACCAAACGGACATTCTCCCTCTCCTTTCAGACCTGATCCTTAAGGGAAACTACAGAACTTGTCCCACAGAAGTGCACATGGGAACTAGGTTTCCTAACTCTGCCCAAAACCATGGACTCAGTAGAGATGCTGGGCTGATAGTACATTATAATTTCTTTCTGCTTCCACACACAACAACACCACCCCTCCCCCTTACCCCTCTCCAAATCAACAGACTGTAAAGTAATTGTCTCTCCTTTTTGCTTTAGCTAATAATTGCCTCTTTCTCCCATCAACATCTGTCTATTCTGAAGCTACCATCTTCTTCCTTTCAGAGCTGGCTTAATTAATAAATACCTTAGTAAATGGTAAGCAATTGTTGTTAACTGAAAGGTGATTCTAACCCACAGAAAAGTGTGACTAAAAGTCTGTCTTATTTTTCCACCTATATATCTTGGTCTAATAGAATATACTACTTCTTCATGCAAGCCCAGTACTGCATGTCATATCCACAGGAAACTATTCCTGTGTGTCCGCCTTGTTATTTTAATGATTCCTTAGGTATCCACCATGGGTGACAGTTGGAGAGAGGAGAGTGGACTGGATGCCACCTTTGCTCAGGTCAATATGACAGTAATCAAGTTCTTACAAAGACGCACAGTGTACTTCTTAAAGCACAGGCACTCTTCCCCCTTTCCATGGAAAGACAATCTTCCATTCTAAAAGAAACAAAAATTTGGGCATTAAATAATAATAAAAAGGAATTTCAGCTTTTACTTCAAAACAATATGCTGACGTTACTTAGTATAGTAGCCATTAGGAGATATTGGGACTCTGGCAGAGTACTGAGATTTGTCCTGTTACATTCTTTATGTATCAATACAATCCTTAGAGTGCTGGCTGGTGTTTGCTTTACTTGTTATGGGAGGTGGGGGATTGTCTAAAAAAAAATGAAGTTATGTAAATCTTTAATTTTGGAAAGAAACATAGCAAAAAGTTGTCACAGTATTTTCTTGTTTTCCTCTATGTGACTGGCAGAAATAGGATAGAATGAATGCTTCCATTCCACAGCACTTAAGGAAAACTTGTTTCCCTAGAGAAAATTATTCAGCTTTATCTCACAGGCGTATATTACATCCAGGGAATCCAAATATAAGCATGAATGTGTAGGTAGTAAGGCTCGTGAGCACCCAAATGAATAAAATGTAAACCTAGATGATAACATAATGAATGTTTGTCCACCAAATTAAAGCAAAAGTTATGCCTAAATAATTAGGTTTTTAGCGAATTCAAGGTTTCATTATTTAAATATCAAATAAGGGGTTAAAAGTAAGGTCATCAAAATACCGTAGGATAAGTTAAAAGTTGATTTTTGTCTCATGTTGAGCATGAATCTTGGCTGAAAGGAACAGGTAATATTTTTTGGGTGCAAAACCATTAGTTCTGTATGGAAAGAAAAGATTTTTGAGATTTGGGTAGAAAAAGGGATTAAAATATGTAAACTGTGATGGGCAACAACGTGTATACTAAATTAATGAAGTTTCTGTGGAGTTTCCAAATGAGACAGTACAGGTTCACATCTCAGGTGGGTCCATTTCAGCTTTGAGTACTACCAGTACACATCGCGTCAAGTCCTCACAATGCACAGACAGGGATACTTGATGAAGAATCAGTACAGAGATTGTAAATGCAGTGAAATGAAGGATAATCAGTAGAAAGATTGTTAACGCAGTGAAATGAAGGAGAGATGATTACAGTGTCATACAGCCCAAACTGTAAGATGAAATAAGGTACACCCTTACATTGCCATATTAAAACTACCATATATTTAGGGTGATAAAATCTTTAATTCAGATAATATGTGCTCCTTAAAGGAAGGTGTTTGATGCTAGAAGTTGACACACAGGTCTACAAACCAAAATTCTGGAGGGAAAATATCTGGACAAGACTCCCAAGCAGCTTTTACAGTTGCATGGTAAGATATTTTTCAGTTTGCAACATGCCAATGATACAGCCATCTGCCCCAGGGCCACGGGCATAGCATCTCACAGATCTAGTCTTGCCAGAAGAACAAAATCCTTAAAATTTAAAAGCCTAACTTGGACACTGACCATTTCTTGGAACATCTAGAAGACTCTTGGAAGTATGCCTGTGCTGACAGAAATAACAAACACATGCAGTGATTGGCAAAGAAAATCAGTAGGAGCTGAACACAAACCTTAGGGATATTGCAGTCAGCAGCCAGAATACCTTCTGCAGCAAAGGGTCTCAGGGCTGTACAGCCAAGTGCTCAGAAAGTCTCCTCGGTGCAGAAGCAGTTGTTATTAAAAAGCATTTACAAGATACCAAGTAATTCTCTGACCATCAGGTGGCCCAGGTCAGCTTACCCTTTTATTAATTGGCTATATTAGTTTGCAATTGTCAATATAGGTTAAAAATTGTATTTTTATTTGGGGGTTATGGGAAAAAGAGAAATAGAATTTGTTCCTTCTGAGTGAAACCTACTGTGACATGAATGTTCCACCAGGTATCATGGGCTAGGAATAAAGAGCAATTTTTGGACAGCATGGGTGTAAGTCAGCCCCCCATTACAAGGATTTTATATGTTTTAAAGAGGCATGAGGGGAAGCGGTATGTACAGTCAAAGCAGACTACAAAGAGTCTCTTCCTCCCAATACCCACAGCATTTTTTGGTTGGTTGGGTTTTTTGTAGATTTTGTTTTTATGTGGAGATTTGATTTGGTTTTCTTTTCTGTTCAGAAGAAATGTAGATGATCCCTTGCAAATTGAAGCCGTATGTTGCCTGCCTTCCTTGACATGTTCTGTGCTGGGGTGAGAGGCGCAGGGGCTGCAGCCCGGCTGCTGCTGCCAGAAGTTTTCCGGAGAACAAGAAAAAGTCACAACTCTTAAAAGGGCAATTGCAGATCACAGCTCATTTTGTTCAGGGAATGCGAACATTTTTACTCTCTTTTTATTTCCCTTTCTTGAGCAAGTTCTTCTACAGTTACATACAGTGCCTGAAAACACAGACTCTCGTTCTTCAAACACAGGGAGGCTGATTTAAGGGCCTAAGATGGCAATCCTTACTCCCAGGAGTAGACCTGGTGATTTCACAGATGCAAGGGAAAGGAGTAGAGGCTGTGATGCAAGGAGAAATTATGTGATGAGCTCTTACTTCTGGCCTCACACTGCTCTTGCTGTGCTTCAAGTACATTCCTTTTAAAGAAATGACTCCTCATTTCCACTGATGTAAATGAGATTCAGATCATATTTGCTGCATTACTATTTCTAGATACACAAATTAAAAAGGTGTGTGTGTGAGGTGGGGAGATAGAGTGGAGGAAGGTTGTTTTACTATGTCTTTTAGGTGTACGTGTATTTTCCATGAATGTTATTTAGAGAGTGAGCAGGATGAGATCAGAGCAGGAGTAATTCTGAGCCTGCATCTGCCTTTTTCAATGGAATGTGGCTTGGTACATGTTAAAGGACAATCTTGACTTTCCCTTTAGAAGAAATCTTTTTGGGCTTTTGCTTTTCTTGTAAAGATAACTTTAAATATTTAACCAGTGTAAACAGAGGCAGAATGCCCAGCAGGACTGAAAGGAATGTGCCACAAGGATCTGCTTGTAAGCACTTCTCCCCTAAATACATTCTTCATCATACAGGAAGGGTCAGCTGTATTTTGAAATACATTGGTTTTGGAAATTTTAGGCTGGTTGTGTGAAAGGAATTGTCTTAAGGATAGACAGGAGTAGTGTTCTAGACCTTCCTCCAATTCTGCAGCTGACTTCTCTAGTTAGCATTTCCCCTGCTCTTTGACCCTGGCTGCACAGCAACTGCTCAACACTGCGGCACCCCAGTATCCCACGTGGGCCCCAGATAAACCATCCTTAGCCTGATCCCACAGTCTTCAAGGAAGAGAAAAAGGAGCACTTCATAAAAATCTCAAAGTTCACAGTAGGGAATGTGACTTTCAGGATGATGTAATTTAATTTCCTATTGTCACAGGTAGTCATTCTGTATCACTCACATATGCAACCACAACATTTAGCCCAATTGCAAATTGTTAGGTCTCTCCTTGCCTGATATCCCTGTCAGAACATTAACCTATCCCAGGTCAGTGGGTGCATCAGGACTCTTTGCATCTGGATCTTGTGATGTCTCTGTTTTTCTTAGTGACTAATAAGATTGCATCATTTTTACTGGATTTGGACTTATCTATGGAAATCCACACATTTGCCATCTCCAGTGATGATTATTGTAACTCTGTGTACTTTCATATGGTATTACTGACATTAAGAAACATATCCAAGCACTGAAGACCAGGAGGACAAGCCATGTCAACTCAGGTCTTCTGTTCCCCTCAGCTATCCATGTGCTGAATACAGAGCCTATAAAAGTTTGCTTCCTTATCTGGAAGTGTCATACTAGCCTGATAGCAGTCATGTCAGGGATGGCTGGTCTCAGCAGCCACAGCCCACTACAGCTGTATCACACTGCAGGAACACCTCAGCCTTGAGCCTGCTCAACAGGAATGAGCTCATATCCAGGAGACACAGCTACTGCAACATCTGGCTGACTGAACCTGTAACATCCAGAAGATTCTGGCATGCTTATGTACTTCTGTATTTTCAAACAAAAACACCTCTTTTTCCCAGTTCTCACACCATTGGAAACAAGGTTCAGTCATGCCTGCCCTTATATATTCTACCTGGAAAGTGAGAGAGACAAGGACTTCATGATTATTCTTCAATTTTTGGAGCATTTTAATTCATGAGGAAGGATATGCATGAAAATATGAACACTGAATAGAAAGCATTAGGAAAGGATGGAAAGGGAAAAGACGGGATATGTACCTTGTGGCACTTACGTGTTGTTATCCATTAATGTTGAAATCATTGTTAAAACTCAGGAAGTACTTTGCTGATGGTGATTCTTTTGCACATTGTCTGTTTCTCTGCCATTTATTATAGCTTGACGGATGGATTAGTTAGTATTTCTGCAATGCCATTGAGTTTTATATTTCTATTTATATACTTTTTTACAGTTGTATAGCTTCTTCTTTGAGTACATCATAACTTTTTAAAAATGTAGACTAATTTAAATATTTACTTAAAAGTTTCCACTGTGCCTATACTTACATTCTTCCAAGTACATATGTGATGGCAATTCAGAGTTGGAAGTCGGGGTCCTCCTTTTGGCAGAGAAGGGCTAGGAGCAGCTCATCCTAAACTTTGTCCACACTGCTGCCATAGCTAGCAAAAGCATTCACAAAACTGCTTTGGGAGGCACTTTCCCCTCCTTCTCACAAATAATGTATTTATGACTTCATAGTGGCGGCCAGCCTGCTGTAGAAATTAGGCTGCCATGAAACCACAGCCTTGAACTCGCATCTCTGGGATACGCCAGTTAGAATTGCTTGAACATTAAAAAAATGTGACAGAACCATGTTCCCACATATTGTGTTCAATTGCAGCAGGCTTAAAGATGCTTCAAATCATAGCAAGCCTAATTGTGAGCCAATGTAACGCTCAGAGCACCAAGGACAGGCACTAAGTGATTTTGCCATGTCTGCCATGTCACTTCTATTACTTTTTTTTTAAAATTCACAATGCATAGCACTAGGGGTATGGAACTTAAAGGCTTGTCTTATTTGGGGAAAATAATGCCAATATTAACCTAATCCCTTGCGTAGACACTCTTATTTCAGTTTAAAAGTGCCTTTCATGGCATTAACAAGTTGATTGCTTGCTGACATAAGCTTAATCAATATGAGGCACTCAGCCTGATATAAATTTATCTTCATGATGGGGTTGCACCAATTTTTCTATGTGCCTTTGGAAAACCATTTAGTTAAATCAGCCGTTTCTTCAAATTGGCAAGTTCTCACTCATTGAAGATTTGCAGTACAACAGTGTGTTCAGCTGAAAAATGAATCACTTCAGTAAAATGTAAAGAACTCTTTGTACTGTACTACCCATTAAAGCTCTGAAAGCTGCAAATGTCAATAAACTTAGAGTAGCTTTGCATCTACGTTCTTAATCCCCATTTTCTCAATGCAGGAACTTAAATGTAGAGAAATGAAATGTGTTTCCAAGGTCAAAAAAAGAGTATGTGGTAAAGTGATTTCAGAAACAGACCAATGACTTTGAATATCCCTGGTCCCAGCATCTTTCACACACCTTATGTGTAAGAAGTGCTGGTACTTGTGCTTGCTGGTAATCAGCCCATTAGAATCTTACTGCCAGGGTTGGACAGATACATCCCAGAATAATTAGTCTGTAATCTCTTATTTGAGTTTTGTAAATAAAAGACTGACTCTCTTTTCTTGAATTAAGATCTGCCCTTGTAATATTATCACCACCTTACTAAATATTTATCTCTAGTGGTATCCTCCTTTAGCTATAAACATAGACATTCTAATCTCAAATTCAGAGGCAAAAAGGATATTCCACCACTTGTTATGGCTACACCAAGTATATTTTTTCAAAGGATAAACATTTCAAATTTTATGCTGCAAGCAGAGCTTTTTAGGCTAGGAAGAGGACCACAATGACAGTATTGATGCAGTACTATCACCCATTTCTGGAAAAGTGGTTGTGGTCCAAACAACCACTCTGTCTGCTCTGTATTAAAGCAAGGGTATTAGCTTGAAGCCCTTGCAAGTGATGGGTCTGGTCACAAACAAATCCACGCATTAGCTCTGTTGGAAAAAATATGACTATGTCAGGTTCAATGAGCTTGAATCGATCTCCTCAGGCCAGGCTGAGGTTCAGATGGAGTGAGTACTGCTATGATATGACTGACTGAAAGGTAACTGCATGTAAAATAGACCACAGCTGGTGTTTTCACCATGGAGTGCTTGCTCACTCTGTTGTTGAGTGACCCTTCTAAAAGTTACTGAAACTTGAAACACAGTGAAAATGCTTTTTAAAGCCTGAAAAAAACCACTTCCATCTTTTGTCATATATCTCAGATTTACACTCTCAATTCTATTATCTGGAATTCAGTTACATCAATGATTTGCCAAAAGCATGGATACTTACAACATACTAAGCTACAAAGACCTTAGTTGTGCAGCACAAATGCTGTCTACAATTAATGTAATTAAAAAGGGAAGCTTGAGGCAGAAGCACTTTAAAAATATTTGCAGACCTATCAAAAGTCTTTCTGTGCCCCTATTCCCAGAGTACCTGGGCACCTCGGCACCTCAAAATCTCTAATGTGCTTGTTCTAAAAGATAAAAGTACTGCTTTGTCTTTGTTTTGGAGAGGGAAATCTAAGGCAGACAGAGATTAAAATGACCTGTTCAAAGTCAGGTAAGAAGTCTGTGATAGAAAAGGGAATTTAACCTAAAGCTGGCACACACATTCTTTTTTCCTGAGGCGTATTTTTCCTCCCTGGAAAGCTTTGGAGGACTGAAAATCACAGTTGTTTTAAGCCCGTTGAGGGAGATGGTCGCTCACCTTGTCCCACTCCTGGTGTTTCTCCCACAGCAGCACCTGCAGGGCAGTGGGGAGAAGCAGGGCAATGTGCTAGCCCAGCTGAAAGCTTTCCAGCAAAGCCCACTATGGTTCCAGTTGCAGCAATTCCCTTCTCCAGCTCTTGGCATGGCTGCAGGGGCGCTAGTGCCAGCCGAGGGGAAAGGAAGGAAGGCATGAGCTGAAACACGGGAGAGGAGGAAATGGTTCCTGTCAGCAACAGCCCAGCTTTAAAGGGCATGAAGCAATCATGAAACTGCAGCTCGGACTGCACCTTTCCAAAGAAAATTTAATCATTAGTTCTTCTGACTTGAAATAAAAAATGTAGACATAACTGGACCAGCTGCTGAGGTGGCAAATGTGGGGAGAAATCCCTGTTGTTTTGTTCCTTCCTATACTGCAAACAGAAACTTAGGAGCCTGGGAGTAGAAAAGACCTTGGGTCACCTTCATGTTGACTCACTCCCTGAACAGAGGGGCAACAGGACTTGAGGCCATCACTTAACACCTCCCCCCTGCTATGTATGGCAGGACTGTTGACAACATATTTGTTTAATGTCACAGTATTAGTCCATGACCAAGCTATCACCTTAAACTCTCTCATGACAGCATACGAGCTTCTTAATATCTATTCTTTTATCTGAAAAGCAGTCAAGATGACAGATGAATGTTCTGACTAAGCGTGTTTATATTTATGTATTTACTTAACTTGCTTTGTCGCCAGTTTCTTCTCCCTGCCTCCTTTTTATGCTCTAGCTAATAAATGTCTCTCTCAGCATGCCGTTGTCAATAGTAATTTAAATTACACATCAGACCATGCAAGCAGCTCACGTGTTATCGGTTAATATGAAGGGGAAGTCCAAGGACAGTGGTGCACAGCAGTCTTGCCATCTCTACCAGTGTGGGTTGCAGAGCACCATTTTTGAAGGGGCAGTACCCCTCTTCTGCTATGAGGAGAAAGCTGCCTGCCTCTGAAAAACTCTGGACTGGGCATGTGGACTTAATTGAATAGCCAGAAAACCTGTGCCACACCTACTGTGGGTGGATCTCCCTGTGCCACTACTCACACTGTAGAGGAGCTCTCTTCATGGGAGAAGAAGCAGCCCTTGGTAAAGATGAAATGGTGCAAGAGGAGACACAAACTCTGCCCCTTTTACGTTGTGGGTAGGAGGTAGACAGTCCTAACTGCTTCTCAACAAGCCTAACCAATGAAGTTGAAAACATGCCCCTGTCCATCGGTATTTCTCACATTGTGCAGCAAATCCTCAATAAATAAATACGTATTAAATGTATATGAATACATATGAATACATATTCACATTCATATGAGTTTGTATGAATGAATACATATTAAAAAAAGGCCTTGATAAAAAAAATTTGAACAGAGGCAGATGGTCAACAATGATGGTCACCGACATGAAAATTCAGGTGTAGGCTGAGAATTTGAATCCTCAGAATTCAAATCTAAACTACATTGTAAAATATTTGGAGTAACTATTGGACAAGAACTTAGGCAATGGAATTGTTTAACTAAAACCAAGGTTGAAAAACCCCAGCATTTTAACTCTGATGATTAATGTTTGGTGCTTATTTATCTCAAGCCAGTCAGAGAAGATTTGGCTGGGATTTGAAGTGGAAGTTTCATAGATACACAGGCTTTAGTGTGTGTCCAAATATTTCACCTCCTCTTCCTTTGGCCTGTGTATAGACAGTGGCACTTGGGCTGCTTCTAACTGCACGTGAAAATGAGATTTCCTTCAGCATATACTTTGCTTTTAAAAGGATTATCTCCCAATTTTTCCCATTTTTCTAGACCTCAACAGGCCAAGAGACTCAGATGATCGTTTAGAAACATGAAGACAAACCATGGGGAGGGTTATTTACTACAGCACTTGTGATCACTCCCTTTTGGCTGAGGTAATGCATGTGACACCTAAAATCCGCAAGAATATGTTGCAGAAATACCTACCAGCCTAATCCACAAATTCTCTCTCCATGTACATAGTAATTATTTCACTACTTTTGGTTTGGTTTTTTTAAAATTCTCGTTGTTTCTTTTTGTAAAGCAGTAAAGAACCAAGGAGCTCACAATCTCATGCTAACAGTTTTTAACCCAAAGAACAGAATCTGCCTTTATATTTTATCAAGATAAATTCCAGACATAATTTGTTTTCCCAGACCCCACACTTGCCCTGTATTTCTCACAAGTGGATAATCACCCAATAAAAATAAATAAAAATGTCACCCGACCAAATTAATATCTGACATTGCTCATAGCTGACATTTTTCAGAGACCACTTTTGCATCTGCAGGAGACAGCCATGACTTTCTCACTGCTGCTGCCTGACCAATTCTGTGCAGCCCACGTAGCATCTGCCTCTGAGCTCATCATGCATAGCTTTCTCATGTTGCTGTAGACTAATGCTAAAGAAATTGGGTGTGTGGACATTCCCAATTCGCAACCAGGATCTATCTTATATTATAACAAGAGTCATTATAATACAGACTGTCAGTGCTACATGATTACAGCTTATTTCCATGCCATGCTGGAGGAGAAGAGAGATCTGAAGTTGAAGGTCAGAGCCTTTAAAGAATGAAGAAATGTCTTCTGCAGGTGCTTGGTTTGTAATTGCCCAGGATAGAGCTGCTTTTATGAGGTTTGTTGTCATAGTAAAGTTCCCAAGAAAAATGGGATTTTTTTTGTTTGGTTGGTTGGTTGGTTGGGTTTTTTGTCCTGGCATCTGGCTACTGTCAGTGGACACCCACAGCCATAGCCAGGAGTATGCCCTCACTTCTGGCCTCTAATGTGAACAGCTTTTGCTCCAGCCCTGGGGAGCTGCTGAGCAGACAAAGCAGTAGGGAGCAGGCAGCACCCCAGGTGATAAAATGTCCAGTTTCCATTCTGCTGTATGGGAAATTTTAAAAGCTTTGATGTCTGAAGGCATATGCACTCCAGCAGAGAAAACTTCACATCTCATCTCTCCCTAGCCAAGAGAAGATCTTTTCTATTATTTCACAAGCAGCCTGACAACACAACACATAAAAATTGGAGCTGTCACCATATCAGATCAGGAACCAGCTTTCCTGAATGTTGTCATTAAGACAATTCTTAAGTGAGATAAAAATTGGTAGTTTAATAAGTCTCTTTAGAAGTATGCTAAGTATACCCGAAATAAGGCTCAATGCAATTAATTTGACTAAACAATTCAGAAGAAAATATATTAATGTGAAAAGTATAATGGAGAAATTACCACATGAATTCTCTAATTGCCTAGATTCTAAAACACATAAGGGTATCAGGGACCTGGCAGACACCAGAATCCATAATTTCCACTATCATATGTTTTTGCAGTAGAAAGTAGAATTAAGTAAACATATTCTTTGCTATTTAATTAAAGGAATGTACACTCTTACAGGTAATAGTCTTGACAGTGAACCAGAAAGCACAGCTCTGTTTACACACTCAACTAGAAAAGTGCAACCATTTCCTCCAGGAACTATACTGTGGAACTTGATCTCCTTGGTACTGAGCAGGTAGAATATGCTCTCTTACAGAGCCACCCCAGATCCATCCAGCAATGGAGGCAGAATACGTCCTCTCATTTATGTTTCACCTCACAGCTCTGCTGTGCTCCTGCATGGGGAACAGCTGGCATTTGAACTGCCCTGGGCAGAAGATGCCCAGTTCTGAGCAGGGACAGTGGTACCATGAGACTGAGCATGCCGCAGTTTGGCTCAGAAAGTCCGGCTGTTTCACTGGCTTTGGGCAGTTAGGGCGAGCAAGTAAAAGAAGTCAAGAAGATTTAATTAAAACATGGTGATATCTGAAAAGCTCTTGCAGTGAGCATCTGCTTGGAGTTGGACGTCCAGGACTGCAGACAGTGGTGCTTCATTTTTTGTGTGTATGACCAACACAATTATAGAGTTGCAGCCTGTAGAACACACAGGTTTTTACAGTTTCATGCCTGTTTCTTTCACACTTTCTACAAGAAAAGGATGAGCAGATTCCACAGATCAGCAGCTGCACAGTAACTTGTAACCTGTTATGCTCTGGTAGCTGATCTTGGCATGCAGTTTCTCCATCCAATTTCAATTAAAGTTAGAAGCAGTGGGGAGAAGAGAGAGCAGATAGTGCTGTGAGCATTTTAACTGCGTACATCCAGTGCCATACTGGCTTGCTTTTTGGAACACCGGTGGTAGGAGAGACGCAGCAGCTATGGAAGTCACAATGGCAGGAGAGGTAATGGATGCAGCAAGCTTCCATCCAAACAGTTGCTGCTAAACCATGGAGATCCACAGAGTAGGCTTGATGACCTATGTCGGCCTTCAGGCTTCATAAAACTGCCTGCTGCAACCAAGAATTTTAAATCTGGCTGCATAACATTGCACATGGGATGGTTTTTGGAAGCTGTATCCTGTCCCATGAAGAGGGAAACTTGGGCTTTAGGGACCACTTTGAAGAAATCAGATTTTAAAAATATAGCATAAATATGGCTATATTAGCTGTGCATGCAGCTGTGATAAGCTGGGCCTTGGGACAATAATCCTGATCATGTTTTGGGGTTTTTTAAAAATACAAAATGTATTTTCATCAATGACTTGAACGGTCCTGGTAGCTATATTGAGTGTTTATTGGTTCTACTTCTGTTTGCAAACAAAGCAAAGTGAGAAGAACAGCAAAGTGGTTAGAAGTGGGACAGCTGCAGGAACAGAAAGAGTAATGGTTGAGCTGTTGAAAGGTGTCAGTGCAAGGGCCAGCAAAGAGGCCAAAACAGATGTTCATGCATAAAGGTGGTTGCAGGTAAGCAGCTAAAGACAATACTTCTACCAGCTGCAGGGAAAGGAAGACCCTGCTTATCCAGCTAACTACAGAGACTTAACCTCAGTCACTGGTGGAAAAAATAATCCTGAACATATTTACCAACAGATTAAGGCCAGTGTCAGAGGAAGCAGATGGCCAGAAACAGTGTGACTTCACAGCAGACTCAAGTTTTATTGTTCAAATTATCACTCCAGACAACTTATGGGAGGAGAATAATAAAGGTGGGTTAAAACTTTCAGAAGAAAACAACTGGCTTGCGTGAATATAATATAGAGGGTGTGGATATGCAGTTTCAGGTAACTAATTATAAAAGGTGCATGTTGAGACTCCTGTAGTGCAGTAGGAAATGGTAGAAATGTCAATCAATTGGGTAAGTCCAAGTTTTGATTTAGGAGTAGGGACATGGAATCACACTCATTTTTAATCATGAATGTTGCTGTGAGATGCCTTGGAGGGCATAATTTTGAAAGATCTATAGCAAAGGTTTTTAGTAAATATAAATTGTATGTGATCACTGGCAAATATGTCTGATTTAATGAAAGCATTTTTTGCCACCCTGGAAGACTGGTTTTGTAGACTTAAACTTGAAACTAGTTCCAAGAAGGTGAGATGGCTGCATCTTGGAGAAGGAAGAGTACATACTGTGCTGATATGTAACATAAGGGAAGTTACAGAGAAGTCTAGTCCTACATATAGTTATATTCACATCAGCATCAGTTAGTTCAGCATCAGTGGTTCAGTAAAGGTGAATTAAAACAGTCATATACCTTAATCAAAAATGCTGCACAGTAGATAGTGAGTTTATGGATCAATAAGGATAATACATCTACAATCCAGATGGGTTTTTTTTCAAATTTATTATTACTTCATGGATTGAAAACAGCTCCAGTAAATGAGATAAAATTGTGAAAAAGACGGGAGACAGCTCTTTGAAATATTGCATTTAGAAATGGAAAACATTTTAAAATATCAGAGACTGAGTCAGGAAATCAAGGCAAGGGATTGACTTTAATTAAAAGGACAATCATGATGATGATACACCAGGCCAGACCAATACATAAGAAAAAAAAAGCATTCAATGCCTAAAAGCTAATATGAAGTTCATGACTAGATACTGCATTAAATTAAGCTTTGTTTAATAGTGGAATAATCCCTGAATAGGAAAGACCAGTAATGGCATAGTGTTCCCCAGATCTGGAAAGCCAGAGGAGAAATGGACCATTTATCTATTTTGGATTATAATTAAAATGCCTAATTTTTCTGTAGCCCTTAAATTGATCTGTCTAGCTACAGAAATAGTCATAAACAATCATCACCATTAAAAACTTGTAAAAAAGCCCCACAAATTCAGGAGTTTTTTCAAACAAAGCAGTCAATGCAGATTCACTGACCTATGTATTTAGCATACATGCACATACAACACACACATTTGCATGGTAAGAAGAGAGAACAGATAAATCAAATACACAGAAACGGCAGAAATACAATGTGCTTGCCAAGCCTCAGACACAAGTCTTCACAGGAGTCTGTTTGTAAACCAATTCATATTTGAATAATTGAAATTACATCTAATAGAAATTAAAGATATACAATAAAATAAATGTGTGTATTCATCTTTATGACAAAAGTATTAATAATACAAAGGTACAATATTGAGATTGTCTAGGAAAACATCTTGTCCTAGAAAATGTAAGAGCTTTGTGTTCAAAGGATTTAGAAAATAAACTCCCTTTCTGTGGAGCCCTGCCCGTTGGGATTTGGCATAAGAAAGAAAAGAGAATTTCTAAGAAATATCAGGTTTTCTTTGCTGGCATATTTTTTACTTTGTTCTGAGTGGAAACAACTTGAGCTCAAAAGGTAAATTTCATTGACTGTAGATTTTACTAAGTGTGAGCTTAGCAAAGAAAGCAAAAGAAAACTAAGGATGTACTAAATATGACTGCATTTTACAACCCCTTTTTTCTTCTTCTTTTGATAAGCACTTAACAGAAGTCTATTCAGTGAAAGCTGCCAATTCTTATTTTTACCATATGTACAGATCGAGGATGTCAGAGGAAATGTGTATGGCAAATTAGGGTGAACTCTGTGGCCTGAATGTTAAATGAGAGGGCAAATTATGCAGGATTTGTCTACCATTTCAGTGCTCTCATTTGTGATGTCTTTGGGCAGGGCACCTTTATAAGACTATCCTGAAGATATTATCATAATGGAATGTTTTGCATAATGGAAAACACAGTCACCTCAGATCTTCTTTTGCATGACAAACCCTTGATTAGAAAAATAATAGGATGGAAATGGAATTTGTGTTTATACAGGCAGGCATCAGAGCCAAGGAGAATGGAAGCTGACCTCAATACACTGGAGAACTGACATAGGCAGATGCAAAACCTCTCTCTTTACAGTAAATTTAGCCTGGAAATAGACTGAGAAACAAGTGGGAGTCATATAAAAGTCTTCCTACAGTGAAAAGTTCCTTATTCATGAGGAAAGTATCTGTGATATGCAAAGGTTATCACATATTTTTAAATTACTCATCCTCTTGTTACACTGTAAGGTCCACATTACACCCCTGTGAAAACAAGAATGTTTTGATATTTGACAAAATGGTAAATATTTAAAATTTTCTATTACACATCTGATTCCACTTTGGCAATTTATAGTCTTTAGGTCCATTGATGTACAGTTAGAAAAACAGAATGAATATACTGCCTTAAATCAACATAGCTAACCATGTACATAATTAGGAGCTGGATTATTATATTCAGAGCTGAAGACAGCCATGCTCCCATACTCATCTGAATTGATGCACACATCTGCACACATGTTTATATGAGTGCTGCTGATGTGCACATGTCATTAGACACGTAAACCTGCTGGTTTTATTTAATTAGTCAGTATTAATTACAAAGTTTATTCTGCAAACAGAAACACAGAAAAAAGTCTCAAAAGTGTACTACAATTTGGAAGACTCTGTACCTTCAGGGAAATTGTAAAATCAAGAAGTAGTTTTTACTAATTCTTTCCTTCTTACTATCTAAAAGCATAATGTTCTCTTACATGACTGGACTTAACATATGTTCACCTTGGAAGACAACATTATTTCATTACAGTCAGTGATCTTAAGAGCACAAAACAGTATTGTTCTCTGCCAAGGCGATACTGCACACAGGTTTGATGTGGATTTTGGACAATAAGAATTCCAACACAGATGGTTTACAGAAGACCCCAATTAAACAGCTTAAAATTCCTAGTCCAAAATATGGTACCTGTATAGATAGTGTAGTGACAGTGGGAGTTCTACATGCCAGGAGAGTGTAAGCACTAATTACAAATGTGCTCATGCTTACTTCTACGGCCAGTCCTGATATTTGATATAGCCTGAGAAAAGAATCAGTATATTGCTCTGAGGCACCTCATCTCAGTGTGATAAGGATAAAATCTTAGTCTGTCTTTGGTTTTCTGATAGCCATTTCCTGTCTATCTTCCTCACTGTGATTTGTTGAGATTCTTAATCAGATCCAAAGGCTCTGAACACCCAGAATTGCCATTAAAAGCAGCAAGGATGGGTGTATCCAGCACCTCTCATGATCAAGCTTATCATTTTTAGCTGTAAATATCTGTAGGACAGGAGTTACATATGTCAGCTTTAAGATAATGTCATGATTTCATTGTGGTCAAAGATCCTGAAAAAGGAAAGCATGGCTGATCTCTCTACAGCGTCTGTTCTTGTTTATTATCTTAACAGCAAACTCACAGCTGATTGCAGTTTGGTCCTTATCAATTCTTCCTTCTAGCAACATACAAAAACATTTCAGCTTGTTCAGGAACAGATCCATCTTAAGACACAGCTTTACAGAGAACTGACAGATAATACAAACCTTTGTTTTTCAGTAAAAGTGTCTTTTTGATGTAAAAAATAACACACAAGTGGTCATAATATTCAATATACATATATGAGCAACAGCTAATGAAATCCAGGAATTCAGCTTTTCAATGCCTGAAGAAGCAGATTTAATACCAAGGTTTAGTACTGCAGATTTCTTCACCTGGCTTAGAGTGAGCTGTAAACAGACCGCTTGATTAGAAGACTAAAAAGATAACCCAATTTAATGATCATAGATAACATGCCTACCAGAATTCTCTACCTGAATAGTGGTATAGTTACTTTGAGGAATACATTGCAATGTATTAGAGAATGAATCTCCCCTCTTCTTCCGCAGCAAGAGCATGCCACCCAGACAACCCCTGCTAGCAGTCTGAACCCAGAAGCACATCTGTCCGTGTTCCCAAATGCTGCTTAATTCACCGTCTCTGAAGTGCTAGCAGTAAGTCCTGCACTGAGGGCTGCATACTTAAGGTCTGTATTTGTTCCCTCACTCTGTTTTCCATTAATCGATTACTCACTCAAAGCTGCACTTAATCCATTATGACAATAGTTACATTTGTAAAAAAAACAAAAAAAAATTGTAAAAAAATATTTTGAAATAAGAATCTGAGTTGTACTAGAGTCTGTTCAGCCCGTGCTCTGAGACAGCTAGAGCATGCCCCCAGGATTACTCCCATAAGACAAACCAAAGCCAGACTCAATGCAGCAGTCTTTTTTTCTACTCTCCCCACTTCCAGTAAGCTCATCCTGAATGCCTTTTAGCCAGCCTCAATTTTGGTGTCTCCTCTATCTAACCCAGTGAGAAACACACAAACAAATCCCGTAAGGAAGGGCAGGAAGTTGTGCGAGCTGTTACATGGTTATTGTTACTAGGGAAACCACTTCCTTAGTATTCATGTGTTCAGCAGATCTGTCTGGCTGTGTCTTGGAGTCCCAGGCAATATCATGAAATAAATGGCAACCAGGGAAATAAAACCAAACCAGCACAAAATACATTAAAATTGTCTGTGACACTTAAAATCTCGTTTTGGTAAATCAAGCCTAAGAAGAAATGTCTCCCATAATATGTTTTTAAAACAAGGATGTGTGTGTTTGAAAGAGTACGCTATATTCTATTCCTCTTTTCCTGAGCCTTAATAAAATATCTGTAAAAGCAATCAGTACTGATAGTCTAGAGCTAAAATGCTAAACCCAAGTAGCTACATTTTTTGGCTGCTGACCTTAGCTCCAATTTCAAGAGAAGTATCTTCATCCAAGCAAAGGATGAGTAGAGCTAGTATTTTGCTTTGAAAACCAGATTGTAGTGTTGGGACTCATCTCTAACAACAGACCATCCATGCTACTTTATGGGACTTTTTTTTTATTTGTTGACTTTTTAAGATGCAGCTTGTTTCTGAGTTCAGTCACAACAGCATGTGACTTACAAAACAATCAGTAGAAGCATCTCAAGCAGTAGCCATGGCTCTTAATGTTTCCTGTATCCCTTTTTGCATAGTTTAAACAAGCAACAACTTTCCCACATTCAGTCAGAAATTGGGGCTGGAAAGGGCTCTTAAGAAATCAGTTGTGCTATGCAAGTTGTCATAAATCTGGTGTATACACAGATGCTCACCACCAGCTCCTTAATTTCCACAGTGATTGAGATTCAACACATCTCATCCTCAGCAGGAATTCCACAGCTGATTAATTGATTTTGCCTCTTACCCATCTTGCTGAAAATCTCAGCTGAGTGATAAAGCCTGAAGAGGATACACACACTAGAGCACTTCCATCTTCAGGCTGTCAGTTCCAGTGCTGGCTGCATTGCAAAAGCAGCTGTGTTACTGCTCTCCCTGATGGACTCCAGGCACAGAGCTGGTTTGCTCATTCACCAGAGGTCTACGTCTGGCACTGCAGAAAGTTATTGTTCCTGAGGATCTCGATAACCCCAAACCCAGCCAGAAACAACCATCTCAGTAGGTTTGTTCTTGCTTTAGAGTGGAATGACTTGCGGTGGGGAGATACGGTGTGCAGCATGACTGAGTATTGCAAAGTTCACTTGCTGCTAGAGAAGGACTTTTCTAAAGACATTTCAGAAAACAACATACGTGCACAAATGTGACCAGAGTTATAGGCAAGACTACAGGAAGGATAGTGGTGCCTGTTCTTCTGAAGAAATGGAGGTGAGGAAGGTAGCAGAGAATGAAGTGAAAATACTTTATTTTGGAATAACCCTCTGATAACAAAGCACAAATGATTAACAACTATTTGGGCCTTGCTGAAGCAGGCTCACAAACAGAGTTATGCAAAACTCAACCTATAAATTGAGATACAAGCTAACACAGCACATGGATAAAAAAGATCTTTTTGCCTCTACAAAAATCACTATTATTAAAGACACTTGAGTATTTAAAGGCTTGTTTCCTTTTTTCCCCCAGTTTTATTTATACATCTTGAAGCTAACTGTAGCAAAAATACTCCTGGCTTTACAACAGATAGAGTGAAACAAAGAACCAGGACTGTGGGATTTAGAAATATTCCTATTATGAAGACCTGCAACACAGGGCGATGGAAATATCAAGGTAGAGAATTAGAGTTCAAATATACATGAGTGGCAGCTCATTTTCCTCTCAGCATGTTTGTGTCTTTGCAGGATCTCCGGCCTGATCCCTGGTCTCTGGTATGATACGGGCTTGTGCTATCCACAGGGTGACCATGTAAAACAGATAATTTGAGACCACTAAGAAGAGACTTTGGCAATTAGAAATATCCAGCACAAACCAACAGAAAGATTCTGCTCATTAAGTATAACCATTGATGGCATTAAATAAAGAGGCACATGTGAGCTACAGCTGGGAAATACAGGGAACTAGAATTCATACAGAAAAAAGCTGTTGGATAAATACAAAAAACTCCCACTGATGTCCCAAATTAAAGATGATCTAATAAATATGAAACTCAGTTCCAGGTTTCTTTCACGAGCACAGCACTACATTGCACAGGAAGCAGCTTCTATGGTTCAGATAATCTGGATGTAAAGCACAAGGAAGAGACTGTGTCCAAGCCAAGCAGTGTGTTCAGCAGGGCTAAGTACGGAATTTGGCACTGAGGGGCAGGCACACTCTAGATGGTTTTCTATGGCTCCTTCTGGCAATTTCACCTAGGCTGCTGTCTCATGGGGCAGTAAAAAGGCATTCACTGTCCCCTGACAGGCCCCCACCTCCAGCTCAGGATGTACTTTCGTTGGACACTGTTAAGAGCTGAAAGAGTAATTAGAGGAGATATTTCTATGAGCTTTTTTTATTCACAGACCCTTCCTCACATACTGGCAGCCAGGTATGGGGTTGGAGGACTGGAGAGCTTTTGTGCCAAGAATTAAGGACATTTTAAAGAGGCAGGATGCAGCCATGCTGCACACTAAGCCCTGGAAGGTGTTGAGTGCTCTCCAGACCCACACGGGCTTGGTCTTTTGAGACCCCTATGCAGTGGGCAGCTGAGTTCTTGGGGCTATTCATGGGAGCAGAGCTGCCCTGCTGTGGGTTTCCATGTGGCAAAGCCACCCCACACAAGGAAGCTGCCACTTCACTTCCTGAGAAACCTACAGTGACAGAGGAAGAGCTAAAAACAGACAGTGACACAAGGAGGGCCCACATGTGGGGTGGTTCAGAAGAAGAGGCAGCATCAGGAGTGAGGCAGAAAACCTGCTCATTTGTTGGATGAGGAGTGCAGGCAGCACAGCTGGAAACACCACCTGTGGTTGAGAGGTGGTAGCTGTTGAGAGGGCAAGAGCCAAATCACCCATCTTTCTTGTGCTGGAAAAGCAGACAGACACCCCCCTCCCAGCTGAGTTCACCGGTTCAGTGGGAGCTTTAACATGAAGCCAGGTTTGCTGGAGAGAAGAGGGTGGGGATCCACACAGTGGCCCAGATTTACATGTAAAAATCCTCCAGCAGGATGTGGCATCTCAGTGGGGGTGGAGAGCACCATGGTGCAAGGAAGCAGTATAGTTTCATTGCTTCATGGCCCAAAATGTCCCCAAGATGTGTACTCATAAGACCTACATTTTGAAGACAAAGATCTGCCTCTGGCCCAGCTCTACTTTCAGTATGCCGAGGAGCAGTGCACATCAGCTAAAAAGTCCAATAATAGATATTGATAGTTGCAGGCTGCCATTCAATCCCAGGATGGCTTGCCTGTGACAGGCCAGGAGGGAAATCAATGCTGATGACAGCATTTTCCGCCAGGAACTGCCCAGAACTCAAATCTGCCAAAAAGCCATTTACACACCCCAAGTGAAAACAAAGTAGCTGCAGCTTTTAGCAACACTGCTCAGAGATCAATTGTTACATTTTCCACATATTATAGAGCGAATGAAATGTTTGCCAGAGTAAAATATATATAGACAACAACTGATTGATGAGGGTTTTGGAAGGGGAAGACTGAAGTCACATTGCTTTAGAGCCTCAGGTGTTTATCATGGAAACCAGTTTGCTGGAAAAGGCAATGCAACCGCACGGCTGGGATGTCCATCCATCCCTGTGGAGCAGGCTGGGGCTCAGCGATGGAGCAGTATCTTAAATGCTCCCAAAGCAGAATACAGGGAGGGTGAACTAACTCAAGCCAGAACTGAGCACAGACTGTTCAAGGAATCGCTTAGTCACAGAAAAATGCAAACACTTGTAACACTGAGTCAAATTTAGTCAACAGGTTTTTTTTAGTCAACCTGAAATAAAATGTAGAAAGGATTATTTTGGCAGTTTTGCAATGGCTTTTTGCTTTGACTTTTCATGCAAGACTTACAAGCTGTCTTGAAAACAATTTCTGAAACAACAGAAAATGGGAAAAGAGTACCCTCTGTCACACCAACTACATCTTGTGAGACTGGAGGCAGATATCCACTCTTTTTCTCACCTTATTTAAAGCTGGGTCTTAGAATCATGGGCCTCCTACCTCCTTCACCGTGGTATTGATTCTAGGTGGGACAACTTCAATTTTTTCACCTTGAAGATATTTTGAAGCAGAGAGTGGAAAATTCAGATGAGTACCCTAGACACCAGCCCAGACCGTAATCATCATCTGTTTTCTCACTCAGTGAATGTTCATAAGCTACATGAGTCTGGACACATCAGCATTCAAAAGAGGCTCCTTTGTATCATCTACAGCAGCCACAGCAAATTTTCTTCACTGCAAATACCAATGCCTTCAAGTGACCGGGAGCTCTACATCTCCCAGAATCCAGGGAGCAGGGCTGGCCTGGTGGTAGAGCAGGGACACGAGGCAGTGCACATCACCACAGCTTTTGCTGTTTTACCTGTCCCACCCCACGGTGTACAGGTTGCTCAGCAGGCTTGAATCCAGCAGAGCTACTTTCTCAGGCCACATCCATTACAGGAATTTCACTTGATCTGCCTGTGTGGCATGGTTTGGGCAGCCTGGCATTTAGGACATTTTTTTCTGAGATGAAAACCTGGGGATTATGGAGCAATTGGAGTGTCTTACCTAAAAAGTCAAAGTTTACGCCACTGGCTGCCAAAGGAGATATGCCCTCCTCAATTTTGTGAACATTGCTCCAGTCATCCTGCATGAGTTTATTTTTACATTATTTTCATGCCTTTTAGAAATGACCGAGATCAAGATGAAATATTTATGCAACCTGCAAAACAACCTTCCCTATCTGACAAACAATCTGAAAAACCTTGGTTTCATGTATATCCAAAAATATTTTTCCTTTTTTTCTTTAAAACATTGGCAGCACAGCTTTCCTTCAAATAGGACCAGTCATTCACACAGATCTAGTTCGAATAAAAAGTGTTGCTAGTTCTTTGCTTAGAACATTACTCTGGTTGCTCAGCATTCTAGTTCCAAAAGCCATTGCCCAGAGTCAAACTGTTGACCAGTTTGAGTTGGGTCTGACTGAGATGGAGCTCATTTTCCCCACAGCAGCCCTCAAAGTGCTGTGCTTTGTATCAGTAGCTAGAGAGGTGTTGATAAACACACTCGTGTTTTGGCAACTGCAGAGCAGTGCTTGCACAGCATTCGTGCTGCCTCTCCAACATTCTCAGCCCCTCTGCCTGATGGCTGGAGCTGGGCAAGATCTTGGGAGGGGACAGAGCCAGCACAGCTGACCTCGACTGACCAAAGGGGTGTTCCATACCATATGGCATCTGCTCAGCAATAAAAGCCAAGAGAAAGGAGGAGAAAGAGGAGCATTTGTCATTATGATGTTTGTCTTCCAGAGGAACTGCTAGGGTACTGAAGCCCTACATCCTGGGAAGTGTCTGAACAGTGATGGGAAGTAGAGAATAAATCTTTTGTTTTTCTTTGCTTCTGTGCATGGCCTTTGGTTTTGCTTAATTAAGCTGCCTTTACCTTGACCCATGAACATTTTCCATCTAATTTTCTTGCTCCCGGTGCTGTTGAGGAGGGAAGTGATGGAGCACCTTGGCAGGCAACTGGCATCAATTGAAGGTCAACCCATCAGTCCTTTCTAACAGCCAACATGGAGCACCCTCTTTGCAGTAAACATTGCGCCTTCATTATGCTTTAGGGCCAAATTCTGACTAAGCTCCCATTTCAGTAGGATCAGAATCGGCCCAAACCACTTAATTTTATCTCTCTCAGACTCCCATGGTGCCTGGTTTGGAGATGGAGGGAGGCAGCATGTTAGGCCTTTACCCCCAAAGCATGCTAGGTGTCTTTACACCCAAAGGGAGAATTCAGCAGACCAGAAGATTAGTATGCCAAGCAAGGCCACAGCAGGAAGCACCCTGCAGACCTGCCTGTTTTTTCTTACCCCAGATGAAATAATCTTCCTCATCTGTCATCAAGCTGAATAGCATTTAGTCCACTGATGCTTTAAACTTTCCCAGAAAGTTTGGAAGTGATGCGACACACCATTTGCAAGATCCCAAATCCCAAAGGATTGGATCTGAGCTCAGATATGGGTGCCTTTCTAGCAGGATTCTCAAGGACAAACATCATACTGAGGCTGCTGCTGCAAATAGTTCTAAATAGGAGCAGAATGTAACTCTGGAGCATTTGGAAAAAACCACTCTTTTTCAATATAAAAATACAAGAAAATATGTGTGCATAATCGTCTCATTCCCCAGAGTGTTATGCATGTAATCAAAGGAGAATCACTATGGACTTTGTGGCATGGAGGAATATAGTGCTCTTCCTTTATGAATGAAGCACAAACAGCTCAGCAAGTACCATTTCCATGGGTAAAGGCAGTAGACTGCTTTTAAGGAGAAAAAAAATAGATTGCATCTTCTCTGTAGCAAAACGAGGGTACACATATCAGCCTATTCTCACAGCCAGTGTTCAACATTATACTTAAGAGCAGTATTAGACTAAAAAGCACCTAATTTAACTTGAGCTGATTTTAAATGCATCTTGGTTAGTCTCAGCTATTGTCTAATCCTTTTGTTTGAGATGTTCTACATTAGTCAGCCACTTTTGATTCATGTGCTAACAATCCCCCTTAAGGCAGGTAATTCACAGACAATGTTCATGATGTGCAAACTGGCACTCCAGTTCCCACAGACAAAAGTCAGTAAACTTTAAATCCCAGAGCCCCTAAACTTATTTTGCATAAATTGCCCTCACAGGAGGGGAGCGGAGATCTGTTTATATGCATCTCCTGTATCAATTTAGAATTCAAATCAATTTTTCAGAACAGTGGGAATGCTGATTAGAGACAAATCACAGCAGAAAGCAAAGGCTGCAACCAATTTTGAGTACAAACAAAATAAAATGTGAATTATATCACTTAAACCTCTACTTCAGTGTCTTTTCCATTAAAGGTTTCTTAGCAGAACAATTAACAGAATAGAGATATATTTTTGTTAAATAATGACCTCCTACAGATGGAATTTTCTTCCTTTGGTACTGAAATTACACATTATAGCATTTGCTCCTGTAAATAGGTTTTAAGCCTAGTAGCTGTTGATTTTGCCAAGACAGCAAATGGGACCTTTATGCTAATGAAATTTAAGATTTCAGTCTTTCCACTATGATGCAGTTTCTGTACTCAGAAGATCTTGAGATAGTGTGCTGTTTCAAATTATGTAATACCGGGCATAAAGAAGAGTTTGGATTCCTTTTTCTGAACTGCATTGCCTAGACAATCACATTCTTTTTTCCCGGAAATGCATATATCTAGTATACATAGCAGACAAAAAAACCTGTCATCACTTCAAGGTAAAAAAAAGACAACAGTGAAACAACGGGACCAGTAAAATCTGTAAATACATTAAAACAGGACAAAATGTAAATTTCTCCATTGGTAAACCATGTAGCTGTTGCAACTTATATAATTTAAAAAATTATAAGACTATCAATGTTGACTTCCTGTTTGCATAAGTCGTCAACATTCATAAAGTGGACTCTAGACACAGCTCCAATTTGTGTGTAAACTGCTGTGTCTATTTTAGCAAGCCATCCTAGACGAGTCCTTGCACTACTGAAATCAATGCAAAAAAGAAAAAAAAAAAGAAAAAATTCAGGGTTTCCAGGATTCCAACTGATTTCAAAGCAGATTTAAACTAAATCTCCCCTGCGTACGTGGTAGCATGATCTATTAAGTCATTATTTTCTTAGTGGTAGTCTGAATTTACCAAGTGCCTCCTCTGACCAGTGAAGCTTCTTATCCCCTCTCGGTAGGTTCCATTGCTAATGATGATAAGTAATTCATTCTATCATGGGGAAATGTTTTCTAGAATTCTTTCATTCCAAACTAAAAGCAAAACCATGAACATTGAAATACGGTGTCTGAACTGAAATACTGAAATATCTGAGGATGGCAGTTTTGAGAGTTTCATGACATAAGCCTGTGGAGTTTGAAACCAAAATAGTCAATGATTTCTGGCATCCCATAGCTGCACATACTGGAAAATTGCATTGGCTCCTGGCTGTGTGGTGAAAAAAACAAAAATCCCTGAGGTCTCCAGCCCTACAGTCATTCAAATGGAATCCTGTCACTGAGCTGAGAAACCTGAGCTCTTGGCAATCTACAGGTGAAGGAAGTTAATTGAAAGATAAGTCTTTCTCTCCTGATAAATCAGTGGGTTTCAAAGCTTCTGAATAACCTTGCTTTGTTGGGAAAAACTTCCAACCACCTCTAATTAAACAGTCCCAGATTAAGTTAAGAAAAGCAATTTAATTGAAAGAAGGTGTGGAGAGAGCTCTGGAAGATCTGTGTGAGGGCTGAGGGACACCTCAAAAGAAAGAAGTGTGTGTGCTGCTACGATCCCAATTTCTTTCTTGGGACAGTGTAGTACTGAGTTATGAAAGAAAAAGAATCAATGTGGGTTTCTCAATTTTTCCATTGCATCGCATCCTGCAGACAGGAGCAGTGCAGGCTGATCATCTGTTAATCAATCACTCGTTTAGGTGATTACTACCAGAGAACAAAAGAGATCATATGTGTGGAAAATAAACCAGGCAGAGATTGAAGAGAGATTAAACAGCACCTTTTCTTTCTCTCTTTATAGTAAATGTCCATCTTAAAAATAAAAAATGCAAAAACCTCCTAAGGCCAGTTCTCTAATTCAGGCTCCAAAGATACCTTTAAAAGAACTTGGTTGCATTTTTTTCTCCCTCTGTATTGAAGAAATTAATAAAAGATGAGCATCTGGGGCAAGTATGAGTTTGACACTGTGTTTTACTGATGACAAACTCCAATTCCATCTTCAGGTATTCACACACCAGTCCAAAGCCCGGTTGCTGCACCAGCTGCTGCATGGATCTATCTGAAGGCCCATTAGGGATCTGAGGCAATACAGCAAACAAGACTGAAGGTGCTGCACATGAACTGATGGATGTAGCAAAGTGCCTTCAAATGGGCTAAGATGGTGGGACAGGCTGCCCAGAAAAGTTGTGGCTGCTCCATCGCTTGAAGTGTTCAAGGCCAGGCTGGACGGGGCTTTGAGCCACCTGGTCTAGTGGAAGGTGTCCCTGCCCAAGCCAGGGGATGGTCTCTAAAGCCTCTTCCAACGCAGATATTCTATGGTTCTGTGAAGGCCTGCAGGTTCGGATGGCTGTGGGAGAGAGGCGAGGCTGGGGCTGAGCACCCGGGGCCGGCGGGTGCCGGCGGGCAGGAGCAGCGCTGAGGGCCGGGCTGTGGCAGCTCGGGACGCCGTGAGGGGAGCCAGGGGCCTGCGCGTCCCAGCACCCCGCACCCACTGTGCCCGACAGCCTGGAGCCAAGGCTGAGAGAGGGGAGGAGACCCCCCATTAACAGAGGCATTTCCTACAACCTTCGGAAAATCTCAGCGAGAAGCCTGACCCTCCCCGATCCCGCCTCCCCCGGCAGCACGGCTGCTCCGCCGCGCCAAACCCAGCGGCGGCCGCACCCTGCCCCGCTCGGCATTTAGCGCTGCTCCCGCTCCGCAGCGGACACTCCGGAGCTGTTTTTCCCTCACGTTGGCGCCAGAGTTCCCCCCTTCCCAGTGGGCGCAGACACAGCCCGGCCCTTCCCGCCTTGCGCGGGCGGTCCCGGCACGAAGGGCCCCCGGCGCTCCCTCGGCCGCCGGGCGGAACCGGGCACCGCGGGATAGAGCTTCACGTTCCGTGGGACTGCCCGCGAACGGCGCTTCGGGCTCTGGCCCTGCCCTCCCTCCGGCCCTCCTCCCCATGCCCCGAGAGCCGTCGTGTCCGCGGCCCCGTGGAGAACGAAAGCTTGTCTGCGCAATCCGGGCATCTCAGTGGTGCCAGCACAGCCAGCACACCTGAATGTGCTCCTTGTTCCTTCCTGGCACTCCCTCCTACCAGACAGATTCCTGCAGTCAAAACATTTCGGTGCAAAGCAGCTCAGCATCCTGAGTTGCAGGTGAGGGAATCACCGGGCCCAGTGTTTGGAAGGGTGCTGCGGTTTCTCACCATGAAGTTCTCGTTGAGCTAACACGGCCCCGGGTGGAGGGGGGAAGGGGCTGGGAGATCCCACTGAGTGAGCCACCGATGGTTTGATGCTTTTCAGACACAGCACTAAAAAGGAGCAGGGAGCAAAGCTGCTTTAGCTCCACTGTGTCATCAGGCCTTCAGTACGAGCCAATGTTATTCCCAGGCACCATCTCCTTTCTTTTCCTGCTTAAACTGGTGACTCCTTCAGCCCACCTGGCACTGCTGCCAAAGTGGAGTTTGTCACAAGCATCCTCTCCCAAAAACTGGGTACTGTTTACTTCGGCAGTGCAGTCGTAGGGAACCCTGCTGGCTAACACTGCAGAAACACACTGGGGTGTTCAAAGCTGTGTGTTATTACAGGTGGTGAATGTATAGTACACTTCCTCATATTTAAGGACTTGTAAGGGCTCATCTGAAACCCTCTGAGATTCTCCCCTTTCCTTTGATCAATTGTCCTAAATCTAAACTGCAAGTGCTTGGGGAAAGGATATCCAAATGTCCCTTTCTCATGTGTGGCTCATAAAAGCAAGGCCCAGCTAGCGGTAGGGTGAACACTTGGGAAATTTCTAAAACAAGGGAATTTTCTGAAATGCCAGAACTTGCCTGTGACCATGTCCTAACCACTGCCAGGTTCATGACCTTGGCCCCAGACCGCACACACATCTGTCTCTCTCCTGCTTCCTCTGCCTCCACTCCTGCTGCACCAACAGATGTATCCAAGAAGAACAGAAGAGCTTGGAAGAGCTGTTGAAGCTATGGAGCAGCAAATCCTCATTCTGCTGAACAGAGCTCACTCGCTGGTGTCTCTGGACTGGCAGACGAGTGGGATACCTCTGGCCACAGGAGCTGCTTCCAAAATTACAGGTTCCTGCTATTCCAAATTAGTCACTCCGCGTGTTTTCACTGAACAGCCAGCAGTGAAAACACGTGCGTTGCCCAGATGCAAAAAGGCATTTCTGGAGAGAACCTTGTGGATGTGGGAGACCAGAAGTGCAGCTCTTCCAGGATTCACATCCCCACCAAGGAGGCAGTTGTGTTCCAAAATACCCTGCGTGGGGCTGCTGTAGAGTACAACCATCCATGCAGAAACTCACTTCTCCTTTGCTGTCTATATTGCGTTTTATGGAAGAAAATGAAGTTATGGAAGAATATCTGAAATGGTCTCTGGAAGTTGTGACTCCTGATGCAGCCAAGTGGGAATTCATGTTGATAGTATTTCCCAGTGAATGATGGTACATGCAATTTCTCCTGCTCGACACTGACATGATGCTGGGCATTTGGTCAATGAACAACTCTTCACAGTCCTGTTACAGCACAACACTCTGGCATGTCTTTGGAGCTGTCTACTGTGAAACATGACTTGATTTGAACGCAGAAATTACGCTTTGTTGTTAGAAACTGTTCTAAAAAGTATCTTGAATGTTCAGTCTTCACCAAACACCAAGTGAAATACTCTCTTGGGTGTTTTTGCCCATGCAAAGTTTTGAAAATAAAAAACTGAATCTGTGCCTTGGGTTTTGGGGTGGTTTTTTTTTTCTTTTTCTTCTACAAAAATATGGATCTTTGCATCTGTATTATATATTCCAGAGCTGTGTATGCAGCTCATTTCTTTGACGCATAAATATCTCTGAGCTCCTCAGGTGAAAGCTGGGGACAAATTTATAATTAGCTGGATTGTAAGATTAACACCTACCCTTGTGACCATAGTCCTGATTCCAGTTGAAAGGTGAGGTTGAAATGTTTCTGTGATATCATAAATCTCTTTAGGCTTCAAGACTTTACTGGTATATACAGCACTGCAGTATCTGTTGTAGCACTTAGAGCTGTTACGTCTTTTATGTGAATCACCATATGGGTCCTTGAAAAATTAATTTTAAAATGTTTGATTTTAATTTAGCAGTTCTTTCAAGGTAGTACAGCCCCAGCAATCACTACTGGGCCCTTTGGGAAACAAGAGAAAAGGAAAAAAAAAAAGGGAACATTTCTGGAATCACTTTCTTTTGCCCAACTCGGTATCAGCCGGTAGAAGCAATAACGAAGGGGCTGCAGGACTGCTCTCAGCTATTATTGTGCCTGGCTCACTCTCAGCATGACTCACTGCAGACAATATATAACACCACTCGCAAGGGAAATGAACAGTAAATACTTGGCCCTGGATATTTTTTTAAAATCTCTTCAGTTGTTTTTTTTTTTTCTTTCTGATTTGTATCCCTTTATCCTCACCCATGTGCTAGATAAGCCTCTCAAATCTAATGTCCATAACACCACCCCCCACTGGTAGCAGCAAGCCCTTTCGCTGCTGTAGGGTTTACTTTGCAGAGGTTTACAAGGAGAGGCATTATTGAGAAACTGTATGTGTTAACTCAGTGGCACAGGGTTGCCCTAACACCTTCCCTCTGGTTTTTCTTTTCTCGGGGGAGGGGTGGCTGCTATCCTAGCTAAATGCATCTCTTGCTTTGCAGTAGCAGCCAGGCTAGCTTAGGAAGAAAACCTTGGGGCTAAACAGGCTAGGAGTGCAGCCAAG
Source organism: Origma solitaria (assembly GCA_013397895.1). Classification (NCBI taxonomy): domain Eukaryota; kingdom Metazoa; phylum Chordata; class Aves; order Passeriformes; family Acanthizidae; genus Origma; species Origma solitaria. The sequence continues at coordinate 233,906 of VZRL01000790.1, forward strand.
GGGGTCAGGAGATGGCTTTAAGGATTATACTACATAATTAAAGGCTGACTCTGAACATGCTTCCTGGTACCTTGTGTTCAAACATACAAACCATTTTAGGTAATAATTCTTGGTCCTCATTTGTATCTGAGGGATTTGTAGGTTAAAGTTGCCATACAGGTAGTGAGTCAGGAATACAAATTATTCATCTAGACTATAAAAAGGCAACACCTTCCTAAACCTGCCCTAGCCAGTGAGAACTGGGGGTAAAATATAAATAGATGAACATGCATGTGTTTTCTTAGTTTGTTTTTGTGCAATGCCCTCTGGGTGCAGATGATGTCATTCTGCAGCAACTTTCTAGATGAAAAATGAGGATTCTCCTGAAGTGCTCTGTGTTCAGAACTGGGCCAGCAGATTATTTTACTGGATAAAAACCAAGACACTGAAGACCCACATTCAGCCTTATATTGTGCTAGCTCCAAGGAAGACCCTTTTATCTTCAAATATTTCTAATCAGCTGGAGCCAAGATTAAAATCTAGGTCCTCCTTTATCCATATTCTAGGCTAGTGCTGCTGCCCCATCAACCTACACAGTACGAGCACTTGCTCTCCAGCCATCCCCCATCCCAGATCAAAATGACTCCTATAGAGTCTTGTGTTTGCTAAAACAGCATATTCTGACATTTCAGGCAAATATTCTAACAAACTCTATGCAAGCTGCATTGATTTAGCATTCACTGTCTAAAAATAGGTCCTAGCAAGATGTTGGTACCAAAAAAGCTAGAAGCAATGGAAAGGAAGAGAAAATACCGAACACATATATTGATAATATATAGTGTGAGCAAGCACTTGCGTTATCTAATGCTATGATGCACAGATCAACAGACAAAGAATCAAGGCAGCATACGCTCACTGATTGAAATAAATAATCAAGTATGAACAAGGATAAATCACACTGCCACATCAAAGTTGAGAAAAATGCATATTGTATGTTTTGCCTGATTTTCTACCAGAATTCTCAGTTTTCTATTTCAAGAGAAGTCACAATAAAACAGACTTCATGCTCCATATGATGATTGATTTAAATCAGACCTGTGGGTCTGGTTTTTGGGGTTTTTTTTTCAGAATACTGGCTTTTCTACTACTTCGGTTAAATTCCAGTGTACTGTAAAGAGGTCCCTTATCACATACATAACAAAACGGAAAGAGACACCAAATAATTAACTTACTATTACAGACAGAAATGTGAAGAATCTTGCCCTGTGTAGTCAGCACTGCCTTGTAGTTTTGATGAAGCTCATGTTTGACTGAATCAGTGCCTAATCTTTTCAACTCATTACTGTCTAGTGCCTGCCTGCTTCCAAGTACTTTTCATTCCTTAAAAATCTCTTGTTTACAATCATTTCCCTGTTCGGTTTTTGGAGAAAAAAAAGGAAAAGAAAGGCTTTATTCCTTGGGTTAGGTCTAGATCACATACACAAAGGAGAAGAGAGATTCTGCTACACTTTATTCAATATGATGTTACAAGAAAACAACAGTTACAGCTGACAAACCATTACATCTTTCATAATACAGACAAATTACAAGGTGTAACAAATAATGCGACATTTATTTTACTGTACTGCTTACTATGCTGTTCTTCTGAAGTATATATATATTTAATTACATTAACATTGTTTTCATGTACCAGCCCTCCCCTTTTTGTTTGTTTAAAAAAGAACACCTCTTAGTGCACCATACAAAAATCTGCATGGAAGCTGGCAAGCAGGAATTTTGTATGCAGCACCATTGAAATGTATTTTGGGGGATAGGAATTAGTAGTGCATCCTTTAATTTTAGATTTTTTGCTTATGTGAAAAATGCAAGGCAGTAATATACAGTCACTCCACCTAATTGCTGGTAGGGGAGAGTATTGTTACGCTCAGTAATGCAGCCTAATTCTGTTTATATGGGGTATCTGCATTTTGCTCCCCAATCTGTACAGCCTAAACCTTTTATATAACAATGATTACAAACCCAGTAATATTCACATAAGAATATTTTGTATATGAGCATATCAGAGCATTGACTACACATCTGGTTGCGTGCGCTGACCCAGGAGTGTACACCACCCACCAACCCACAGGATATTAATTTATTTATCTTACTTTTTCTTCCCAGGAGTCTGAAGTGCAGAACCCCTATGCTCAAAAGAGAAAGCAAACTCCCCTGTGCCTCTGTCTACTGCAGATTGAATTTTCACTGTTGTACTGATGACTTGTCCTAAGCCGTGGTTCTGATTAAAAATAAGAGTGAGAATTAAAAGGACCCAACTGATCCAGGACACAATACAGTAACGTAATGTCAGAACTATTGGAGTGTCCTGTCTGGGGTGGTGCCTGCTGGGTGTGGATTAGAGCTGCTCTAAACCCAGCAGGAGAGAGGACTGAGCCATCTCCAGCTGGTTGACTTGAAAAGTCAGGTTCTGTGAACTTGAACTTGTAAGGATGCTCTGTATCATGCAGACCATCTCTATCACCATTTTCCCTTCCTCGTTCACTTAATATTAGATCCCATACAGAGTCAGAACATGCCCTCCCCCTTTTATCTGCCTGCTATATCTTCTGCCCTGTGTCTGCTCTCCCATCTCGCAGCAAAGCCACATCCTCTCAAGTATCACCAGGAAAGATCTACTTGGGTCTCAGCCAAGTGGTAGGAAAATGCAAGTTATGCTGCTGCTGAGCAAGTCCCACAGTTTCTCCAGGACTGTGCCCCAGAGACTACTGGTCACTGAAGCTGACTTTTGACTGTTGCAACATGAAACATCTTGTTCTAGGCACCCACAGCACATCTGGAAGGGTGGGCTACTTCTTGACTCTTTGAAGATTCTTTGGGGAACTGATTTGGGAAGGATGAGAGGAAAAGAGAGTAACACTACTGATCTTTGCTGAAGCTGTCTCAAGAACATTGATGGGGTTTAAACAGTCCATTCTGCAACATTGAGAAGAGCTGTGGTGAAAACAGCTGGAGAGGTGGGCAGCTGTCTGGGGGTCCTAACTGGTGGGTGTCAGTTGGGCTAACCATGCAGGTAAGGGCTCTGCTGGAAGGGAGAAGAGGGAAATAAGGCTATATTGTCAACTGTTAGCTCCCTGGCCAAAGAAGCTTCTATTTTCTAAAAAAACCCTTGATATTTCCCAGCAGATTTGATATTCCAGAAAATTAATTTGCAGTGCTCATGTGAAAAGCACCATGCTGCTGAGCCTAGGTCACCTCAGTGCTGGGAGAACATCCCCAGGGCCCTGAGCCTCCATGGGAGAGCAGCAAAATCAAGTCACCACAGGCAATTGGGGTGCCGGGAAAGGAGGTGCAGAAGTTAGAGACCCTGGTCACTCCTTGATGATCAGTAGCTGAGATAACCTCATTACTGCTGAAGATTAAATTGCTGTTTAGAAACCTAGATATTTATGAACTTACCTTCTGGCAATTAATGGAGTTCGAAGATTTTAGGACCAACTTTATTTCAGTGGTTGCTTACAAGTGGGAATGGGGCAGAGAAGATAATCTCACATGCACATGTGTGTTCACACACACACACACACATACACACACACACACATACACACACACCTTAAGCAAACACTCTACATGAGTCACTATGGATAGTAATGTGCTAGGCTTGTGGGAACAGTTGGGGAATTACTCTCTGTATTAAACCTTCAGATGGTTAGATGAGCAGTGTAATTGCTTGCCTTCAAATTTAAGCTGTGAAGTAGAAGCATCTATGAAACTACCCTTATATTCCTAATCAAAATCTCTGTTACATTTTCAAAAATTCTTCAGATTTTGCAGCAAATTTTTTTTTCTAAAAATAGCTAATTTTAATCATCAAACTGCACACAATTTAAGTAGCAAAGATAATGTATAAAAGACTTTTCTCTTACAAAAAAAAAGAAACATGAAACCCAAACAAACCACGTCTAAGGCAGTTTCAGTGTGTGATAAATTCAAAAGTTCAGTGGTCACTTTCCCCCTTATAAACGCAGGGGAAAACTGTACTAAGTTCTAAATAGGATTGTGACTGAAAGTGGCTTTCAGATGGCTTTTAGCAGATCCTGAAACAGAGATGTCATTGGGGGAAATTGTCTTTTAATGGCTGTGCAAATATTGAGAATATTTCCATGGTTCAGTTATTTGAAAGTGTAGACTCCTGTCCTAGTTCATTAAGAGACCTTTTGTAGCTACTTCTGCATTCAAGGATTTGCCTTATTGGGTATCTTTTTCTTATTAAACACTGCTGGAGTTTAATAAGATGGCAGTAGCACAAATCCTTTCCCCCTCCTTTTAAACACTGAAAGCTAACCAAAGCGTTACCACACTTCCTTAAAATGTAATTCAATGCATCCAGCAAGCAAAGGATGTCAAATTTATGTGTAGAATAATATTGCCTAGAAAGTGTTTCTGTCCAAGCAGGACTATAACTCAACAGCGATTTTTGCACCATACCCTGCCCCCTCTGAATGCAAAGCATTGTAAACAGTCAGGGCAGTTTTATCACACCCCTGAACACAATGCTCTCCCCAGCCAAAATGTAGCAGGGGCTTCCTTTTTTAAAATCACACACACAACTTAGTTTCTTGCAAAGTTTGCATTTGAATGATTCATTCAGAAAACCTATCTAAAGACTAAGAATCATGTAATGTCTTCCAATCAGCTCAGAATACCTATGGAAAATAACTCGAAAGGTGCTTTGGTGTGGAACAGCAAACAGTCTCAGATGAGAAGAATTCTCCACCTTGCTTTGTACGTGGCAAAGTAACAGAGCTAGATTTAATGGCTTGTTCAATGGAAGTTTTTCTGTACCTCAGTATCTGCCTTGAATTAAACAGAACAGTTTCATCATCTCCATTTTCAAGAAAATATTCCACAAGGTAACTAGTGTGAAGAAAAACATAGAGATGTTAGCCAAAACCCATAAAAGAAAGATATATTCTTGAAGGGAATAAAACCAAAAAGAATTCACTGTATATCTGTCAGCTGCATACATGTAATAATTTTGCTTTGTCCTTCTCACAGGCCTATTTTGAAAACTGGCATGCTACATAGCCTAAGCAGAGTAACCAAATTTAGAGTACTGAAGTAAACATGCAATTATTGCCATGTTTTTAAATGGATATGAATGGTCTGAAGGGATAATGAAAAAAGAAATAACCCAACAACACTTGAGGAAGAGTGGCAAGGTGCTGTAATTGTCAGCTGATCAGACAAGTTGGGCTTGCCCTGGGAAGAAATAGTCTTCCCATTGGTTGCAAACTATGCACAACCCTCAAGGAAAACACACAGTCCTTTATGCCACTGTTGGCTCTTTTTGTACAGTTGTTACTGAAGAAGTGTGAACACCAAATGTGTTGTCTGAAAGAATTTAAGACATTGCTGGTGAAAGCATAAAAATCCTTACAAAGATGCAGCGCTGCAGTGGAAAATCAAACAAAATCAAACACAAAAGACTGAAAGAGTACATGCCATGTATCAGTAAGCAAAAGCTTAATCTTCACATAGTTCTCTGAAATCACAAGGTATCCAAATGCGTGCAAGGTTTTAAATAAATTGCAGGGAAGAACAGGGTCTTGCCAGCTTCAATTTTCTTTTGAATGAAATCCACCATAGAGAAAGAAAGGAAACAGGCCGTGGTTCCTTCCTGGTGTCGGCCTCCTCATTAGGTTTTTGTTTCCCTCCTCCAACCTGGTAAATTTAATCCTGTAAGGAAACAATATAAATTATAATAAGCCTCATGAATTGCATTTTAATTTTTTTTTTTAACTTGGTAAAAGATAGGTTAGTCCAAAGCCAGTTATGAAAACACAAGCTCAGAGTGAAGGGCAGACTTCCAAAGCATGTTTAGAACTGGTACCTCAGGAAAAAGAACTTAAAACAGCAAAGTTTTTAGGGTGGTCGCCTAAGTGAGATATATTAATCCATATTCATGTGTCTCTGCCCCAAGAGCTAGTCTTTAGAGGTGCCATTAGCACTGACATTCTCCATAGAAATTATAGGCAGCCATAAGCAGACAGTCATCTCTTCTAAAGGTTTTGAATACAAAGGAAGGTTGCTAAAAATGCTGGCAGAGCTTCAGGAGTTTACAGCTTTTTTTGCCCAGTTTTCTTTTTGCCCCCTTTCTCCATAATGATCTCCTCCACAACAATGCTTGGAACTAGTTTCTGAAAAGGTCTCCTCAGGTTTCCTTCCCAAGAGTTGTTTGAGGTACCTTGGGGAAATCACGAACATTTCTGGAAACACAACCAGGTTATGGAGCTTCTTGGGGTGCCATGTTTAAATGTATTCACCTCTATTTCAGTGTATTTCTATTACTAGGCAGATAACTAAAAACTCTCCTTTCAAATACAAAAATATACACTATCAATAGCTTCACTTATGTTGTCTTTCACTCTACTGATGTAGAAGCTCAAAGCAATGGCTGGACTTGCAAGAAAGCATCCTGATGTTTTTGAGGTTTACACAAAACAGGAGGCAGGCTGAGAATGTGGGACAGCAAAACAAAGCATCCAATAACTGCAAGAAGAGCCATGTGAAGGCTGAATGAAGGCTAGATGAACTGGATGAATTGAAGCCACTGAAAAGATTTTGTAATTAATATATTTAACTCTTAATAAATGTCCAAGTAGAATTCTATGCCAAGTAATGAAGTGAGACTTTCTGAGAAATTCTGAAAATGTATTTGTTAAGTTCTCCAAGACTAGAACTACAGACCTGATACATTTTTAAAACGCAGTTGCAGGAAGACAGTCAGATGTGAAGGAATTTCATCACTTAAAAAAAAAGAATGCTGAAATATTCATTGAGCATGGAACTGGTTTGTATTAGCATGTCCTAAAACTATTTAAATCAAACTGGATGCAGGTGCCAGTGAATCTAGTCTAGCCCTCATTTCAAAAGCAGAAGAAAAACAAGGCATCAGTTTTGAACTGCAGTTTCAAGCATAACATTTTAATTGTGCCTTTCAACAAAGCACCCCAATGTCTATGCAACGTCTTAACTTCCATAATTTCCAAGGTTTCTGTCATGATACTTGAGAGCTCTTCTTCTGTTCTTTAAGCACCAGGATACCTGAACTGGATTAACAAAAGCCTGTTCTTAAGCATCCTGGGCCCTCTTGGAGCTTGGTCTACCACCTCTAGAGTCCGTCTTGGGTTGTTTCCTAAATGCGTCTGGAGTTTGTGTGGACTGTACATTCAACATGAAAGTCCCACTTTCCCCAGGGTCTAGAAGCTTGGCTGAAATGCCAATAAATCTTGTTTCAAGGAATACATTTGAGCTGATGCATTTAGTTTACTTTCAAAAGCTTAAAAAGAAAAGAAATGTTCTGAACGTGCAGAGATTGACAACTGCTCAGTGACGAAACACCACTGATAATATTCCCCAAATTCCAGATTTCCCTTCCTTCAAAAGCACTTTTTAGGGATGTCCTTTTGGGAGCTGCTTCTTAGAAAGAAACAACTAAACTCCCAAAGCTCCTTCCAACTTTGAACTTGCATTTGCCCCCAGTGTGACCCACATAACAGCTGTGGAAAGCGGGCTTGCAGTTTGGAAGCCACATCTGCCCAGATTCAGAATAGCTGGCCTGATGTCAGCCTAAACCCAAATTACTGGAGTTCCAAAGACTGGCAAAAGCAGCTGGGACATCTCAGACGGGTAACAAAATTATAGGGATAGAAAAGTCTCTGGATGGAGGCTTTTCCAGTAGTTATCAAATTGCTCAGATTTAACTGCAATTAAATTAATTACACAGAACTTTTCCTTTCTATCAGTGGACCTCAGGACAATTTCTAAAGGAGGTAAGCATCACACTTCTTCCAGGATTATGCTACAATTTCCCAGTAACAATACTATATTTTCTGGTTTCAAGTTTGGCTCTTTAGGCAAAGCTGATGACACATTCTCCAGGGCAGGGCCTGAGCTTGTGAAATGAGGAATACCTTGATTGGAAGCTTATCACTTCCAGAATCGAGCCCTACAACATAAAGAGATTCTTTAGAAATTAATAAACTGAGAGCTGCTACCATATAACACACGGGGGGAATAAAATCTTTGCACACTGCCAACTACTGCCAGCACCAATGCAGACCACAGGCAGAACAGCGAAGACTAAGAAAGGGTAGCAGAGTTTACAGATTTCCTGCTCGGGCTCAGTATAAGGCAGCTGACAGTTTTATGGTCACAATTCCACCAGCTCCAGCTTTGCTGGATCCTATCATGCCAGATCTGCAACTGGTTTCCTGTGAAGCTCAGAGCCTGTGTAAAAGTATGGTGGGCAATGCCACCCCCACCTTCTGCACAGGCTCAAGATTTAGATTAGGTCACTGGAAAAGGACATGATTTGATGCCACATTTCACCAATGGTTCTGGCTGGGGAAAGCTGGAAGACACAGTACAACTGGGACCAGGAACCCGCAGTTCTGGCTGCTGAGGTGTTTCCCTGTGTATGAAATCCTTACATGACACAAGCAGCATGGTCGTTAGGAATAGATAAGGTTTCCATCTCAATGCCTAATTGTCTGAATGTTTATTGGCAATTCAAAAGTGGAATCTACAGGTGCAATCCCTTCCCCTGCCTCTGAGAGCCCTTGTGGAGTGCCAGCTTTCTCCTATGCTGAGGAAGAGGAAGAAACTGAACACAGATGTGCCACTTGTCAGATGAGCACTGTAATCACTGTGCACTCTCTCTTCAGATTTTTTTTGTTTAAGATGAGACATCAAATAGACGCCTCTCCTAAGCTGGAGAAAGAGGAGAGCATCTCTTTATCCACAGCAGAAAATCCACAATAAAAAACCCAGAAAATTTTAGACTGGTGTGAACCAATCTTTTTATTAAAAAAGCATTGTTTCTTCAGTGTGGCTCTTGAACTGAAACATCAGTTGTTCACACAACAAAGACCCGAGGCAGGGCCCTCCACACAGTGCTGCCGTTGAGTTCCCAGATGGCTTAGTATTCCATGTTTGCATTTTTACAGATATATTTTAGAAATATCCTTGCTTAGAATTCATACATTTCCCTCATCATACAAATCAAAGTTTTGCCTGGTGACTTGGCAGATTATGTTTATGGCCTCTGGTCACAGCTTTGCTTATAAAACTGTAAATTGTTAAGTGGAATATTTGCAACTTGTGATTTCCCAAGAGCAAAATAGGGTTCTTTCATATCTCCTTAAAAACAAAAACCAAACAACAAACCCCAAACAAACAAACAAACAACAACAAACCCTGAAACATAACAGACTGCCTTAAAAATTTACTTTTTTTCACCACAGTTCCTGGTGCTTCTGGTTTTCATGACATCTCCACTAAACTTAATAGCTTTCCACAAGCAAGTTAATGATGTACTTGAAATATTAAGCGATCTACATGAAGTGACTCATTTCTGTGTTTGTTACCTAGAGAAATCTGCTGCTGCATACATTCTGTATGCAGACCCCAAATGGGATAGAGTGTTAGTCCACCTTAGAAACAGCAGATGCCAACTTCAGAATGGAGTAGCTGTTGATGTAACAGTGGTTCTAGAAAGGATACCAAAGCTTGCAATTTAAACATTAATCATACTCTCAAGACATGAGGCAGAGAAATGTGATTAAATCGCAAATATTTTTCTTTATTTTAATTAGTGAAATAATGTCTTTTCCTGTAAAAATAGCAGTTCAATGCATGTTCTTTTTGGCAGCATCAGCATCCTCCTCTAGGTACTTTTAATTTCTGTATAAATTATCACATTGGGTGGAGCTGCGCTCCCGCAGAGTCTTTAGCATGCAAAGCACACTCAGAGTGCAGGTCTATTTACATGGCAGCTGATTTAGCATTATTATAAGAGTATTCCAGTTTTAAAATAAAAATGTGAGCTGACAGCTGGAAATACTGCATTCCTTATGAGCTGAAACATGGAGGTATTTAAGATCAACAATAATACTCTTTCTGCTTCTCCCTCTACCACACATGCAGACACCACAGATACTGTTCGTCTCTGAAAAAAAGTACAGTATTAACAGGTGATTTTTCCCACACCTTTTATTCATACCTTTGTTAGAGAAGTCATTTTAAAAAGCCAACCAAACATTAGCAATACTATTTGCACTCAGATAATATCTACATGAAACTTGTTGCTATAAATATTAATTAATTGGATCACCAATACCCATAATGCAACTTTATTTTGACCTACATGCCCTATGAACTAGATATTTTTTGGATTCAATTTCCTTAAAACCAACTGTCAGCATCATGTGATGGAAGAGATGAAAAATGAAAATGAGTGTTCCTGCTGTGCAGGTGAGTGACCTGTGGGAGACAGCTCTGCCTGCTAGGATTTTTACACGTACCATCAGACACAGACCAATTGATTAGATCATCTTATACCTGCCACCAACTAGGCTCAAGAGACTAATTAGAGAGAGTACTGCCTGCGCAGGCACCCCATTGACACCTAATTTGCTCAGCCAAAGCCTTTGGGGAGAATGTATTATCTCTGCAGCTGCACTTCATGCATTTCTGATTTGAGGCATAAGCAAGGAGTACTTCTTCACTCTTTTGAGCAAACTGAGTATATAAGCCCTTAAGTGCTAAATACAAGCAGACAAATTAAATCTGGCCAGCCACCATAAATCCTTTCCTCCCCTTAAATATATATATTTATACATACACATGCACACATTTTATTTTATATCTATGTCTATAATATATGTGCACAAGTGCGAACATACGAACAACGTGTATGTGTGAGTCTAAATGTGTGTGGAAAGGATGGGTACATAAAGACATTTCTATAAATATATGCTTTAAAATATGAAATTGTCACACTGTATCGCATGCCTTCCTTCACAGGGAAGTTTTACTTCTGTGAAATTTGAAAGAAATGCATTTGTTATTATATATGAAAAATAAATGATCTGCAGTGTTGTTAGCTCAGGCTCAGAATTACCCCATGGACAAGGCTCAGTAGATTGATGCCTATAAAGTTGCTTGGTGTATCTTCAGAGGTGCTAGTTCAAAGATTATTTCAGTATACAGCCTAGCTTTGTTGGAAGCTTTTCTTCGATGGACTATACCTTGTTTGCGGTTTCCTGAGGAATACTGTTCACTAAGGCTAAATATAAGGTTACTTAAATTGCGTTCTGCTGGGCTTTAGTTTTATCTAGTTATCCATGCCCCAAAATACACAGGAGAGGCAAGACTTAAGGCTGTCATTAAAAATTCATTAAAAAAATAAAGAAAAACAGACACACTAGAAAAACTGTGATTATTTTTTTTACAAACTGGGAAGGGTTTGAAGAAAGCATTTTCAACTAGAGGCTGGTTAGTGATTCCTTAACTCAAAAGCCTTGAAACACACAGGAACATAGTGGATTTGCATCACTTCTAAAATAGCACTGAAGCCAAGTATCTTCGTCCCTGTCATGTGTCTACAAAGCAACTTTCAGGAGTTCAATAAGGCTGAATTATTACAGTTTAATTTCAGTTTCTGTCAAAGCCTGTGTTGACAAGGTCAATTTATAGTGTCAACTCAGGATCCTGCACCCCTGTAACAAAGAAGTAAAGAAGCCTTAGCAAAATACATGCAAGTTACATGTGTGGCCAAAATATCAGGGGTAATCTCCTTTGCAAAACACACTATAAATGTGGTTTCCAGTCTTGTTCCTAGGATGGGTCATAACTCAATAAAGAGAGAATATACTCACCTTTCTCCCCTCACACAGGCCACATCTTTACTATTTCACTTTATATTTCTTTAGCAATTTAATATCATTTAATGTTTAAATTACTTCTCTAGATTATCTTGGCAATTGTTGGCTACTACTCTTTCACAGATGCAGCACTATACAGGATACTTACATGTTATAATAATAAGTGCTATCAGTATTTAGAAGTAAACCATATTTGACAAGTAACAAAGGATTGACTAATTCATTTTTTCTGCTGTTTTCTCTCGTGTCTTAGTTACTACATTGGTATTCTTATAGATACGGGTATTCCCAGACTCTATCCAAAATTATGAAAATTGCTGTATATTCTTCTCCACAGTTCTAACATATAAATCATAATACAGATTCTTATGGACATATTGCTGTGTTAAGAATTTTTCACAGATTGACTCTGCCTCTGAGCAGAGCCTTGCAACTCCAAATGAAGAGATTTGTGTGTGGGAGTTGGCTGCAGTTTCAGGGTGGGTGCAAAGAGATGACTCTAAAAGACTAGACAAGGACTGTAAACTAGTAAGGAAACAAAAAATCAGAATAGTTATACAATTATAAACTAAGTTATTTTATGAGTATACTTTAAATAAGTGATATAACCTTTGAAAGGTGAGACATCTATGGCACTGTGGATATGGGGCTGGAAAAGAGAAATCAAGATTTTGGCTTTGCTACTGAATGTGACTGTAGGCAAGTAATTTCATCCCACTGCAACCTGCTTTGTAGCATGGGCTCTGGTTTATGTCCCAGCCTCTGGGTTTAGACACTGTCTCCCAAAATTAGTGCCCAGTTTTATCTGGAGCCACCAATAGTTCAAATTATATAAATACAGTTAAATTTATCAAAAATACAATATCAGAACAGCTGCAACATTTGGTAGTACTTGAAATCTTTACTTGGCCTGTGAGTTTTCCAAATTGTACCTTTATGCACAAGAAGAGTTCAAAATGAAAGTCCTGCATCACTCTGTAAATGTGAACCCAATAGTCCAGTGTGGGAAGTTGATTCTGAAGAGCCAAGACTTACCCTTGAATTATACATCAGTTGCTAAGTAGCATATATGCATATCAATAATTGCAAACCAACTGTGCATACTTTGCACACAGGTCTCTACAAAATATTATAATGAATTCCTTCATAGTGTGTCTCATGAGGAGAAAAAAAGGAATACAAAGCCTGATCTTCACTGTAATGTATTTCATTCACAGTATTAATTTCCAGTGTTATTTGATAATGTGATTGGTTTCACAGTTGATTTGTAGGTACACTTTTAATTTTTGAGTGGCTGTGGTAACTTCCAAATTAGTTTTCTACAAGTCTTTCAGCAAAAATTCTTTCCTACCCTAGCTGCCCACAGCTGAAGTTTTTTCTTTGAGTTGAGAACAAAGTCCACAAAGCCTTTCACAATTACCATTTGAATAAGGCTTCACATGAAAAATGGCCAGGTCAGAATCTACTCCACGTCTTCTAGGTTTTGAGAATAAAGCATAGCCCTCTGTGAGTGAGCTCTGGGAAAACTAGTACTTCAGATGAAAATACTACAAAAATAGCAGTGTTACTGAGCTTAATATAGTTTGCAAGCAAGGCCATGGAAACCTTATTAAAAACAAAAACACAAATTGAGGATTTCAGTACACATCAAGAACAGAAATGTTTGCAAAATACACTTTTCAGACTTGACAAACAGCCAAATCCCTGCAAATTCCTATAACCTTTTCTCTATCTTGATTAACATGGTATGTCTAAATTGCTATGCTTCTCACCCTGATAACTTGCAAAAAAGCCTGCCAAAGAGGAAATGACTGGATGTGAATTGGAGTAATGCTGTCTCTCTGGATCTATAATGAGAGAACCTAAACCTACAATTTTTCCCAATGTTTTTGTCACAATGTGATTCTTAGCTCTGGTAACACCAGTTCTGTGAAACAGGTAAGTAAATGCTATGCCTGAACAAAATTTGTAGATCACTTAATTAAAATATCTGAAAGAAAAGAAAGAAAGAAAATCTTATCTGTTGCAGTTGTATATAACAGAACTTGGAAAAGGAAATACCTGTTGGAAGATGATATAAAGGCATTAATGCCCTGGTTAACAGGTTTATTATTGGTTTGAACCCATCTCTGGAGAAAAGAAGCTCCAGAAGAGCTGCTGAGGTGCCTTCTCATTGCTAAACTCTTGCAGAGCTAAACAGCCAAGGGATGGGAGATTCAACTACAAGCAACTGGGTGCAAGTGAGCTGAGCTGTGGTACCATTCCACCACGTGTCATCTTTGTGGCAGAGCTGGCTTAAGAAATTCCCACTGCTGCTAACCTCATTCCTTGCTCCTGCCTTGCAACTTGTGTCCCTGTCACTTGGATTGTAAAATTTTCTGTGGAACTCCCTGTACACTGGATCACTAAAAGTATCAGAAGTGACGCTTTTATGTAGAACTTCTCAGTGATCAGTTTACACTAAACTTCCAAATACCTGCAACATCACAGCTAATGGGATTGAAAACTGGTGAGGGAGCAAGAAGGAACTGCCTGGATAAAGCTAGACATAAACTTATCACAGTGCTCTTGTCTGCAAAGACAAAATTATGGAATAACATACTTATTTTTCAGCAGCAGCATTCCCTGGTGCATTACTAAGAACAAAGCTTCACATTCTAATGTCTGAAGCCACCTCTCCACTCACAAATGGCTAATTATTTTCAGGTATCCAGAAACACTGTGAAATCTGCCTTAGCCAACCACTTAGGGGAGCAGACAGAAGTTGTCACATAATGACCTACTAATTAAAAAGGAAGAAAACCATACTCAAAAGATCTGGGAATACCCGTAAGATAGCCTAATAAGGATAATCTCCTGTACATGTTTCAAGGGAGCAGCAAACAAGAGATGGCTGAGAGCCCATGCCTCTGACTGGAAGTTCTTTGAATTTTTTTTTAATTGGTTTTAATTTTTTTTTTGCAGTAAAAATATGTTGGGCTGCCAACATATCAAGGAGATGTTTAACGGTTAGTGAAGCTTCAAGTCATATTTAACCGGAGTTCAGAGAATTCAGATGGGATAGAAAAGCATCTAATATAGATCACTACCTAGCTTTAAATGAAGAATACAACCCTAGAGTTCAGGGAGAGTAGATCAACTGTGCCTTCCAAATACCATGAATGAAACTTATTGACTGCTGGGAATGATGGTCAGTGTTATTAACAGCGCTATTTATCAACTCAAACCTAAGCTTATTTATTTATTTATTTATTTATTTAATCTGAAACACAACAGCTGACCAACTCAAAACTCATATGAGATGATGTGCTTGACCATCTCCTTCCACTCCTCCACATCTAACATAACAAGAAGTA
This sequence comes from Origma solitaria, assembly GCA_013397895.1. Classification (NCBI taxonomy): domain Eukaryota; kingdom Metazoa; phylum Chordata; class Aves; order Passeriformes; family Acanthizidae; genus Origma; species Origma solitaria. The sequence continues at coordinate 248,967 of VZRL01000790.1, forward strand.
CCTATATTCAGAGGACTTTATTCCTGCTTTTCCCTGTCATGGCTTTTATCCCCAAAGCAAAGTCTGCTGGACAAAATGACATATGAAAGACTAAATGCCTGCCAGATGATTCATTAGCATTCACCTCCTTCCAAAAATTAAACACTGCCTCATGCAAAAATTAAAGTATCCACAGGTACTTTAAAATAGGGCATTTTGTATACATATGATTGTTAATATTAGTCAAGTTACTTCTTGAAGGCTAAGTGGTCTTGGAACAAATGTAATGCTGCTGGTATAATCCATGCAGAGTAGCTGTGGGATAGTTTTGAGATGGGTGTGGACCATTTTGCTCTAACAAAGATTCTTTGGAATTTAAAGATACCTCTGCAAGGGATCACAACACTATAAACTACCTCAGACCCCACAGATAAATGCTAAGCATTAAGAAAACAAAGTGTGAATGCTTATCATTACCAAAATCATTCTAGTAGCCTGCAAGTACCTACAGGCAGCTCGGAATTAAGTTATGTTATTTCCTTTTTTTTTTTTTTTCTTTGAGAAGACAGAGTGAGTGTTCAGGTGCAGAAGGAAGAAAAAAGAGGGATGGATAAACTAAAAAAAAAAAAAAATTCCATTTCTCACCTACATTTTTATTTCCATTAGTGTTTTTCCTAGAAAGTACTTTTCAAATCAGGACAGAATTTTTAATCTGGAATGTGGAGTTATGAATGCATTTGTTTTAGCTTGACAGAACAGATATCATTGCAGCTGCATTCTCGATAGCAAAGATCCTTCTAGCTAAACACCATCTGGTTATACATTCTGTTTGCTGCTGTGGCTTTTGAGAGACTGAGCATCATAGCAAAGTGGCCATGTCAATTAAAAATTAAAATACATTTTTTAGGACAGCACTGCAACCCTTAAGCACATATAAATTAGACTGAAAGCTGACCTCATATGCTGAAGCAGAAGATTCTTTCCCACGGTTATAGCATATTATATTAATGGCTATATTAATAGATATATTTAAATTTTGGAATATATTTCTAAATATGATTATGTCCTAAGCTCTTAACCTATGTATCCACCCACACCATTAATGCCATACAATGGTGTTTATTGACAGAGATATCAGGAAGTCTTTGCAGTTGACATTTTCAAGCCTGAATTGTTTCCCAACCTGAGAGTTCTTAAGACTAGAATGGAACAGAGGAGAAAAAAAATCCCAGTTTAGGAAAGACAAAGGTGTCTTTATGAGATATTGCTTGTCTCCATGCTCATTCCCTAGAGGGTGTGCTGATACTTGCTGAATACTGCTATGTAGTCCTTTCACCTATACAGCTCTCACTTGGGATTTTTGCTGAAAATCTATGACATTAGAAATAGTTACTGGCAGCTTCAGGCCAGCTGCTTTCTTCCCTGCCAGTTCCATTTTTACATACAAAACCATATGGAGCACTGAAACAGAAATATTGCCCCAGTGCAGTCTCTGCAGCATTAAATGGAAAAAATGTTCCATAATTAGCACCTCTACAGGGCATCTCTACAGCAATGAGGATATACTGTCTAGTACATAAAGAGGTCACAAAGCAGTTCAGTAATTTTATTTCTCAGAGTTCCCAGTCTGGTAGGGGTAAGAACCTTTTTCACATGTATGATTAAGATGTTCAAATCTTATTGATGCTTTGGGAAATCCAGCATGATTTCTTCTTCTCATATACACAACTTTTAGAAACCAAGCAGGATCTACACTCTTTGAAAATCAGACCTCCTTCAGATATTACAGAGGCTTCCCCCTAACCTTTCTGGTTTTTAAAACACTTACATGTTTTTAAAAAGCAGTCTCACACACTTGAGAGGCTTGTGGCAGAAAGAGTAGATGTCAAATCAGGCGCAACATACTACGCATTTTGTGGTATGCAAAGACAGGGATCATGTTAAGATCAAGTACTAAATACTTTTCTTTCAAAAGTGCTATAAGCATTGCTTTTCTTGTAACTCCAAGAAATACTTAATCTTTTTTTTTTTCTGAAGCTCCATTATAAAAGTAAGGTTTTGCATAGCTCATTTAAATAGTTTAAATGACACAAGGTTAAGAACAGGAAAGCCTTTCCCCAAAGGTGGTTAGTCCTTTTCAAAGATTTCATATTATTTGAAGCTTACTTTCACTGCATTCTTTTACCTTGGCTGCTTCCCAAGTGGGTATAAGTTAATTAAATAGGATTTTGACCCTTTAACCTTCCCTATAAACTGCATCTTTACTTAACTCTATTTAAATAAATCAGATAAAAATCCAATCATGTAGCAGAATATATATTTTTACAGCTGCGGAAAAAACAAACATGTCTATTAAGCTTATTTGTAAGTACTTAGTAGTCAAAGCAACAGCCAAGATTCATGGATGATTTTAATTAAAATAAATCTGGGTGGGCACATAAATTCATTTACGATGGCTTTTTTCAAAGCTAAACTTCTCTAGCATTACTGGACAGCACAGCACTACAGTAAGTCCTCATTTGTTTGTGGCAACTGAAGCTCTGTTCACCTGATTAGCTTGTATTTGTTTTGAGTCATGTAAAGTGTAAACTGTATCCAAGCAAAATATCAAAGATATGAGGCTGAAAATTGTTACAGGAAAGGAGAGAAAGAGAAGAATTAATGGACAGATAACACTTATACAGAATGATTCCCAGCCCCTGTGTAACTGACATGCTCTGGGTTTAAATATCAAAAGGAGGTGAAATAGATGCACCAGGAGAACACTGAATTGCTCTCTACAAACAGTGTGATTTTCTGAATCTCGTTAGCACTTTTCACCTTAAAATGCAGGCTTTTGATTATTAGACCCTTCCAAAAAGCCTTCTAATTTCATAGAGAAACAAAATATAGTTTAGCTATGAACAATGATAGCAGTTATGTATGAAGAAATGAGTAACTAGCTCATGTATAAAGAATGAACAAAGAACTAAGCTGCCTCTTTGTGCCTAAGTGATGTGCTCAGGTCTCTGCATAGGCAGTAACAAAGACGCTGCCACTGGAGCCTGAGCATTGATCACATCTCTCACCCCCAGCAGGGACTTCTAAAATTGAGTCCATCACAGAAATAAATCCTTCCAAAGAGCAGGCCTTTAGTTTGATATATTTATAGTGATACCTCACTGGTGCATTATGTTCAGATTTTGCAGCCATTTGGTGATAAATACATGCCTTTTCAGGAGTGCTGTTTTTTGATCATTGATTGGGGCATATTTGCCCCTTTACTGACACTTCTCTCAACCCATCCTTGCTGAATTAACAGCAGGAAGAGGACAACAACAGTGACATCACGCACAAGAAGCCCTCACTGCAGCATGAGCAGAGACAGGCGCAGGTGGGGAGGCAAACCTGTGCACCAACTCCCATCTTCCAAGGTGCAACTCATCTCCTCATTGTAAGTGCTTGAGGGTTCATAATGGCATCATGCATCATGTTTTGTCCACCTTTGTTAGACTATGTTATACCAGGGTTGTTACCATGCACAGGCTGTGATAACAAGAATTAACAGGAATAAGGTCTTCCATTTCCATTGCACAGCAGAGGATCGTATACTCCCAACAGCAAGATTTCTCTGCTCCCCTTCGCTATCCCCTCAACAAAGCTATGTAAAGAAATAAGTGGCAGTAGAGTGACCAAAGTATGAGAAAAAAAAAAGGAAAAAAGAAGTGATCAAAATAGCCACTGGAAATTCTGGAAATTATAATAAATAGTTTAAAGGCATGTCAACAGCCTGTAACTCTCCCTCCTCAACCATTTTTATCCTGTCAAGTAATAACTGACAATAATGGTACTGTAAACTCAGAGAGATACATTCTTTGTGCTTTAAAAGGGCTTTGCATAGAGTTATTTTAATTATTTTCCTTATACAGTAAGTAGAGGATGAAAAAGATTTCTGAAATAAGAAATGTTATTGTTAACTCACTAATCACAGCTGAGGGACTTAGGGGCAGTCTGGTTTCTGAAATATCTTTGAGATTATTTTACAGAATTGACTTAGTTGGTGGTATCCCCATCACATGGTGCCAAGGCACCAAAACTTCCTTTATGCAGAAGTACAATAGACAACACTGGACACTGAAATCATATCCTGGAAAATTCTAGAACACTAATACTTGGAACAGGGAATTTTTAATTTTAAGAAGTTAATTTTTCATTTGTAAATGCCTATTTATGAGGTGATTGAGTTTTGAGCTGGTGTATAAATTACACGCTACGTTATTTATTTTTCAAACATAAAATACATATCCCTGCTGTTTTGAGAAACTACTGACCCTTAAAAGTCAAAGCAAAGGCTTGACTTCTCTCCTTTGATTCTGGGGGTGCCACAGACGAGGGAGTTATGAGCTTCCCTGTTTTGCTTCTTGACATACAACACGCTTATGGCTTGGGACCAGCAGAGGGGCTGGGGGCAACCCGAGTATCAACACATAGGAAGAGCTGCTAGGGGACCTTGGAAAAATGCCGAGACAATGGCCAAGGAGCCCCGTGTGGCAGAGCAGACCAGGAGGGGAGTCTGCAGCCAAAGCCAGGCACTCACACAGCTCCTAACTACGAGGTTTCACAGCAGAAGCTGCTGTAATATGGAAATAGATTCTTACCCTCTAGGCCCATATGTCATCACACCAAGCTAAGCTGAAGCTGCCAGCTAAAATGGGCAATTTCACATGAACTTGGCAGGGTGACTGCCAACACAGAGCTTGTTTTCCACTGATGCCACCCACTCTGCTAATCCAATTCTGCCTCCTGATTTGTTTTTAAATAATAATGAACACAGCAGATGGGAGGGGAAAATGTTGCCGGCTGTTAAGCCAGCATGCGAGTGAGGCTCTTTGCTTTTCACATATCTTGTGCAAACTAGCTCTAAATGCAATGTCAAGTGATTAATAGTGGTTAAACGAGAAAGCCAGGATTTGCCATGTTCTCAGTCATTTAATCTTTGACCACGACAGGCAGGCAAACAAAACAGTCCGAAGGATAGTATGTTGAAAGAGAAAGAACCAACTTCCATAACATTTAACTTTGATAAGATAGGGATGCACTCTTCTTCCCATCCTTGCAAATACCTTTTTTGGTTG
>VZRL01000790.1:254096-270971 GCA_013397895.1 Origma solitaria
GGGGGGGGGTGATATGGGGTTGCTAAGCACCAGAGCAATATTAAAAATACCTTTCAAGTTAAACACACAGTAATCAGGACAGGCATTACTGAGCGTAATCCCATGGCTGACTCGTTTTTGACAAGGAAAGAGAAAACAGGCTGAAGCACCAGGTTAGGGAACAGGGATGTGACTGTCGGGAAAAAGGGCAGCGGGAGGCACGGAGAGGCAGTGGGCAGACAGCAGAGAGCAAACAGCCAGGAGGCTGCCTGTCTCTTCAGCAGCAGCAGGAGGACCTATTGTTCCTGGGTCACACAACATTATCTCCTGTCCAACAAACAGCAGGTAAGCTTGTTTGCACAATGCACTGTGTTTTCTCTTGTGTCAGCCTGACACAGAGGATAATCACCTCCTACTGCTACCTACCGACCTCACACTGAGGGTGGAAAGGTATGAATCCCACTGGCAACACATCTCGATGAAGGTGAAAGAAGATATCAGTATGATTCCACACACCAAGACCTCTCCAACTTTATCAGTTTCTGAAAATTTGGGACATTATGACTCTTGAAAGGAGTTAAAGTGCTTGTGCAATATAGCTGATCCCTTGTACACCTGTAGTAGTCTTTAACACATGATCATGTTCTTGTCCCACAAGAAACCTTTGCTACATTTGCTGCTCAAACCATATTAAGACAAAGGGTTTTACTGAAAATAAGACCCTTGAATCCTTTATTGTGGAAGCTGGAAGGTCCAAGTAAGTTGAATGGGCAGACAAGAAAAAATAACAGTTTCAGTAGCTGAATGCTTGGAAAGTTGCATTTCAGTCCTGCTTCTGCCATTGTTCATAATGGTAAAAACTACTATCAGAGCTCCTACATGATACTAGAGAAATTGTGTTAACCTATATATTTTTTTTTTCCTAACAGAAATTCACTTGGCTGCTCTCATTTTCTTTATAATCCAAGATGGATCCTAGCTGGGGCTGCAGATATGCTGAGCATTCACTCCTCCAACTGAGGTCAATGCAGAATGAAATCCAATTTGAACATATTGAGCACTAAAGGATGCAAAGGAGCTCTGAAAAATCAGGCAAGAATAATTGATTAATTTTTAACAATTGCCATTTTAATACCTGTGCTTCAGCTCCTAGTGCGTAAAATGGACACCTTCATACCATGTCAGCTCATGGGGGTACTGTGAAAGTGGCTTCACAATGCTGGCAAAGAACTAAGACAGAATGCACATCATGAAAAGACATCATGGAAACTATTCCATATCTGGTGCAGATTATGGACGTTGTAGCCATAATGCATAGAATGAAACACTGAATGATCAAGACGAAAAGAAACATTAACTATCCATCTGTGTTCACAATCCATTATCCTATAGAAAAGTGACTTGAGGGTCCAAAGAAATAAAGAGTATATCATCCTGGCGAATGAAAACTGTAGGTGAGTGCATAAACCACAGGTGGAGGAAATTAAATTTGAAACCTTAATTTTTGTATTTGCTAAGTACTGTTTGAATTTGCCACTTGAATAAATTTTATGAAGCAGCCTTTAGAAGAAGACAGTGTTGCTAAGAACTAATGGTACATCTTCCCAGTTAGTCACATACAGGATGAAGAGATTCCTAATATGAAACATAAGCTTGTCTTAAATTTACTATCAGCTTCTTTGCTTTTCAACTGAAATATTTTGTCTGGTTTGATGTTGCAAGGCCACAGTAACATAACTTGAGACAGCAACCTTTGATAACACAGGTTAACAGATATTTCATTGTGTAAATGTTACAATCTCTGTTTTTCCATCTAAGGTAGGGAGTTTAGCATATACCTAAAAAAAACTGAAAGAATTTCATACAGGCATCTGTACTGGCCTGTTCTTTGTACTAATTAAATTAGTTTCCTGTTGAGTAAGTAAAGTCCTGGCAGCCAGGAACAGTTGGGGAGACAGCTCAGAGGCTTAAGCACTGAACCATGAACTTTTCTGTTTACTACAACATTAAACAAGTAGACACTCTTGCTGACATTATGGGGAATGAAAGAGCATTCTGTTAAGATTGTTGTTTCATTACTGTTCGTGAACTACTGATCTTCTTAAAGAGAGATTTTTAAAGATACAAAAGGTATTTCATTTGATACAGTTAACTAAATAAACTCATTATTTGGTTTAAAAATACCTGTGTCAAAGTTAAAGCTGAATTTGAACTTCAAATCTAAGGGGTCAAAACTCAGAGGGGAGAAATAAGTCAAAGTGCCACCCAATAACCCGGTTGTGTCTCTGGCTCTGCACCTCCACTCTAATGATCACAAAGATGAAAACTTTATGTGACACATAGATCTTCAGCCCAAGCACCTCACAAGGGGCATCGACACCTTGAAGGAGTAGGGCAAGAGACATCACGTCTCTGATCTTCTATACTAGCGGCTTTCAGCAACTGCTGGAGAGTTTGCCCTATGTTTAAATAAAGCATAATGACAAAAAGGCACAAGCAGCGTATGAATGGAAGATCTAAATAGCTGTTCTTACTTACTTCAGTTTCATTTTTCCTTGTAACATAAGACTTCTTGAAATATTATAAATTGTTTACATTAAAATATACATGCTTACCACACTACATACACACTGAGCCTTTGTGTGCATATATTTAGCTCAAAGCTAATCTCTGAATAAAAGCCCTTTCTGAAAATAGAGATTTATAAAAAGAAATACTGATAAACTTTCAACTATAGGGACTCTAGTGGTCACTGCAAAAACAGCATTGCAACACAAAACCTGCGTGATTTTGCAGATCACCCCATAAATCTTCCTTTGTCCCATGAGTTTAAGTTTTCAGCCAAGAAAAACAACATTCTTCATAAAATTAATGAAAACAAGCTGCTCTTTGCCTACAGAAAAAGATTTTTCTTAATTACATTTTTTGCTTTGAATCATATATCCTGTAGTTTGATTAAATTCCCTTGGAAGTCAACTAAAAATTAGAGCTGTGCAGCGTGAACCTCAAACGTGGTGTTTACTTGGAGAATATAAACCCATCATGCCTTTGGAAGGTGATATTTAAAGCAAAAATAAGATCAATATGCAAGACAGTTTTTATTATTTTCATTATGTCACTGCATAAATTTATTTTCAGGGTTTAGAGTTTGCAGAGAAATATGATCTGACCAATGTATTTATTAGAAATAAATGGTCTGTGTAAATGAATGCAGATAAAGAAAGAATACTGGAATTCTGGTTAATCCCTTGAGGCAGTAAATCAGGATTTCTAAAGCACTTAATGCAAAATATCTGCATCAAGGGGTTAAATATATAAAATATGAAAAGTCAAAGACAAGAACTAGATTAAAAGGTTACATGGAGATGGTGTTGAAAACACTGGAGCCTGCTGCTAAATAGATATCCAACAGGCATTTATTTAGGTTCACTGGCTGCAGCAGCCGCTGGCATACTCTAAATGAACTCATACAACAAACAAAAATCAAATTCTAGTGTCAGTCTTTGATCATTTTTAGTACCAAAGCAGAAAATTTCATAGAGAACCAAGCTATGTGGACATGATTAGGCTAATGCAAGTAATTGCCCTAACTGAAAAATAAAATTGCCAGTTCTCTATACCCTTGCTGCATCCTCATGGCCTCAATACTTCAGATGAGCCCTGTATCCTTCCTGGCAGACTGCGCCTAATCCCCAGCAGGGACAGCAGACAGTCGTGAAAAGACATCACTCATTAATTTAAGCACTAATTGAATCAGTTCCTATTCAGCTGAAAATCTCCCTCCACTCCAGAGTGAAACTGGTCCCAAAACCTAAGTCTTTGCCAGGTCTAAATCATAATTCAGACTGAAGAACAATTTTCTTTTTCTCTGGCTCCCAATGTTTTCATACAAACAAGACTTTAGAAGACTTTTTGTGTCTGTACTACTAAATAAGATATGCTTAAAAAAACCCAGCCCCAAATCCTAACCACCCTAACCAACAAAAAATTAATATATTGCTCATACAAACAGCAGTGTTCCCCCAGGCTCTCTGTGCAGCAGATGTATTCCTAACATGACTGCAGCTATCACCCATGACCAGTAAGTGTTGGCTCCAAAGCTCAGAGGTGCATTTTGTTTTAAGTTCTAAGGCAACAAGACATACCTTGAGATATATATATATCTCTGCTTTTATGCACACACATGGATAAAAATGATCTTTTTTTTTTACTACTGTAGCCCTGACACTTTCAGGGGCTCCATGCAAAGAGGCCAGTACCCACACAGAGTTTGTTTGAAGCTAATGTGGTTTTCCCAGTAGGAGACAGGAAGAGATGGGAATTACTGAGTTAAATTTGTGTATTGGTATTTTCAACATAAATTAAATATTTGCAGCTAAAGCAATAAATACTGAAATCCTACTATGCATTGATACATTTTAGATCTCTGGGAAGGCAAGTGACCTTGGTCCTGCTTCTGTCATTTTAAACTTAAAAGTTTTAAATTTTAAAGGAAATTTAGTCCAGATTGAGAGAACGGTTCCTAGTCCCCACACTGGCACCTCCAGAAACTTCATTTGCTTAAGCAGGTCTTAATCATATCCCTAAAGCTAAATATTTTTTCAGCTATGTTCCTAAATTGAGTTTTCTATGAACAGCAGAAGAAAAAAACCTTTTATTTGGATGACAAATTACAGTGCTCATCACTTTTGTTCAGCAAGGTGAATATTATTTCACAATTCAAGGAATGCATTCAAATTTCTATGAAGAGATGCATAGGATTAGCTCTTGTACATGTCTTTTCCTGTTTGGGACAAGGCTGATGAAATCTACTGAAATTCTGAGCATGATGACATGTATTTGTTAGACCTTTTAACCTATAATTGATAGTAAAAACTATTTGTTGTAAAATCTGAGCCCAGCTGAGCAAGCTTTAGGGCATTTTCTCACTTGTTATTTTGCCTCTTGATTATCATTCATGCACAGAAGGAAACTACCAGAAATGCCCAGGGAATGGCTAATAGTCTCAAAGCTACTATTTAAAAAGAAGATACTGATAGAAATAGCTAATGTTAAAAAAAAAAAAAGTGTGAACTGTGATTTGAGCTCATTATGCACACAGTTAATTTGTAAAAATTGGCTATTATAATTACTATACATTTGTCAAAATTGATTGTAAATTGGCATTCTTTTGGCAAGCCAGTTTTACATTGACACAAATAAGACAATAAATGAATAATAAATGAAGACAACATATAAGGACTTAAGAAAGTCTTGAAAATAAAGGACATTTTAATAATTATTTTTAATCATTTCAGAAAGCTGATACCTTAACTCCCATGGGTCTCTGAATGACTGTGTGAATATACAGGGAATATGCTATCACAGCATTGCTAATTCATCTGGGTTTGACCTCTGAGGAACAGTTTGTGTCATCATGGAGCAAAAGCTCTGGTAAAACATTTGTCGAGATAAAAGACCTCAAGCAGTTAACCTGCACAGCAGAGGCAATGCAGCCGGGCACGAGGATAATGACCTCTACCCAAATGGGGAAGGTACATCAATGTAACACTATGACAGCAAGACAAAAGATGACGGCAGCTCAGCAGGAAAACATTAGCAATGATATAATTCTTGGTACTGTATGTGAAGAAATGCCTGAAGAAGTACAATGCCAACCTGTTTTTACCTAATAATTATTTCAAGATTTAATATTAAAAAAAAAATTAAATGTCATGCCCAACTTTGTTCTTCACTTTTATTTTAAAATCTTGCTTTTATTTATGTTTTATTTTTTCCTAAATAAAAATCCTGATAGAAGTAAATACACCGTGTGGGTAAAAGTTACAATTCAGATGAAATTAACTTTTCTCATTTGATACATGAATTATTGGATGGATGTTCTTCTGACTTCAGGGATTTGTGACACTGCTCTTAAACATAAACCAGAAGAACCTGATGAGCCTTGCTTAGCAAGTCAAACCTGTCCTAACAGACAGATTAACTCATTTCTTATGCAGATTATTTACACTCAGGATACCTTTCATTGTTTATATTGAAGTTTTCTTCTTTCTGTTTTTAAAAGGAGACACTGTGTCACATATCCATTATTTTTACCAGGCAGAATGCCTTGAATATTTAGCTACCACTCTTTTAGCACTGCACCAAAAGCTCTGCGTTTAAACTATTTATTTTTAAAGTAGTAGCATGATCAGGCCTGCATGCTTATCTAAAGATCTTTGCTTTATGAGGGAGATTTTAGTCTGTGAGGTTTCCTCTACACATGGTAGGCAGCTGTCAGCAGCAGTGAGCAGGGCGAGGGGTCACTGCAGCTGCTCTGTGAAAGCACAGGGTTCCATCAACATCGCAAAAATCCTGCCGAGTGCGAGCTGGGAGACCATGGATTAGAGTACATTGGAGTGTATATATAAGGTCACACCATGTCTATCAAAGTGATATCAAACTGGTACACTGTACAATACATTTTACTGTGTTCTGTGTTCAAAGAAAATAAAAGGAGAATGGACATGTGTGTAGCAGACCACGGTTTAATACAGAATTTCACATTGTCCTTTCAAATAGATGGATTTACTAAGTTCACAAAGACACGTCAAATATGTATACACAGTGGAGATGTGTTGACTTGAGGGAGAACTAGATTTCATGAATTCTTCAGGTCAGATATGAATGAGATCAAAATAATTCTTGTTAATTAAATAGTAGAAAAGACTATTAAGAGAAACCAGATGTTCACATTTCCTGAATCTTATACACTAACATACATAAATGTCTGTCCTTGTATACATATGTCAATAGTTTCCCATAAAATGCTTTTTCATATCTCCTCATGAAACTTCACTTTTATGAAATTGCTAGCTGTATCTAAGAAAACCCTGAAACAGGAAGAGATAGGTAGCAAACACATAATTCCGATTTGTGGGTAGACACAAATCTCTCCCAAATCTGCCTGTTTCAGAGGACAGTTACAGGATATTGAATGTCATATATGTCATATTGTATAGGGTCCACAGAATCCAGATATTTGTAATTCTCATTGTTGGGGTGCTTTGACCAGATGAACAAAACTCTGCTTCCCAACAACGACAAGATACCGACCTGACATCTTGCGTGAAGAAACAAGGAAATGGGTAGGGCAACAGAGAATTTATTCTGGCTGAAATATGCACTAAATGAGATGACTAGACACTAAACAATGTCTCCTATTTCTAGCAATCACCTGCAAGCTGAAAGCTAGCAGAGGTTTCAGGCAACAAGGTTTTATCAGACTACATCTGTCTACAAAGTTAAAGGGCTGATTACACTATAACAGTTTTATGCTATTTCAAAATTGTTTCCACAATTTTACAGTTACCTGTAATCACTTGCAGCAATAGGAAATAAGAAATGTAGGTGCAAAGAATAAAAAAGGAGAAAGCATCCTGATTACGAACTGTTCAGTTGTGGAGTATGAGCTGCTGAAACAATCCAAATGGTGTGATTTAGACTAAAGTATCCCAAATATCTGAACAAGCAGGACTCCATGACCTTCAAATTTCTTCTGAAAAGTTCTGAAGTGTTACTGTTTAATCTGGTTCTGTGAGGCATCTCCTATGGGCATGGGGATCACTTTAAAAATTGCTGACCCTGGCAGAGATTGAAAAAGCTGTCAAAAAAAAAAAAGTTACCACCTTAAGTACAAGTAAATTACAAACCTCCCTTTCTCCTTTCCATAAATACCAACACCCACTTGCACAGTAAGCCCTTTAATCTCTTCCTCACAAAATCCTTCATGCTTGGCATTCACTTACACATGCATTTGCAGTTATTTTTCAGAGCCAATTACCATCCTGCCCTCACCCAGTCATTACCCAGTCTTCCTGGGCACACACATTCACTGAAGGCATCCTCCTCCACTTTGCCTCTTCCCACACTGAAGCCCTGTCTTCTTAACCACTGGCCCAAATACACCTGAGCTGCTGAGAGGTTTCTGAGCCACCAGAGCTCAGCGTGAATGGGCTTTGTCTCTTTGGATTTCTCCAGTTTTGTTTTCTTTTATTTTGAGCAGAAAATCTTTGATGCAGGACCACTTCCTGCTTTCCCGGGAAAGGCTTCCCCTTACACTGGACAGGCAAGAGTTGCCAAGATTGAACTGAAGAATAAATGCTGATGAATACCCCTGGCAGGGCCAAGGTCTCTCCTCAGCTTCTCTGCCACTGACCCAGGTCTGGTCCCCTGCTCTGGCCCCGCTGTCTCTGCAGTTTTCTACATCAATACACAGTGCTCCCCTCCCACAGTGGGAACACCAATGCACCCGCTGCTGCCTTAAGTGATGTACTTATGATCAGGAAGGATCACACAAGGGTGTGTTTTAGTCTACCCATCAAATAAAACTTCACCTGCTTTACAAACGGTTTCTCAATCTTAAGTGAATTATCTTCGTACATGTCTGAATAAATGAAAAAGATTAAGGACAGTTGGTAGCAGAAACATGAAAAAGTGGAAAGTTTCCCATGGCTTTCAGCCTTGTGATTGCTCTTCTAAGCCACGGTCTTGGAGAAGAAAAAAGTTAATCTGCAAATGCTATCTTATTTTCTTGTAAGAATAGGAATACAGCTTTTTCTTTTCAAAAAAATTTTAATCCTAGGGACTGATCTTTCTAAGGAAAGAAAAGTTCCTGACAAAATGGAAGGGGCAAAGAGTCATAAGAAAAACATATCTGAAAAAGAATTTTCAACAGAATTATGAGAAATTCTGTCACCCATTTCACTTTGAAATCCTATCAGCCACATACTCTACTGCAAAACCATAGTACAGTACATAATTTTCTCCCATCAGTTCCTTCTTCTAGCATTATTCACAGGTTAGAGATCAGTTTCCTACAGCTTGTAGAGCACAGCAGGAGCTGAGAAGAAGTGACACACAGACAGCCCCAAGTCTGCGTACCTGAATTCCCAACCTCCCCAACTTCTGCAATGTTACTGGGCACATGATAGATGACTATTTCCCTTATTTTCTGTGGGGCATAACCATTTTTCCACTGGATAGGTCAGCCAGCTAGATAATCAATACATGCAGACCAGTGGGCCCCAGGAGTCATCCTGTAAGCATGATAATTACATCCAAAATGCTGTAATTAACAACACACACCACTACAGGCTTCACTTTTCAAGCGACCAGAGCAATGATTCAGAGCACAGCCCTATATAAAACTTCCATTTTAGGCTACAGAACTGGAAAACTGAGAACTCTTCAATAATTCTATGTTAAAAACATCTTGGTTATAATGATTACGTTATGCTGGTAACATAATTTCATATATAATTATTGACCTATATTAGAGGAGTAGGGCAACCAGTAGCTAGCTTAAAGTCGTTAACTTGCAATTAGCTCATAATGATTTCATTACTTGGCACATTGTTTTCTTACACAAAGCTCCCATGATTTCTTTTGTAAAATTACAGTGAGAATTGCTGATTAGGAATCTCCACGTGAGCCTGGAATTTATGCACTTGTTTAATTTCAAAATAAATAAAACTAAATTATATACTTATGCACATATAGGCCAGGCCTACTGAGATCTTTAGGAGAAACATAGTCAGGCTTTCAAAACAGAGGTACAGGCATTAACAAAATAATCTCCATCTGCAAAACAGTCTTTTCTTCCCTTTACAGTATTTGCAATAATTTAGGCATGTAGCAGAATATTTTCACAGCTATCCTCATCTTTGTAATACATTTGAAAAGTTCTTTGTGCTTCTTGTATGTTTTTAACAAATGAGTAGCTGTGGATTTGGCAAAAATTCTACATTTATTGATTACACAAGGAGAAAAGCTAAACCTTTGATTATATATTATTTTCAAAAATGTTGATAACATTTGCACACACATACAAATTTTTTGGAAACATCCTTAAACATTGCTAAACAATAACAAAGAACCAGAATCTTCATGTTTCCCTTCTATTTTTGTTACCCTTTGCATTCTCCTCTTCTGCTTCCCCACTGGTTTCCCTATCTGCTCTTCTGCTTTGGTAAGAAATCCTGCTGCATGTCTGGGAGAGTTAGAAGGAAAAGAAAGTCTTGCAGTGACAGAGCTGCTCTGCAGGCTGACAGCTCGAGAAATGGCTTCTAAATAATTCAGTCTGGGACCAGACATGGCAAGTTCTGTCTATGGAGAAATACCTCAGAGTCGAGGTCAAACACTTCACTTTGTCAAGAACAAAAAATTAATAAATGGAATTTCCACACTTTGAAATGGGCTCATCATTTGCTTTCAACTCTATGGGTAGGAAATATTAGTATGTGTGGAACTTAAGTCACGGTCCTTAAAAAAAACCAAAAAAACAACAAAACACTCTTAAGAGTTGCAACTTTAAATTATTTGGGAGTTATTTCATTTTCTTCTGCATGTCAGTTGATGTTGCCTGGTCAGTATAGTGATAAGGTGAGGGCTAGAGGTGTTACCATCACAACCAGGGATGGTCCTGTAATTCACAAATGGCAACACAACAAAAAAGGAAGATTATGCAGACAGCAGTGAAATGCCATGTGGTCAAATATTTAATATTTACACTTCACTTACACATATAATTAGCTTTTTTTGTGAGTATACAAACACAAGCACATTTCCATTTCCACCCATACACTTTGGGCAGACTAAACTGTATAAATGCAATAGATTATCTGAAGGCTAAGCACATCCTCTAGGTGCATGCACACATCTCTGCACATGAGTTTCACACAAAGGAACTTACTGTCAGTCCCTGCAGAGGAAGATTTCTTAGCACAGTTCACTGTCCCTTTTGCACTGTTACAAAACAGATGCTGATGACAGCAATAGAAATAATACTTAAAAAAAAGGGGACTGTTTAACTAAACTCTACAGAATGCAAATTCACAATTATGAATACATGCTAATCAACATGAAAGTTCTTTTCAGCTAGATAAAGGGGTTTTTGGGGGGTTGTCTTTTAAAATTATTTTTTTCAAACAGACTAAACGTCTTAGGTCTGGAAGCAATCAAACTGGATGTGACTGTGAAGTATAATTCTGAAAATGCTTGCAACGTAACTCTGGCCTATTGCAATGTTGTTATTATAGTTCTGGTTTCTGCTGGAGCCATGGCCATGAAGCTGCACCAGAGTCATCGAAGGGCATTCACAAAAATACCCTTTCCCCCACCATCCCTTAAGCAGCATGGATTAAATAACTTCCGCTCAGCTGCTGTCTTTTAAATAAAAATATTCTTTTCATTGTACATGTAGCAGTGGCAGGTTGAAGTACATTTTACCTTTGTTTTGTTTTTCACTCCCCCAGTCTTGGATCACCAGGCAGGACCACAGTGAGAAAGGGTTTGGCATGTTTTAGAAATTTTGCTTGTTTTCTTTTAGCATAGAAGAAAGGGTGCCCAGAGGAACTTCCTTTCTCTTGTTTAACATGGACAAAAAGCATCAGGAAACAGTAATGATTCAGATCCTACAGAAAATATATGAAATAATGTCACTGTTTCAAATGAAATTTCAGGCGTTTTCAGGGACATGCCCTATATGTATGGTAAGTATGAACACTCAGTACTGTTTGTTTATGCTACTATCCTAAATTTTTTTTTTTAAATTATCCACAAATTGTTTTATGTTCAAAAACTTTTTTTTTCCCTACAGAATTGGAAGTACTGGGGAAAAGCTTAGCCCAGAGTGTTAAGTGGGTCAGAGGAAGACAAAAAATAGAAACAGATTGGTTTGGTAGAGGATGTGGGAATGGTTATGTGATCTAAAAAACTCCAGATTCAATCTTTGGTACTTTCTACACCAAAGATTTCTTGTGAGGCAGACCGAAAACACAGCATTATGTATTTGTGTCATCTTCTGCTCTTTACCACTTGCCAATGGCAACTGTCAGGGACAAAATATTAATCTTGATGGACTTTTAGTCATCCTCAATAGGGATGTTTTCATGTTTGTAGGAATCTTGAAAACTCCAGATTGGGAGGCAGATAACCATGAGATCCTGAGAGTACTCAGGACAATTTACCTGCCCTGTGAGCTTACTCAGCTGTTTTTTGAGAAATGTAGTTCTTAAACCTAGAACATTATTTTGAAGTTGTAGTGTAGTTATCTACAGGCACTCTTACATTAAATTTCACATTTAATTACTTGCATTTTCCTACTAATCCTTAATTTTGATACTTTTGGAGCTGGATTTCCTTAGCACCTTGACAATAATGACTAATCAATATCTAATCCCGTGATTTGATTCAACATCAATACATGTCCTACAAATTTCATTTTGCTGCTGTACAACACAACACTTTATGAAAAGAATGAGTATTTACAATAGTAGATGAAAATCTCACAGCACTATACAAACAAGGAAAACTGTTCTGGTCATTTGTGACAGCCTCTAAATTCATCAGCAGAAAGAAAAATATCCGTCAGTAGTAATTAAACATTTTCCACTAGTGTGTAACAAATCTCAGGTGTCCAGTTATTACCTTTCACTATCACAGACGCTATACAGTGCTTTCTTTGTTTATCTAACTGGCTGATGGTTTCCAGTGTAGGCAGGTGACTCAAACTGCATCCACAGCACCTCCCCAGCCAGGGGTGATGGAAGAGAACCACATGCAGAGGTGTCTGCATGCTTAGCCATTCCCTCAGGAATGTGAAATATTGAAAGCTGAAGACGGAGTCAAGACTTGGAAGCAATGTACAAAGCTCAAGTCAATTCTTTTACTTATATGGCAAAGCTGACAAAGAAGCTTTTTTTACATATTTTCTCCCATTATACCTCCTCTCCTCCCACACCAAGAAATACTCTCACTTATGAGGACACTAGGATGAGAGTGGTTGAGGCAAATGTTCCTATATATGGAAGAGTCTGAGTTAAAGATAGCTCTGGATGACAGATCATGGTAAATTCTCATCATGCCCATGATCCTCACAGTTACTGTAGTAGAGATTTAGTGATGAGGGAAAACCCCACTGTTTAATTCCAGAAGCTTCCTGACAGGAAAAAAATACTTGAGTAACTGAGAAGGAGCCCTAAATTCCTATTTATTTCCTCTCATGACACCATCCATAATGTTAGCCTATATCTTTCAATGAACCTGATGCCTGAGCAAGCATTTATGTTTTCAGTTAACAACAATGTAAAGGTGCCAGATAATATTTGTCAAAAAATGGTGCTGTTTTTCATTTGAGAGGCCAATCTCCACATCCAAACGACTGCAAGATCAGTGTTGCACTGTAACCATAATTCAAACCACAAGCCTATAATACGTGGTTTCTACTGCCAACATATAATGTTTGCTGAATATTAAATAAAGTGTTCACAGACTTTAACACTATATACAAGCATTTTCCTTAAATGGATAAGGACACTGATAAGCAATGTGATTGCCATTTTTATTGTCAGTCCTGTGGTATGCATGTAAATGTTTGTCTATACAATCTGGTTCTACACAGACAGGTTTTATCCCTATACTTTGTAATTCTTAAATTAGACGTGTTTGCTACAATAAATATTTCTATCACGTGCCTTTTTTGGTTTTAGGTTAAAACATTATCATCTCCTAAAACCAACATTTTATGAAATATTTCTTCTTGTCTTGAGTTTCTGTGCCACTTAAAGACATAATGAGGACTTCTCTCCCCAATTTTTTTTAACAGAAAAGCTTCTAATAACTAAATAGTAAGCCAAATAAAAGAGCACTGAGCCTGTATAACCAGAAAAGATACAAGTCTGCTCTCACTCCCTGTGAGAAACATAGAAACTGGCACAGCTGAGGACCACACTGTTCTGGAGACAAGAGCCTCCTCCTGCTTTCCACCCTGTGGGAAATGAAGAACGGCTGGTTCGTCCACATAGCTGCAATCCCATTATTTCTCCTCACCTCCCACCTATTGCCCAATCTGCCTCCAAGGCTCTGCAGAAGATCCCACGAAGGACAGATCCGTGGCGTGCAGTCAGATAACATTTAGCACGGACTCCTCTGCCTGTGGATTCAACTCCTTCTCGGAGTTCAACAGCAGCAGGACACCTCTCTCCACCATACCCTTCTGATCTGGCTGGGAAAGGCTCTGTGTACAGATGCCTGCTCTGTGCTCTGCTCATGGCATGGGCTCGGCAACAGTGCCATTCACTGCCATGCTGAATGAACCCTGCTCTCATTCCAGTTTCTGGCTGAGCAGGAGGAGACGCTCCGGCTCCATCAGGGGCTCCAGGCCAGCTCACGCCCCCAGGAGCAATGCCAAATGAGGGCTAAATGGGCGCATGCAGCCCACACCCCAGCCCTCTCCTTTGCATCCAGCTCCTGTGGTGGTCTTTCCATAGAGGACTGCAGTGGGGCTGTAAGAACACAGCATGGCAAATTCAGAATGAGTATGTAAAATATGTGTACATGGGCGTGCATTCAAGATGTACACTTCACAGCTGGATTTCAGAACTGGCAAAGCCAGGGTGTAAAAAATGAGAAGAGTTTTTTCTATGAGGCGGTTTCAATCTTGATAAAGAAAAATAATTTGAAAAGTGAAACAACATTCAGGGATGCCTTTTGAAATTCCTGCAGCTTCGATCCAGAGTCTTGGTTTCAGCTGTTCCCTCCGCCACTCCATGGGTAATTTTAAGCACCCCATAAACACACGTGGCGGGAATGAAGGGTCGGATTGAGGAAAAAAAATGGGACCAACTTCATTCTCATTCCAGACAAATGGGGAACAAACCAAGCAATCCAAATATCAAAGCAATTTACTGTGAAGCTTAGTGGCAGATTGGCAGAGACTGATAGTTTCTTAAACATACTGTAAGCAGATAACAATAATAATTATTTAATAGGAAGCTGAGTACATTGTACCTAGTTTGGTTACAAGCTGTACAGATTGCTACAAGCTGTACAGATTTCTTAGCCTTTTTAGAGTGGATAAAATAAAAAATTACTATGTGCTAGAAGCTTCTTTCTTTGTTGACAGGAACCAACTACACTTTTGCCCCCTCTTAAACAAACCAGTGTACTTTTCACTCCATAAATCTCGTATTACTTCCTTCCTTTTCATTTATTTTGAACCAGAAGGAGGAGTTTTTAACAGAAGTGCTCTATGGCAGCAGGAGGAAAACAGCAAATCAGGATGGAGGCTCCATAAGGAAAGTAAATCAAAAGTAATAAAATCATGGAGATCTAGCAAGGTTTGTGGGGGGAAATGAAGTCAAAGTTGACTGAATCCAGAGCTGTAGAAACATTACACATGAGAAAACACCATTAAAAATAGGCTGCACTCTTTAACAGATGAGATGGGAAATGAAGTAATAATTTATAGCAAAGATAGGAAAAAACCTGCCAGGTTTGCAAATTTCAAATGAGATGCAAGTTTGAATAACAAGTGATAATGAAATGCAAGCACACAATCTTAAGGGTAGAACACCATGGAACAATTTAATTAAAAGGAAAACAATATGCTCTGCAACACAGGATCAGAAATAACATACTGCCTGATGTTTCTGTTCAGCTAACTAGATAGTTATCTATCTGATAGGGCAAGCAATACATTCTAGTGCTGGAAAAGTTTTGCATAAAGGTTTGAACTTGACCTGAAAAATATCAGTAATGATTTAAAACTTTCCAAGCAGGTATTTTCTACAAATTCTTTCATCTGATTTTAAGTGACGTGAGTATGAAATAAATGGAAATGTCTGTGGGCATAAGAACTTCTGCTATGCATGTATACTTTTTAGAAGTCACTTTACTTTCAAAAGCAGAATATGGCAAGCATTTACTGTGATAAATACGGACATTTTTTTTCCCAGTCCCTAAGAATGGTCTTAAAAATATTCACAGAGTTTGGTGAGCCTTCTAAAAAGAAAAAAAAAATCACACCCCAGAAATCTCATATGTGATATTAAGCAATGCAATAAAAGAGTAGCTTATTTTATATTAAAGGATATTAACTAGAGTATGGGATATTGCAGAAGAAGAAGGCCTGCAGATTTGCAAATGAATTTCATGCATGACTTATAAATGCAAATGTGAATAGTAGGTGATAATGAAATACAAGCAAGCAAATACACGATAGATCAGATACCCCGGGGAGGTGGGGGAAGTGTGCTGCACTAAATGTACTTTTTCAAATGTCAGAATTAGACCCAAATGGCATGAGAAAGCAGCATCTTGATAGAGTGGAATTATAGGAAAATAGCATGTGGATAACACCAAATGAAGGTAAAGGTAGAGTGAGTATTAGCAGTTGCGTGAGAAAATACCCTACTAAGATTAAGGCATTAATCCTTGTCTGAAAAAGAAAACACTGGTTCAAAGAAAAGATTGCCCACTAAATTTAGCCAAGATCACCAAACCTCACAAAGTCCACAAAGGAAGACAATGTATGTGGATGAATATTAGCTTAAGTTAATGGATACTCTTGATTTACTTTGATTAGTAATATACAAATACAATATCCAAGAGACAGACAAGGAATGCAGAATCTGGGGACAGTAATTCCTCCTGGGGAGCGAGGGCAAAGCAAACACCAAGAGGAGCTTTTTTGGTCAAAAATACCTTTGGACACATAGCCCAGGTGCCTGCAAATTTCCTTCCATGTAGCAATGACAGACTGAAGAAGCAAATCCATGCTTTCCTATATTTTGACTTGTTCTGTAGTTAACAATTCAGCTGTTGTTTAAACTGAAGGACTCTGCATCAAGCAACCTTACAAGAGTCTTTTGAAGAATTATGTGGAATTCTTTTTAGGGAGGAACTGGGGTCAGGGTTAAAAATGCACTCACCATATACAAGTTTGCCTGACAAGAAAGAAGAAGGGGTATACTTTGATAAGGCTGTTGCCTTATTGAGATTAAAACCCCAAAGAGGGTAAAGTCAGACGTAGCTCCATTAAAAAGAAAGAAAAAAAAAAAAAAAAAAAAAAAAAAA
>VZRL01000790.1:270987-438434 GCA_013397895.1 Origma solitaria
AAAAAAGAAGAAAAAAAGAAAAATGTGAACTGTGTTACACGGGTCTGCTTATTTCATCTTGGCTCGGCGTCATTGCAGTAGCTGTCTGCTGTTTTTTAAAGCTGTAATGATTTTTGTGTTGGTATGCAGAGGCAGAGTTTGATGGCCTTCCAAATTTGTATTTACAATTTGAGAATTAGTCACACAGGGCTCTATTAAAATGGAAATTATGAAAACAGAAAACTAATAAATAATAAAAGATTAAGAGGTTAAGTATCTAAAATTATCTGCAACTTGTAACTTGATGCCTCATGTAAAGCCTATACACAGATAAAATGAAAGCTTGGAATTGTTGGGCAACTTTGACAGCTGACTTTCAGAACAGTTTTCCATCAATTAAAATCATAGATTTGCCTGAAATTGAGCCGTGGGTATCTGGCTTAATTTCCTTTCATATATTCCATGATCTTTACCTGAACCAGCTATACCAGCTCAAAGAATTTAGTATAACATTTTAGGTGACATATATAAAGATATATTATAAACAACTAAACATGAAATGTAAGAACAAGGAAAAACACTCCTTAGAATGGATATATGAAATATCTAAGCATTTATATACTATATAACAGACTGCCAGTAGTGCATGAGTACTGTGAGCACCCAAGATATTCCCAGGATGTTATGAGGGAGGCATTCAGAAAAGAGCTTTCAAAGAGCTGCACCACGGCCAAACATTCAAAGGGTTAATTACACAGCTGAGTGTCTACTTCATTTACTGATAAGCAGAAAATGTTGTAATTTTTTGGATTTATGACTCGCTGGGGTCAGCCTGTATCTTGCACACAACAGTGTCTGTCTAGCTCCATCCCTTACCTGCTGGGCAGAGACAATCTCTCTCTCGCCTGGAACCCCGGAGCCCTCTAAGCTGCTTGCTCTGTAACCTTGGCAGCTCAGCCTACCACAATTCTTCATTTTTGTTTTTGCAACCGGGCCTCTCTAAATAAAAACTACAGAGCCTTGTTAGCCAACAACTGAGCGTGAAATCATGACATTGCAATCCCCTACTCTAAGAGTCAATCAATATTTTTCATTACGGATTTGTACGGTAAGGTCGAAAAGAAGAAAAATGTGCGTGGAGCAAAATAGGTGAAGCAGCACAGAATTAGAAAATCTCTTCCAAGATGTAAGGTTATTTTCATTATAATAATGTAAAAAATATGCTCTTGATGTAGTTTTTAAATAAAAATTAAGAAAATCTACATTAGATTGAACACAACAAAGTGATCTGTATGGCCTCTACTGAAGTATCTTGGTAGTACAATCTGTTTGACATTCAAAAGGTTTACTATTCCTTTAAAAAAAAAAGACATCATTATACATTAAGCAAGTGTAAACATAAGGGACAGGTTTAAACTGCTAAATTTTCTAGATGATCTTTTCCTTGCATTAGTTAGTAGGAAGGAGGATTAGATGAAGGCACAGCGCTAAGCTGGTACATTTCAGCTTGAGAATCAGGGGCAATCTGCTTCACAACATAGCTGCTACTCTGACCCATTTCCAACAAGTTTTAGTTCAGTAGTATACACTGGACTACTCATTTTCCTGAACCACGCTGAAAAGCCTGAAGATAGAACCAAACTTACCTGAAATTATTGGTCATGCAAAGGTGGTCCCTACAGACTTTTACAAGGCAAACTAGATTTTACTTTACCCTCTACAGTTTTGATGGCAGGGTAACAATCCCTAACATGAAGCCTGATGATAAATCAGGGTAATTTGATAACAGAATTAAAGACTATAACTGCATTTTAAAAACCTTATTTTTAAAATTACCGGCATTTTGAAAAACAAATCAAACATTTGTCTGAAATAATAGTTTTCTCCTGTATTTGAAGAGAAACATCACTTTGAATCATCAAATATTCTTACTCCCAGGAATTATGATTACAATAAACCAAATACGTGTTATGTGTTACATGTGAATCTATTTCAGAGCAGGACATTGCAATGTGAATTGAACCTCATATGCCTGTACACTCTTGGGGAAAAATCAGTGTCACTTAATAATACTAATATGAAACCATGGCCTTGATCTGAAGGACAGCCATCACAGAGGGATTTAAAGGGATTTTATAAGTCCTACTGACTATTTTACCCTAATCAAATTGCTTGCTGAAAGCCCCAAGACCAGTTTTTCTTCTGATAGGAACATCCTTGAAAAGGGTGACTTTATTATAGACCTATATTGTCAAACTATTTCTTCTGCTGGAAGAGAATCCACTCACTTGTCCAAAGAAGGTCTCACTGTTGGGTAGGAATTTGCCTCTTCATATGTAACTTCAATTTTCAGTCTATCTTTCCAAAATCCCAAAAAATCCCTCTGTCCTCCACCACCATCCTATAGAGTTCACAAAGCCAAAATCCCTTACCAAGACTGAAAAAATGTCACTTTATAATCTACAGAGGACCAAAGTTTAGCTCAGTTGGTTAGAGCATGGTGGTAGTAACACCAAGGTTGTGGGCTCAATCCCTGCACAGGACATTATGGAAAGAGTTGGGCTTGATGGTCCTTGTGGGTCCCTTCCACCTCAGAATATTCTGTGAAGTGTTTATAAGTTTGAAATGGCTTTTTCAAACTAAACTGTTCTTCGTGTCTGCAGCAAATAGAAGTAACTATGGATTCAAACCACAGCAGGAACAGCCAAGTATTTCTTGATGTCTAACAGTAAGGATAGAAAGGCTCTGGAACAGGCTACCCAGAGGAGGGGTGGTATCACTGTTATTGGATGTTTTTAAAAACAGGTTAGTCAAACATCTGTCAGGATGACACAGATAGAGCTGATTCTGCCTTGGGGAAGGCAGGATAGACTAGGTGACCTCTCAAGGCTCTTCCTGCCCTATTATTTATGATTCAGTGATTCAGCACATAGCTTTGAAACACCCTGGGGCTTGATTCTTTTCTCACCTCATGTTATTTTTAAACTGGTGCAACTTCACTGACTTCAGTAGAGCTTTTCCTCCCTGTCCTGCAGTAAGTGTGAGAAGAATCAGAACTCACATTTCTTACACAAATGGAGACTGGGTCTACCCTCCCACTGTGCTGCACAGCTGATTTCCTGAGATAACGTTTTTTACCTTTTAAAGGCAGGCAATATCAGTGATTTAAGTCAACCTTTGTATTATTTTAGTAAAAATCTGAGTCCCATTATATGAAGCAAAGGCAAAAAAATGTTGAGTAGAAACATTCTTTGCAATTTTCGGCGAATGTCAACTTTTTTTCCCAACGTATTTCTCTTTGTGTAGAGATGGAGCTTGGGACTGAGAAAAAGTCCACCCCACCTACCGAAGGAAGCCACGGTAGACAGAGAAGAGGAGGAAGGGAAACAGGACAGCCAATACAAAGTACTCAGCAGAGCCTCAGAAACAAGGACATGATACACTACAGTTGGCTGCAACATCTTGTAGACAGAGTATTCTAAAAATGTTACAGACTGGGGGTGGGTTTAACATGTGAGCTAATAAGTGTGGAAGCTAATCACATTCCCATCCATCAGTCTCTAAGGACAAAGAAATAGATAAAATATGTCAGAAGCCCCTGAAGCTACACAGTATCTACTACTACTTATTTGAAAATATCAAAGCTATCCACATTCCACATGCAGTCAGCAGGTTTACACAGAGCTTCAAATACCCAGAAAATCCGTGGTCTGTGCCACAGTCAGTGAAATACTATTACACTGCACCAGCTTCAAACAGAGGAGCTACAGAAAATACAGTCCATACTGACTAATTTGTTCTTTGGCTATCATCATCCACAGATGTTACCTATCTAGGGATATCACCATCTCACTTGTGGCATTCAGATGTACAAAATATCTCAAAAGTATTTTCAGCTCATTTGATTTTGTTTTTAATGGATAATAAATTGTCTATTTTTTTGAGTGTGAATGACATTCAATACCAAGTAGTAAATTACGATTTTCATATATTTAATTCAAAGTAATAAAAAAATAAAGAAATGGTTTTTGCAAATTCACTGTCAAAAAAGATTGACTAGAAATATAACTGTAAATGTAAATATAAATTTAAACAGAAATGTAAGAATAAAAAGAAAAAGAAAAAGAAAAAGAAAAAGAAAAAGAAAAAGAAAAAGAAAAAGAAAAATATATCTGCATTTGCAGGTGGATTTTCACTTTCAGAAAATTCATAGAAATGAAGACTTTAAAAACTGAGAGACTTCACCTGAAACCTGATGCTCAGGACTGCAGCACTTTTTGAGACCTTTGGGAGATCCTTTCTTCTGATGAGTTTTAAAGTGGTCACTCCTCTTCTGTGCTGTCACATCTCAGGAACAGCTTATGCAAAACTTCATGAAAAAAATGGTGAAGATGCAAATGGAAAAATTCTCATAGGCTGCTAATTCCAGTGGTAATTGAACCTGGCATATTTCCTCCATTCTGGTCTAACTGGGATTTGAATATTTGTTTCCCTCAAGTAAAGGTTGTGAAATCCCCTGAAACACAAAACTATGATGAAAAGGTCCCTAGTGTGCCAAAGACATTTCATTTACTTGTGCAGTGCTTTGAGATTTGATTCTTCACTTAAGAGTACCAGATTTCCTTGGGATGATGAAACATTGTATAAAACCCCAAGGAACATGGAAAGGTTTAACTCCCACTCCTGGATTTCTTTCATTAGAAAATGGTATCTGCAGATTTGGTGGGGGATGGCAGGGGGTGTCAGTTCTTGGCCTGAGGAGCAGTTAAAAATCAGTGAAAGGTTTCAAGACAGGTTTCAAAAACACTGTTTATCTATATTCAGAGAAACAATCTTCTGAAGCCCTTTAATGCCAAATCACTCAGACAAACCTGTACAAAGTTCCATGTGACAGCAAAATATCCAGCCTTGTCTTTTAAGAAGTCCTCTGTCAAGCACCTTCCATGGTACATCAGAACATGCCTTCTCTGATTCTGGATTTGAAAGCCCGTTTTGCTCTGTTTCTTTGAAAAGGCCTACTCTGCATCCAAGCTTATCATAAGGTCATCTTCCTTTCTATGCTTTTTTCTGTCATTATATCTGCTTATCTCTATTAGATTCTGACCCTTTGTGATGGGTGATGGCAATCAGAGATAGCTGCATGGTGTCATGTTAGTTACCACAAACCTGCTCATTTTGACCTACCCAGCTCTTCCATAAATGAATACTATTCACTTGAACAGGATCTTTCTTTAACCTGTTTGGTTGGTTGATTTAGTTTGTTAGGTTTGTTTGTTTCTTGAGTGTTTTGTTTTCTTTTCTTTTCCAGCAATGCACTGTGCATAATGGGCAAGGCTACTCCTCAGCTTGAATACTAAGAATTCTGGTTATTTTCTGTGAGAAAAACCCCCAAAGTTACCTGAAGCATCCTGAGTTTGAAATCTTTTCAGTATTATCTTACTGGTCAGCTGACCAGATCTCTTCATAGGTAAAGACTGAAATATCTGCAATAATAAAGACTATATAGAGAAATAGAGGCAATAAAGTGGGTATCTTTTTAACTGTGAACCTTCATCACTTAATCAGAGGCATGCTAGTGTATTCTGTTTTTACTCAAGCTTTGTGCACCTCCACTCTTTGGTACTGGCATATGGTTCTTGAGCCAGTCCAAAATGGTATCACTTGCTGTTTACCTGTTCAGAGGATCAAGGCCAATGTAGTTGAAACAGTGAATACAGACTCTTTAACACAGCAGTTAAAACAGGGCTACCTTGTCTTGTATAGATACAAGGATATTTCTGACAGCATTCTCAAAAAAACATGGACTAAAATCTTCCCGTCTGCCACCGCTCCTGCTCATCACAAATGGTTCTTTGCATCAGTGTAGAGGCTTGGACCTTGACTCCCTTCATTGAAGGAGATGAGGAAGTGAGCAAAGTCTTTACACTGGGAACCTAGAAGCAATATTTTCTAGCCCCAAAAATCTGATTATATTTTTGTAAGACTTCTCACATAATTACAGTTAAGACAGTTCAATAAATACTTCTGTCTCAGTTTTTAGTTCTTCATAATAATACAAATTCCATTAATAATATGCATTCACAGGGTTGTCTGAAATTGTGCATTAACATTTCTCCTAAAGCAATATCCTTTTTATCTACTTGCTATTTTCCTATCTGCCTGCATAGGGCCCCTAGACTTTCTTTTAAGATACAGCAATTCAGTAATTACTCAAGACTCCCATCTACAAATTAATATGACTGGCGCATTTAAGTGTCATTGAACAGGCAGGAATGAATCCGGAACGGAAAGGCCAGCCAGTTACCTCAATAAAAACAGATTGTGTGCAGAGTAGGGTAGCAGTCTGCAAAGCTGAACAAATGTCCTGAGATCTCTGCATGAAGGGGTATTACTTAATATACTATTGCATGGTACTTGGCGCGCCTGAACTTAGCCTGGCTCTGAGCTTGGGCAGCCACATCCTAAGACAAATGTGAAATAATGACATTTCTCTTCCATAATACACAGAACACATTCCTAAACAAAGACCAAAATTTCTAGAGGCAAAGATGCAGCAAATTTTTAAACAGTGCAATGTCAAGGCCTCATTGTGCACTTCAGGCTAGTGACCAGCCACATTCTGCAGATAATGAAGAACTTCCTAAGAAGAAGGAGTAACAAAGGTGACAGCAAATAAACGGATTGATCATCATTACATAGCAGCTATAAAGAAAAGAAAACATGAGATTGTATTAGAGCAAGTAGTATTTGATAGCAAAGATGACAACATATTTCCATGTAAATGTTGCACCTGGAGGCAAGTTAATAATAGTCTTGGTATGTGTAAGTCATTAGGATTTCTTTGTGGGAGCCCTGTAAATTATACATGGGCCTGCTTTTAGGGAAATCACCTTTTTGCATGCCTGTAGCTTTTATGCCAAATTAAAAAAATGAAGGAAGCAAGCAGAATTGTTCTTGCTTATGGAGCAATTTTGATAAACAGGAAGGAGTCTCATCATTAGACAAAAAAATTAATCACATCGTGTCAAAATGAATCAATGCAGTCAAAAGTCATGATAGTCCAGTCTGTCCTCTTGCTCCTCCCCAGAAGGCATGCTTTACCTAATGACTGCTGGAGGAGGGCTGGGAAGCTCCTTAAAAATCACATTAACACACATTTTGGTGTATGTCTGGTGTTATCCAAGTGATTAAGAATTTCACTAAATTAATACATCTACAGGGATGATATACAAATCTGTCAAAGTGAAGTAAGCCCATATTAAAAAATGTTAATGGGTATTGCCCCACATATATTAACAAATAATTAACATGCAACAATCTCTTCACATTTAAAGAAGATACTTTCAAATCTTTTAATCCATTCAGATTAGATTATGATCTCTTGAGCAAGCAGTTTTTTCAGCAACCCCAGCTAGAAACCCTCTCTTATTTCCAGGACATCAGGTTTTTCCTATCTGATTCAAGATTAATATCACAATTTAAAAATAACCTTTAGAGCGAAATTATTTTAATGTAACCAAGTATTAGAAGACAATTTTTTTTCCGTTAAGAGTTCAGGAAAATCTGATTGACAAAAGTACATGTGACAAGGCTACAAATCCAGCTTTAAAGCTCCTATGATTGAGTGAAAATCATGCTGACCCCGTACAATCTAACTCTGTTGTTTCAAGTCTGATAAAAACCCCTGAACTGATGAGTTAACCTTGAACCAGGCTTTACGGTGGTTCCCAGTAACCAGCATGGAGCCACTGTTCTCTCCTCAAATGAGATCAGGCAACCATTCTCAATCCAGATCAAATTTGTGCTGCTGGGAAAGCAAGAGTGCACCGACCCCATCTCAATGACTGTGGAACCATAGCCTAATTGCAGTAAATGCTGGAAAATCTCTTCATGCAGTAAGCGCACCTCTAACAGAGTATCATTCATGCAAAATACAGTAAAGCCCTTACAATAATTCAGAAATTTATTTCTTGGAATAACAAAATTCCAGTGCTTTGAAAGACAAAACACAGCACAAAGGAACTCAACTAAATTAACAGTTCTTCCATATCCATTTTCTTCATACCAAATAAAAATAAATTTCTCAAAATAGGAACAGTCTATCTGGAAAAATACCCCAAACAGCTAAAGGGGATGTGTGGTCTCCGAGATGACCTAATTTAACATATTTAGGAGGGAATTTCTGTCAGCAGGGAGGTAGAATAAAACTTTCACCACTGGAACAGGACTGACCATATGCACACACACAAGGCCGGCTAACACGGAGTGTTCCCCCTATTGCAGACCAGGCATATTCCCATACCGCAAGAAATAGAATAGACCAAATCTTGACTTCAGTGTAAAGTCTAAATAAATGGCTGCATTTACAGAATCTTAACAGCGGTGAGCGGGGACTCTAATGCTATTCCTTCACGACAAATAAAATGAGCAACACCTTTCTGACCACAGCTTCCCAGCAGACAACCCTCTGTCCAGTGACTCCAAATAGCTCTGGGTTCACATGACGTGCACCCAGCACACTACTGACTATCACTGAAAAAGGAGAAAGAACTACCAGTTAAGTCCACTCCATGGTTCAAGAGATTCCCTCCTCAGCTTATTTTCTCCTTTGGTGCACTCATGGTCTTAAATTTTTTATTACCCAGTGAAATTCACTCTAAGAGAAACAACTCTTAGAATAACAAAATAAAAAGGAAACACATTTTCCTCCCTTAAATCAAAACCAGTATGCCAGCCTGGAATCCCCTAATGACAATATGAGCCCAAGACAGAACAATGGCATAGTAGCTTGTGATAAATCACAGAAAGTGAAATTAATATTTTATAAATGGGAATGGAAAAGTCTGTCACGAAACCAAGATTCTGCCAGGATATCACTCCAAAACACAATAGAATGAGATACCAGAATACAAATAAAACTGCAACTTTTCCTATGACCCTTTTGGTGGTTCATCTAAGTCACCTGCAGAACCGTGTGAAGAGAGAGTGGGAAACTTTTTTTTTTAATGAACACTGATCTATTTCCTACCTGCTGTGTTATTTCTCAAAGAATGCGTGTGAATTTGCAACAGGAGAGTTGAAGCTCAGATCCACAACTTTCCAAGTGGAAAGGCAAGTCCATGGCAACCCAAATGACAGCAGTCAGCATGCATGCATACCTGCTCATGAACGTTTCTCATTCTCCTGCAGTTGTACCCCATTGCTCTTGCTCAAAATTTCATGACTCTCAAGGATTTGTTTTTTCCATTGTATCTCCAGTGCTGCAGTTTTCTCTTCATAAACAACTAAGCAGCTCAAGTAACTTTACAATCTTGCGTATTCTAACATTATGAGCCATCATTGTTTTTTTCAACAATTTTTGCTCAGTGATCAATTAGCCACTGTATAAGCATGGGGCATCACCATATCGACCCTCTGTTACTGTCATAAAAAGAAACGACCATTTCTTCATTAATATTCAGCATTTGATACAGACGGCTTTTGCTATGTGCTTAAATTTTATTTTGTGTATTACTCTAAAAGACTGGAATATAGATTTGTTTGGAAACAATTTTTTTCCCTTCTAATTATTAAAAACAATGTTTTACTTTAAATTTTATTTTCATCATCTCACTCCCTGTTGACAAAAATGCCCTGCTTAAAGCACATTAAAATAGTGAATCAGAAAATGGATGCTCTAATTTACTAAATAAAGTAAGAAAATAAAAGACAATGTAATAAAAAGATAAAGCCTTCACAGAGAATTGCAGCAATTATATCTCCAGAGCTACAATATAACCCAAAACTTTGCAAACGCTTTGATTATTGAACCATGGCTGAAGTGAATAATTTGGCTTTCACTAAGAAAACAAGCACATTCATTCTCACCACAATGGAGAGAGGCAGTTTTAATTAAACCTTATCAAAAGATGAATAAAGAATAAACTCAATACCCATTCCACAGGATTCTATTTTCATCTGTTTAATTTAAGCTTGCCATGTTCATGCAATAATTAAGCACTGTCCAAGGAATGCTGGAGTTGTGTTAATGTTGGTAAAGATTTAATTAGTTCAATTATCTGGAGAGTATTGAAGGCTCAGCATAGTACCAATTTCTTCAGGCTTTATACATACCTCAGATCAAAATATATTAAACTGAAATATAAGTGAACAAAGAAAATGTACTATTTCACTTCAGCTACTGAATGAATGTGTGTTTAATAATTTTACTGCCCTCGTTTTAAAACAAGGTTTCAGAAACAGAATATGTAAGCTGTGACTTACCCAGTCTTCCAGATTAGCTGGTGGGGTTTTTTTTCCCTAAGTCATCTTATATTTAAAAAAAAAAAAAGAAAAGTTTACTTTAGAAAAGAAAACACAATGCTTCTTTAAGCAGGAAAAAGTATAGCTCCTTTTACATTTTTTCCCCCCACTGCCTACATATTTTACGTCTTTCAAGGAAAGTGAGGCATTTAAAAAGCATTGAAAGCAGTGACACAGACAACTGTTTCAATCTGTCAGACAGCATGGACAGACAGTAGGGATCATTTCAGAAAATAGAGCGGCCCCCCAGCGGCCTGACCTTCCTGGTGGGAAAGTGAACACAGTGCGGTGCTTGACAAGCTCGCCAACAAAGGAGTATATTTAGTCCCCCCAAATTCTGACACGCTTCTCAGAGGAAAAACGCAAACCGGGATAAGGCATTGCTGACTGCTGCTAACAAACGGTGAGTTCTAATTGGAGATTGCACCGTTACTGTGAAACAAAAAGGAAGAGATGGAAAGTGAAAACACCACTTCACTGCACGCAGACTGTAAGCGTTGGAGTGAGCCCAATTCCTATTTTTTAAAAACTCTTCAACTCCATATTAGATGTTATTCAAGTTGCAAACCATCTGGATCTGCATGTGCAGCTCTTGCTGTCTTCAGTGGGAACAGAGCCCAGGAATGGGAGCATACGAAGATCTCCCTCTTTGTTACTAAAATATTACCATTACCTATTCTTTAGAAGCGATGTTTGAATAAACCACATTCATTTTCCTGTAAGGTTTAAATGACATGTTTATCACTACCACGGTCGGTCCTTTGTTTTCCCAACAGTGTGTTTTGGAGTATGAGTTCTTTATAACCAGTGAAGGCTGCACAAAGATGGCCAGCACATGAGAAAGTCACAGCAGTTTATCTCCTTGAGGAGCTAAGCACTGTAGGAGGATGTTATCATTTGCTTATGAAGCAATAAAAACTTATGAGTTAATATAAAAGTAACTGTTTTGAAATTGCAAGCTACATTATACCCAGGCTGGATTCAAGCTGCTTGTCTCTTTAGGTAGTCAAAAACTACTTCACAGATTGCACTGCTATGCTTCCAAGCAGTAAATACCATTTGGCAAATAACCCTTTTGAAACACTGTACCTTATTTTGTACTACTCACTTTGGCTGGAAAAAGGTAAACACCTTAAGGAATAAATTAAACTAATAAGAGAAGGTGTGAATTGCACACTGAGTGCCAACTGATGCCTCCATTCCGCTCCCATTTTTACCAAAATTTGATCTCCCCTTCCAGTTTTCTCTAGGGTGGAAGAAAAAGGGACATGCTGATAGTCATTCAGGCTTTTCTCGAGTCCAGATGGCAGATAATGCTCAGCAAGCAACAGGATACAGCACATTTTCCAGCAACCACCTCCCCTTTCTGATGACTGATTTTTAAGTTGCACCAATAGTCTGAGGACTGCAAATTCCCTGTGGCCTATTGATTGCAGACTTGATTCTGCCTATGTTTCTGTGAGAATTTATGACAACCATGTGGGAGAAAATAAGGCTAATAGATTATTAAGTATTTAATGATTCACATGTCTGTATCTTAGTGAGCAGAAAGAAGCATTTCAGGTTAAAAATACCACCCCAAACAAGCCACAGCATGTATAACTGAGAGCCAAATTTCATCATCTGTGGACTCATTTATTAACAAGATTGTAATTTTTTCCCTTAATTATAACTATTAAGCAAATGTAAACACAAATATATCCATACAGGTATATCTAACATCATATTCTTTGGTACCCGAGAAATTGCTTCATCTTCTTTCCCAGAATTTCCAAGCCTTAAAGACAGTACTCATTTTAACTAGAGAAAATTCAAGCTTTATTCAGGCCAGGATCTTGCTCACCCTAACACTTGCAAAGCACTACAGAAAAACGTATGTTGCTTTACAATGACTATTAGTTGCAAAGCTGATGAGAAAATGAGCTAAGTATGTACAGACACATTTCTAGAACAAATTATACATATATATATACTATTATATATGTGCATATATATATATACACACACACACACTATTTCCATGAGTATTACCATCCAAATAAATAATTTGGTACTAGTCAAAATCATTAAGACTAAGGCAGTCACACAAGAAAATTGCAGCAACAAAAAATAAAAGCCATCTATTTCAGGCGCTATGCTGTTAGATGACCTATTTGGTCCCTAAATATTAATCATATCCCTGAGATGATGCTTTTTGCCCCATGTGAAAATCCTGGAAGCTGGCAGTATACGCTCTAAGTGGATAGTCATTCTAAGGAGGAGTAATTTGCCTGCCACCACCTTTAAACAGTTTTCAGGTTTTTTGAAACACGGATCAGTTATTTTATCTGGAAAAGCTTTAAGGCATGAACTGGGTCTGCTACAGATTAAGTACAAAAGAGGTTTGAGGCTTCTGGCTCATCTCTCAGGTGAGAAAAACACCCAGAAAGTACAGAAGAGATCTTAGTAGAGACACTTTACCCCAACTAAATTTCAAAACACTGTTTCTAGTTGGTATGAAATTGTCTCTTTGTTTAAAAAAGAACTTTGTTGGAGGAGGCAACAAGATTTTGTCCGCCTCCAGCCTGAAGAGTATCTGATTTTTGTTCTCTCTGTGTTTTGAGAACATAATTCTCCCTTTTTTCTTCTAGTCTGAAAACATTTTGTGATATATGAGTTCAGCCAAGAAGTATTGGGGAACTTTGTCTACACCAAGAAAAAGGAACTTTAGGGTATTTTGTGAAGATAATGAAAAGAACTTGTTCAGGTCTGCAGTGTAAGTAATTTTTACCACACAAATTCCTCCCTTTTGTGTTAGGAAAGAGGAATACTTTGAGTCTTTCAGTTTAGGAGATCTTCAAACAGACAACAGTGTGTAAACAATCCCAAAGTACATAACTTTACTGAACAACCTCCAGTCTGTGTGCAAGGGCTTCAGAAAGGCCCCTTCATCAGATTTCCTTATGCTCTTCACACTGAACAAAGCCTTGGCTGACAATACCGAAATCTCCTCCTTTATTTGGATTAAACCCCCTTTGCAGGAGAAGTATGCAAATGCTATACGTGTTTCTCTTGCTGAGGCTACTCTAACCCAGCTATCTTTTCACTGTCTATTTTCCCCCAGCAGACCATCCTATCGGCTGACAGGGGGACCAGCCTTTTAATTCAATCTTTCACAACACTGACAGTTGGATGCTGGGGCCTGCCATGAACTCTAAAAGGAGCTCATTTAGTCATAATTAACTATTCCCTGCATATTTCCTAAGGTATGGTAATTGTGCTAAAAGCCAACAAGTGAAGCATTCATTCTGGTTTTCTTTTAAACTTTTATTTTTCCACAGCAGTCTCTTTCTCCCCTCCTTCCCCCCCAACCCCCTGCCTTTTTTTTTATTTAATCTTTTCTTTCTTTCTTTTCTTCCTCCTTGGAAACATTTAGAGTAGAGAAAAGGAATGATGGTGGAGATAGGGAGCTGCAGAAAACTGTGATGTGGGCAGTTCAAAAGGCAAAGTCTGCCGTACGATACAGGACCCCATGGCAGCACTGAGCTATTCAGCTGGGTAAAACATAAAGAAAAATGAAATGAGTAGAATAGAGCTATGTCATTAATGCAGAATGATGGACATCCTATTTGGGTTAACAGGGAGTCATGAATATACATTTCTAATTCCTTAGATATGGTGATAAGTGATCTCTGTTCCATTAGCACCAGAGTATATGTATTTGAACAACCTAAAATCTTCAAGCTATGCAGATGTAGAGCACTTTACACACTATTCCTCCCTCCTCCCCACAACACAAACATATACCATGTCCCACGGCACGCAGAGGGGTTCTCACAGGGATAAGGTATGATGGATCCAGCTCATGTTTATCACTGATGAGATGGGAAGCTTTGGGAAGCCGACATGGATTATTCACCTTAAAAGGCAAAATATGATCTCAAGTCTGCCCTTATCTGTTTTCTGGTTTAGTTTAAATGAAGGAAGGGTTGACAGCACTCTCTGCTTAGTTACAGGCTTTGCATATGCTGAAATTCTCCTGCCTTTCAGAAAGTTTGGAATCTCCTGGACACCTTTCCATCATTAAAGTGCATAGTGTATGTACAAAAGCAAGAGACAACAAAGCTGAATGTCTTCACATTCCAATCTCCTTTCCATTCCAGGAGCAAAGAAATCACTGGCTTTTGCAAAGAGTGCATGATGTCTGTGCATGTGTGTGCTGGGTGGGGACTGTGTGTTAACACTGCAAATTCAGCAACTGTGTCAAGAGGGTGAAACACAGCACTGAGGTTCTTTCTTCTTATGCTGCATTTTTCCAGAGCCACAAAATGTGGTAGGACCTTCCATGACCAAGGTGAGTAAGATTCTGAACTACAGAATTTATATTCCATGTTTCAGGCATAATGTAAAAATAAAAGTCAATAAACAAAGAAAGAGATAAGGAAGAAAGAAGGCAAAACTTTGAACAACAAGGTCGTGTAACAACTCATTTTACTTCTGTTCACGTATTAACAATCCTGTTTTCACCTTTTAGTAGCACCCATCTACAAATATACCACATTTGCTTTAAACTTGTAAAATATTTTAGAATTAAAAACCTGCAATTTTTTTAGCTCAAACACTAGAGTACAAACACTGTTCTGAAAAAAGAATCTTCATGTTGAAGAATAAGGTGGGTAAAACATTTCTAACATCCTTTTCCCCTCCCTTTATTTCTAGACTATATCAAAATTGTGGATCAATATGGTTTCTAATGTCA
The DNA here is from genome assembly GCA_013397895.1 of Origma solitaria. Classification (NCBI taxonomy): domain Eukaryota; kingdom Metazoa; phylum Chordata; class Aves; order Passeriformes; family Acanthizidae; genus Origma; species Origma solitaria. The sequence continues at coordinate 286,007 of VZRL01000790.1, forward strand.
GGCAAAAACACTCTAAGAGCCAAGCTGACAGGCTGTTGCTGAAAATCTTAATGATCTGTTTTATCATCATGGTCTGGGATTTTGTTTTCTTAGGGGAGGAGGTTTGGGGGTGGGGGATGTTTGTTTAACTTCTGTGCATTATTGTGATCACAACACACAGTGGATTAACAACAGAAATTTAAAACAGAGCATCTCTCAATAGACATGAGCTGAAAATGCTGATGCTTGTTAGCAGGAAATGATGCTTGTTCCCATGCAAATAAAATAGGTGAGAAACACCACACAAACAAGGAGCTTTGCAGATTTCACCTGGTGGAGCTCCTGCTTTTTTGCCTGCAGTGTTCTGGCTGCTCTTGAGCAGTGCTGCTTCCTCCAGCCCAGGCCCTGAAGACCTTTTCTCTACCTCTAATGATCCTGTAAGGAGCCATGTGCTCAAACTACGTTGCGTTTACTCTTCTCCTTCCACAGTAACTCACAGAACGAGAATTAGGTCTCTAAATCACTCTGCTCCGTTGAGGCACATTTCAAACGTCTTTCTAAATCCCCAGGTGTGCTACAGTTTCTCTGCCCTGCGTTTAGGAGTCTGGATGAAGGAGAGAGGACTATGTCCTGCCGTCTGGTGACATGAGCAGTGCTGTGACTCATTAGCAACTCTCCTACTTTTGATATCACACGGGATCGTACAGAAGTTTCCCAAAATGTTGTGAGGTTTGGAGATGATTCTGGGGAGAGGAGGACAGCCTACACAAGAGAGCAAGTCCAGGACTTTAAAATTCAGAAAATCTCAGCTTTTATGTTCTCTGAGGAAAAATGGCAAGGGTTAATCATCCCAAAGCAATGCTCCAGCTACTAAGAAAATCAAAATCAAGACTTAGGCACAAAGCTCCTGGTCAAGGATTTTGGCAGAGTCAGGTCAAGAAATCTTCAATATGCTCAATCTATCTAAATGTACCTCCTTAAAGATTTAGTAATATATGTAAATAATTTGTGGACTATTTAATGTAGGGGGAAGACATAGTAAAAAACCCAAAATGGTGGTGAGGAAAAGTCTTAGAAAATAATTTTGAGAGAGATATCCTTTTACTGCAGCCCAAGTTAACAACAAAGATGAAAAAGAAGATTAAAAAGTGAATGACATCAAAGTCAAGAACTACAGACATACATTAAAAAAATGGTATGACCCAGTCCTAGGTTCAATTTATGGATTGTTTTATACTGCTGTATTTAATTTGAAATGTAATACATAAAGAAAAGTTGAAATGTTACTGATTGAACCACATTTCTTCAACAGCTGCTCACATTACATAGAGTTATTTAGACGACCTCAGGGCTTACTGGATTTTTCCAACACTCTACATATCTACCCTCTAAAAAGACAAAGGCAATTCATACAGAAAGCGTTTTTACACACAAGTAATGATAAAAGGAGTCACTGATGGAATATGGACCATGTGTTAGAGCTTCTTCTCCCTTGAAGTGTTTCACAAAGATTAGTAATGTCCCAGAATACGCACTAGCAAATTCCAGTGATTTCTCAGAAGTTTGGGGGAGAAAAGACTTAAAAATCAGACAATGAATATGTGATTCTCCCACTCACTTCTTCTGCCTGATCTTCCCTAGAGAGTCTAGGAACAAACCACTATTTATTTAGAATAGAGAAGTCAAGATTTGAGTGAATGACAAACGACTGCAGGAATAATAAGTTTTGAGGGGCAGCAAGGAATTCACTAATTCCTTTCTGGCTACTATTCATCATTTGAATTATCAAGTTCCTAGAAGATAAGAAAATACTTGTCAGTTAGGAAAAACCAGAAGTTGTCTGGTTAAAAAATGAGGAGTAATGGTTAAATTATTTCTTCTGTTTCAGACTACACTTCTTTTTCTTGCCAGAAAATGTAGATACGTGAGAAATATTTGTTTTTAAACTATTTTTTCTAATTCTGAGTGACAACTTCTTTGGTCATGAACCTTGGACATACACAGGTCACTAACCTGTGTCACACAGACCTAGAAAAGAGCTTATCCGCACCTGTCTAATTTCAGAGCCAGAACATCCTTCTTCTCATGTCCAAGCAGCTGTTGCCAGATGCAGACAGACACTACAGCTACCACAGGTCCCTCAAATATACCTCAGGGTTAAAATCTAGCAGGTCTGTCCAGTGCTTACTGATCCTTGTCTTTACTCCATAGAGCTAATAGACTTGGAGATTTCCCAGTTTACTCTCTTTTCCCAACAAAAGCCTAATTTTCAAACTCTATACAAATAATTTAAATGCATATCACTTCCCCAAACAAAGTACCAGAGCAGACACCAAGTAATGCATACTTTCTGAACTTTTCAAATTAGTTTCCAGTTTTTTACTTAAATAGTTAAGAATGAAATAACTAGTTGGGCATCTGCTGAGTTACTCAAGGTGGGAAAAATTCTACCATGGGATCTGCACAGAAGATATTTCATTCTGATATGTTGCTCTCTTTATTCAGCTTTGCAAAGCACTGAGCCTGTGTGTTCATTAGTGCAGACTACAGCAGCCAGTGTTCACAGTGCCTGTCTGAAAGAACTTTACACTAAAAAGGTATCTGGAAGGTAAAGAATGCCCTTCTTACGGTGCTTTAGTAACTTTTCTTTTTTGTAAACTAGCAGGCTGTTAATGCTGAGCTTTTTTCAAGAAATACAAACCAGAAAACACTCGTGTAAGACTCTGTACAAATATTTTGATTTAAAAACTCCCTTTTAAAATCTGATTCTGATTCACATTAGGTGGAGAAAAGGAAATCCAACAGCCTGTGGTTACTCAATAAAGCAAATGCTAGCTACTCCATTACCAACTTAAAAACTTTGATGGATGGAAGAAAATGAAAGCTGAAAAAAATCATCAAGAATCTGAACAGTAAGCAAACATTCCTCAGCATCCAACCAAGAAACTGCTTAAGCATGAGCTCCAAACTTCTGAGAGAAGTATGACTTTAATATATAAAAGACAAAATTCTTTAACAAGAAGAGATACAGTTTGCAAAATACTTCTTTAGGGACTCTTTCAGCTTTTAAGTCTCATTTTCTCAGCCTGAGAGGGTATTGTTGTGTCCACGTTAGTTTTGATAAGGGAGCCAGCCCCACTCCCATTGAAGCCCATGGATTTCTCCCATTGTCATCAGGAGGAGCAGAGCTAGACACAAAGCTGCACAAAGATACTATGATAAAACAGTGTGGCAGGGACCATGATCCTATCTTATTTTCTTAACATTTCTGAAAAAAACTGGGGGGGGGGGGGGGGAAATCTGTGCAATCATTTCTACTGATGTGCAATATGCCTTTTATATGAAAATACAGACCAGTGAAGCAAATGACTGGTTAGCAATATTAATAGCCAGGGGCTTGTTAAACTGCCTGGGATGAAGAGTTTGCCTACAATTTTACCACTACAGAATATCTTGGAGAAGACTAAGCATTTTGTAATGCTGATATTTTATATATGCATTCTTTAAGTCCATGACAGGCAGCAGACCCTGTAGTCTTCATTTCAGATTAAATTTTATACAGTAAGCCTGAATGCTTTATTTATTTTTAAATCCATGCTTTCTAAGGGTATGTAGTTTTTCTTGGAAATAAAATTATATCATACAACTGAAATTGCATTCTGATTTTATGCAGTCCGACTAAGCATTAAAAATGAGCTCTTTTGTAATTCAACTTACAACAGAAACATATATTTTTACAACAGCAGCTTGCAGACAACCCCCAACCCCACTTCATCCAGACAAACCACTGCCCCATGTTAATAATGAATGCAGTTCATATCTACCGCGTTCTGTTAAATTGCTAAAATTGCCCAGATAAACCATTTGAGAGTATGTCAGGTTTAATTAATACAACATGACCTGATCACTTCTCCACAGTTGGGAAGAAAGAAGTTGGCATTCTTTAAATCCAGAGCTCAACCTGGAGATTATGCTAAATTGCTTCATTCATAGTCCACACTCCTCCGCACATGTCAGGAGGACAGCATTTGTCCCCTCTAGTGATAAACAAATTATACATGAAATCAATTCCACTTCACAATAATTTTCCCTATTGGGTATTATCTTTCCTCCTCTGTTCCCTCCAGTTAAGCTTGCATCCTGTAACTTGCTAATGAGCTGGGGGCTTTCTGTTCCAGGTGGCACCCCCTGCCTGGAAGTCATGACATTTCCCATTTCGAATGCTGCTGGCATTTTTCGACAGCTCCTGCTAACCAGCCTTTTTGACCTGCACTAAGAGGAACTCATCTGATCGAATGCTCTAACCTGCCAATCACGCCAGCAAATGATCTTCACAGTCACTCCCAAGGCAGGAGGGGGAAAAAACAGGAGAGCAGGAGAGGGGGAGCGAGAGAGGCAGCTAGAGAGTGATGGAGCAGGCAGCCTCTGCAGCTACCTAATGAGAGTACTTTAAGTCTCTGAGGCAGCTGAAACATTGAAAAACTGGTGGGAAAATTAGGACAGAACTGAATGCCTGGTGCTCTTATTACTGCTTTCTTTACACCCTGAGATCATTTTGAAAGCAATACCTCTGAGACATGCCATTTTCAAAAAGAACAGAAGTTCATTTTACCATATAAATAGAAAACAGATATATTTTTCCCTGCCACCATCAATATGCAAACCTCATAATTCTGCTCTGCCAAATGGCGTTCTTTACAGAATTAATTAGGAGCTGTAAGCTCGTTAAATTAGTATCTTCACCTAGGGATGATTATGAATATTTTTTTGTTGTTGATGTAAGCCATAAATAGCACTTTTAACCTAATTTAAATGCTGGCAACATTTACACCTCCGTATTTACAAATGTCTGCACACAGATACATAAAACAGCAAATATAGTATCTGCAGAGTCTAGATGTCACTTCATGAGCTGAAACCAAGCAGAGTCATGATAATGACTCAGTTGTTTTGATTTTGTTCCTTTTATGATGTGACAGATTACTTAGTGCTGAATCTTTCAAGCATGCAAGGACAGATTTAATTGTGTAGATTTTCTTTCCCTTCAGACTATAACCTAACTAGATTTGAATACACATGTAATGCACATACTGAACAAGAGAGGTATAAAAAGCAATTGTAAAATAAAAAATTCAGGGAGAAATGTAAATAAAAAGGTTGTGATTGTATTATTACAATAAAAAAAGCCAGAAAATAAAATGCACAATTAGTCTTTATATTAACATCAAAAGACGGTTGCAGAAGTGGCTGTACAGAATTAAAATCTAGGTTACTAATGGCAGAGAATGATAGCCCATAATTACTAATTCAAAATACATATATGACCCAAAAAAACATTAATAATTTATAACAAGACCACAAAATTATGGAAATACTCAATTTTGTTTCCACTTCTTAAAAAATCCAGAGATGCTGTTCCAGGACTATGCATCTACATTAGCTATTTTTATTTGAGAATTTGGTATTTTTTCCTGAATTTGTTGGGTTTTCCTCCTGAGACTTAACAATTAACAGTAGTGTAAAACCTATCCACCCTCATCCCGCTTATGGGGCTGAATAAATTAATGTAATTTATTAACTGAGTTGTAAACTATTGGTACATATTTAGGCAAGAATCTTCCAACAACTAGGAATATTCAGTGCACATTTACTTTAATGGGTGTTGCCTTAAGACCCAGTTTTGCAGTGGTTGATTTAGTTTGTTTATTTCACAGAGAATCAGGCAACGTAAACTACAGATTCGAAATGGCACCACAAAGCTTGCCCTTCACAGAAAAAAATCTGGTATATGGAATTATTAAAATTCATTTTTTGTTTACAATTTGGCTGAAAGTAAAATGTTCTGTTAATGCTGCAAATGGTGCCTGAGAGGCAATGCCTCTCATTAGCTTTGCTGTCTCTCTGGGTTATGGGCTGTGTGTCAGCACTGGAAGCCTCTGCTTTGTCTGGAAACCTCAGTTTCTCCCCTCCAGTGGTTCCACTTTCCTCTTAGACAAAGCCTAACTGAGGAGTCACGTGAGGAAATAATCCTAAAGGAGAGGTGACTGTCCATGGGAGAATAGGGAGAGCTGAGACCCGCTTTTGCCTCCCTCCCAGTCATTGTCATCTAGACATTGTCCCCGCCGCATTCAAATGTCATCCCAGACTATCAGCCCACTGGAACTCAAGCAGCCTTTCATGCCTAGACACTTCTTAAGCATGAACAGACCACAAAGACCGTCTAGTGGGAATTGCTTGCTATCCTAATATTAATAATGCAATACAGTGCACTTATGGCACAGAGGATTCCACCTTTGGTCTCCTAAATTTATGAGCAAACAAACCGGAAAGACAGATAAACAGCACTGCAACTGAGCAGATGCATTCATGCAAATGTCACTAATATCTTTCCTACAGCATAAATGACTGTAAAATTACAAACCTCTACAGTAAAAATTATTTGAAAATTAATCTTCACAGTGCTGAAGGCAAGTTATCATGCATTAGAAATGAACTGAAAATAGGCTCCATACCATGCCATGGTACAAGGAAATACGGTATTGTCCTTCGACAAAAGTTTTCTGTGATAGTAGTAACGCTCTGTTTTCCTTCTGCCAGCCCTGCAGTTGATTTGGCCATGATGCATTACAGTCTTAAAAAAATAATGTCAATAAATAGGTAGCTACTAGTTTCACAGAGAATGACATGGAGTATATAACTGCAGGGAAGAAATCAGTATCTCCTAGAGTGGAGGTTTGAAATACTTCTCCTACCAAGTGGAGTATGTTACAATAAATGTGAAGACCTCCCCTCTCTGTTCTGCTTCCTTTCTTTCCTTCTTTCCTAAAGAGACTCCCATTATTTTAGAAATCCTGATCATGCCTGCTTATTTCCATAGACTTACTTCCAGGCATAGATGCTGTCCTGGGGTTTCAGTCTCCAGGTGGGACAGGCTTTCAGCACAACTCGTGTTCAGCTTCCTTAGCGAGACCACCAGGCATCTTTCCCAACTCACTTTCCATACCTCTGCCATTAGGTTACCAACCCTTTTTATAAAGCAAGTCAAGAGACCGTGCATTCTACTACCTGCACAGAGTGCAATTCAGTGACTTTGTTTCCCATGACAGCAGACAAGGTGAGCTGTTACAGCACTGACACAAAACCACCATCAGACATATTTTCTAAGCCTTATGAGCGCCATGATCGGGTGGTGGGTTTCATTTACAGGGGCATACCTGGGTGCCTGAGGGACAGTTCCTCCATCCTCAGTCCCCACATGTCACTTAGGTAAGATGGGCAGTTTATATGAAGATAGTGTTGCACTGGACAGCTATTTGTTCAGTCCATTTCACCCACTGGGCAGAGTCCAGCCAATATGGGGGGAGGGCGATTTTCTTCATGGTTAAATAGAGGGCAAATTTCAGCCTGTAACTTTCATTTTAGATCAATAGAAATAAGATAACAGATATCACAAGTAGAATGTAGACCAATGCCTGGAGTTTTTCTCTTGTGTGTTAAATTTAGGGTATATTCTAGCAGTGTGGTGATCTTATTCTTCAATATTAAGTAAAGCACAGCTGGAACAGTCTCATAAAGCCATTATGTTGTTAACATAAGAAAATAATGGCACTAAAAGCACTAGAGAGCCAAAAAATATCTTGGATTCTTCAGTTATATTTCACAGCTTAACACTAATTTAACATTTTACTAAACTGATGTTACAATTTCAAGTCTGTTTAGTACTATCATTACTGGACTCAAACCCAAATTGCTTTCAGCTGCCCACCACAACTGCATCTTATTAGCCTTTTCAGGAAAGCCAATTTATGCAAATCCAGTATTAGTTAAATAATTAAACTGACCCTCAACATTCATGTATAGACACTGTCTGGCACTAAAAGATGCAAGAGAAATTTAAACCTCCCATCCTCAGTGCTTAAGCTTCCATCTTTTCAACTGCAGCAGCACAATGACTGTTTGTACACATTTATCTGAATCCATCTCTTTAAAAAAATGCATTAAAAAATTAAACTGGTAGCTGCTGTGCTTTTATGCCTCTGTTTTTCTCTCCCAATCTGGTTTTACACTGAATTTCAAGATTTAACACTTATAAAGCATTACTGGCTACTTTCAGCTTTTTTTAAATCAACAGTGACAAAATCTGGCTAATACGTAGTCTCTCAGTCCAGAATTTTTCTTTTATGAAGACCTTTCTCTACTGTAATTACTACAGTTTTACCTTAGATGCACAGTATATGGTTTTCCACAGTGTTTTAGCAACACTGGGACACCCAGAACAGAGTAAATGCAGGGGAGTAGTGAATGAAAATGACTTTTCAATACTGACTGCTGGACACACACACTGCTGGACTACAGCTTCCCTGTGGTTTGACTAGGGCAAGGCAGGCAAAAATATGTTCCCACACAGCAGTGCTGAAGAGACACTCTTAAACAATTTATAAATTTAAAACTGAGGATAACAAACAAAAATGAAACTATCTGGATGGGGATGCAACAACAGTCCCCTCCCTAGCTAGCAAAGAGAAAAAGGTAATTTTACATAATGATTCTGTGCTGCTGAACACGCCTGGTCAGAAGCGACCAAATAACAAGTGCTTTTTGCCATTGTAGTGGTCATAACTGTCACCTCTTCAGCTTTATTCTGTTTTACACAGCTGAGCTGACCCGAATGACGCCATCGTCCCTTCGATTGGCTGGGCTGGTGTCAGTCGCTGGCTTAAATGGACACAGAAGAAAGAATTCAGCATCCTGCGATTGAAATTCAGGCTTGCTCGGATGCATGTGCCTGTGGTGAAGCAATACAAATAAAGACCACTTTTTGTTTTGCTTCAGTGAATTGTCAAAGAGATTTAGAAAGCCAGGGGATCTCATTATGGTAATACAGGTTAAATACTTTAAAAGCATATGGTGTTACCATCCTGAATGAAGCTGTCCCTGCTGGCTCCAGGAAGCAGACAATAGGCCAGAAATACATCTCGTGTCTCTGGTCCGCCAATGGGAACTGGGGATTATAAATCACCACAAGGAAACATCACGTGCTATCTGGTATCAGGTAATGCCTTGTCTTTTCAATTACTATTTGACTCATCCTTTTCCAGAGAGGAACAAGCTTTTGCCCTGTATTCTGCTAGCCAAACGAAAACACAGCTCTAGAGTTTCTTAGGGTCCATTCTTGTCTCAATCAAACAGGATCTGTAAAGATGGATGACTGTAGCATATACAGTATAACTCAACAAGATATGTACAGAAGGGGAAAGCTTTCACAGAGGTGCTTCTTCTCCACGGAGAAAAAAACATCAATGAAAACTGTCAGGCACAAAACAAAAATGTTTTGCTTTACCACAAAGCTTTAAAGATGCTTGGATATGGTCAAAAGGCCCCATCTATTTCACTGCTGACAGATTCTTCTGCGTGCAGTGATGCTCATTACCACATATTTGCTAATTTTCTCCAGTAGAGAGCAGCCTCAGCATTGGCCTTGCTAACTCCCAATGTCAGGCTTTTCCCCATGGGCACTGGAATAATGTGTTGTCTCTTCTCAGAGCCCAAGACAATGAATTGTGCGGGCCACAAAGACCCTATTAGTAGTCCAAGTCTGACAGACGTTATCTAGGTTTTCAGAAACATGTCCTAAGTTACTGCTTTTTCAAGTGGTAAGTTGATTTGTGAGTTGCAGACAGGCAGCTGAAGCACTACAGTATTTTCTCAGAGATGCACCAATTTCTGAGGGCTTAAGGCAAGTTCTAATCAATGATGATGGAGCCAATTACAAATTTACTGCCTTTAGTCCCTCTCCTTCACGAATCTGCCAGAGACTGCTGCTTCCAAAGTTAGCAGATGATGTCTCAGCCATTCCTCCCCTAATCTTTTTGCCTTCCAAACCCTGAAGAAAAGTGGATTTAATTCAGTAGGTACACTATCAGGGCAGTAACACCTGGAAGTGTGTGAGAGAACAGCAGGAGGTGATAATTTCTTATCACAGAGAGAGTTGGCACAGCATCTTGGCTCTCTCAATTTCATTTCCTATTTACCCCCAAAACAGGGAACTTGGGGAAGGAAGGAAGGAAGGATGGATGGACGGAAGGAAGGAAGGAAGGAAGTTCGGACAGAAGGAAGGGCGGACAGAAGGAAGGACGGACGGAAGGAAGGACGGAAGGAAGGAAGGAAGGACCAGACAAAAGATTTAAGACTAGAATTTTCCTCAGAACTAGGTTCTGGAGGTGGTTGAGGATGGTTCCTTGTTTGTGTTTCCTTGTGGGTTTCTCTAATAAATTCCTTTACAATGTATAACTGTATAAAAATATACAAAAAGAAAACCTTTCCTTTACACCTGTGTCAGAGGATTTAGAGAGCAACAATCTACAGATTTTTCTCCTTCACAGCTTCCTGAAGGACACTGGAAAACCTCAAAATTCCAGACCTCCAGACCTTCCATTCTCTGCCACCTCTATAAATGCATAAAGTCAACCCAGGAAGATGAGTAAGACACATATGTACCTACCTTGTCCAGGAGACAAGCTAGAAACACTTTTTTGCCTATGGTTGCTTTTTTAGATAATCAGATCTGTGCCCTTGCAATATTTGCCCCTTTTAATTTTCCTTTATCCCACTAGCTGGGATGTTATCTGATCATGCTTGCTGACATTTCAACATCTTCTACTGTTTGCCTCCATCCCTCCAACTCTACTTGCCTTGTTTACCTGTTAACTTCATGGCCCTGGAGAACTACTGCCATCTTTTCCTTTCGCTGTTCATGCATCTTTGTGCTTCCCTGAGCCATGTGAATGGAGACCTTGACAGAATATATTGCAATAAATACCCTTCCCCTAATGCTACTCTCCTGCTGACTGCAACTCTGGTCTTCTGCTAGAGTAACTGACTCATAACTCACCCATTTTACTGACTGAACATCCTACTTGCCAATCACTACTCTGCTGCATAAAATCACAGCCACCTGCCATTCACCAGACCTTCTTTTCACATTACCAAAACTGCAGTCCTTTGCCCAACTCCTTTCATTTTCCACTCCGACTCACACCTCCACTGGCTTGGTAGTCTCATCCCTTTAAAGGTTTCCACTCATTCTAATAATTCCTCACCCAAACCCATTTTCCATGTCCACAGTCCTCCTTGCCTCCCCGGTATTTTAGTTTCATCTCATTAATCCCCAGTTCTCCACAATCCCCAGTACAAGTAAGAGGACCTCTGTTTGATACTAATATTTTTCCAGCATTATCTGCTGGTCCCCATCTCATGTTACAAGTCAAATACTACAGCAGGAAGCTGATATGTTATTGCACTGTAAGCACCTGATAGAACAAAGTCCCAAGCCACAATGGAAAACCATAATCAATAATGTACAAACCATATTTACTAAGTGGCTTCAAAGCTTTCACAATGAAACATGCTATTTTGTATTAAAACCGTGGTTGAGCAGCCATAACAGTATGGTGATATACATAAAGGGTACATACAGTTCTCTCTTCCTGTTCACATATAAAATTTTAAAACAGTAATTTGTACCTGCTCAAACAGATATTCAGTAAGAATGATCCGATGGTTCTCTTTTGTGCTATTTTACATGTTCATTTGCAAATAAAACCTTCCACTGCATATTGTAGAAATGAAAAACCACGTTTGTTTGGAAGCAACAGAAAGCAGATTCTGTACATGAGAACTGAGATTCCGTATGTAAGCTTCTACACAAAGGTCTTTAGCACAGATGGGCACATTCTAAATATACTTTAGATGGATGATATGTCACGTTAGAACAGACAGGGTTGAAGAGACGTCTGCAGGGACACAGCCCCAGGAAAAAGTAGGGATTAGCTTGTCAATAAAGATGTAAACAGACTGCTTTGAGGCAGCCTCATTTCTGACATTAGAGAATCTTAAACGGTTTGCTGGCGAAGAGCTTGTGCAAAAATTGGGGCAGGCTGTCAGCTCCAAAATCTGTTCATTCCAGTTTTTCAGCAGTTACTGTCTGTCAGGCCAAGACTCCATAACATCACAGGGTTAAAAACCCCAATTGTACATAAACATACAACAGTAAACCCAAATGTAATTCATTAGAGAAAGTTGTATCTGATATTGTGAAAAGCAGACTTTGCTAAAGACAGACATCACGTGAGTATCAACTACATTTATATGAGACTAAATCTTCAGATAGGTACATGAGCAGCATGTGCATTTATATCAGCTCCTAGAACTTCCAGAAGAAACTGTTATAATGGACTCAACATGCAAAAGCAGCTGTGTCTTTAAAAATAAACAAACAAAAAGAGGCAGGCCTTTCTTTTAATGAAAAGAATCTGCTCTTTAGGTGTTTTTTGAAACACTGTGGTATGAAACCGTTTAGAGAAGCATAATAAGCAAAGCAGTTCTATAAGGGAATACTGCTAATCTGGAAGAGTCTGCCAAGTGCTAAATCCCACTGAACAAACACTGGGGTGGTGCCTATGGGCAGAAGGGAATTAATGCCATGATATAACACCACCATCCCCTTGCTGCAGTTTGTAAGTGTCTCTCTATTCATCCAGCCTTCCCAAGTTCTGTTCTACTCTTAGAATACCAGAATTCATATTACACACTATTTCATTGCTGAATAACTGTGGTTAAGCAAAACCAGTATTAGTTGATCCAGTGATACAGATCATAAACACTAACGACAGTACCTCTTTCTCTACCAAGATCCTTCTGCTATCAAGACTACCAATCTACTATACTAAATAACAGAATCATAGAATGGTTAGGGTTGTGAGAGACTTTAAATCATAGAACCATAGAATTTCTTGTCCTCGCCCCAAAGGTTAACAAAAGGAATGGCAAGAGGTATTTTCCATCTGCATATCTTATCAGGGCAAAAAAAAAATTATCAGTCCAAATTAAAGGCAAATTATTGTTTAATATACTAGCACCAACTTCTGCAATATTTTCAACCTGTCAGTGACACTCATTTCTGCTCAGAACTTACACTCCTCATATGGACTGTAACACTGTGAAAACAGACTATCAGGCTGCCCATGGACAAGTGCAGCTGAATTTTGTATTTTGTTTCTCTAAAGAAAACCGAAGAGCATTTCCAAAGATATCCTTTCCAGTAATCATGTCTTACCTGCATTATCAGTTGTGAACATAGGTATTCTTCAGTGTTTGCTGTTCGATACACCTTTGCCATAACTATTGTTTTTTCCAAAGGCTCTCATGCTTTCTCCAGTCTCTGGCTGTAATCTTACATTCGGTACAGTAAAAATAGAAGACACTGTAAAAAAGAGTGTCAGTTCAGAAACTTTGATTTCTTTCTGCAGTACATGCAGTAAATTAAAAATAATTATTTCATATATAAGGCAAACACAACATAGTAAATACATACAGGTTTTACATATACCACCTCTTTCTGCAAGTAAGCACTATACAAATTCTGAATGGAAAGAAGTTGAATGCACAATGATGGAAATTATTTGATGCAAATATTCTTAGCTTCATGCATCTTCAAGAAAACCTGTTTCCAGATTATGCATGTTTATTTGTCCTCTACACCACTATACAATTAATAACTTCTACTTTCAAATCTCTGCTAAGAGAACTTAGAAGTAACTAAGAAGGTAAAACATGTAGCAATGATTTTCAATAATTTGATATCACATATTACATTTCAGAATCCTGATGTCAGTAGAACTGAACTATCCTGTTTCTTTTTTGAATTATTAGAGACAACTACACTTGTTAAAAATACCCCAACAACTCAAAAAGCTGTTACATGAAGCAATCCCCTTTTCCATGAGCTAGAAAAACCTTGAGGACTTCAATGTCACACCAGGCAACTAATTATTAGTAGACATGATGATAATAATCGCAAATGGTTAAGGACTAATATATTGATAATATGAAAACTCATTTTTACTTAGGATGCCTCAATTTGATGGGGAAAAATCAATGACTTCAATACCTCCTGAAAACAAACCTCCATATAATAACATCCTCAAGAGAGCTGCCACTGCAGGATTCCATAAGGAAATGCTGAAGAACTAATCAGGGCCCTAAGAGTTTTCTTTTTTGCACTAACAGCTGGAATGACTGTAAGTTTCTGGAGCTACTTTTTCATCTATATCTCTTTAAAAGACCTGGCTATTGTTTTACGCACAGCCCTTCTCACTGTGGTTTGACATCTCAACTTACATTTCTTATTCTGCTATCCTTGGTAACACACACTGTGAATGGCACATATTCTATGTAAATAAATAAATATGAGCTCTCAAATAAAAAGTAAAAAAGTGGGAGGACTGATTTTTTTTAATAGAAAATAACAAGTATACATAATTAGTATATGCCCAATGCCTTGACTTGAAACTAAACCAAGTAAAAAAATCAAAATTGTGCTTGTCATGTAAACTAACATTGTGCACATTTTCAAAATAAAGCACATTAAAAAATTATACTGTACAGTATTACGTAAAATACAAATACATAGCAGCAAATGTCAAAACCAGAATAGAAAGTCAAATGCTTCATTTTTACTTTTTCAATGTAGGCAGAGTCACCATGATTCTGTGAAATACTGTGATTCCAAGGAAACAATTTTCTGATGGAAAATCACTTGACTGATTCATCCCATTTGCCTTCCTACCCACATATGAGTCTTTTCCTGGTTTTTAGTACTAAATCCCCAAATTTGCAATTCAGCATTAGGACCAAATTGGACAAAATATATTCCATGATGAATACTATTCACTCTAGAGATTTTCAAAATCACAGTGGTGTCAAAATTAGAAAGCAATAATTTTGTTTGTACATAAAGATTCAATGTGTTTATAACTATATTTAATTAACTATCAATAGTGTTTCTTGATGTAAAATATCAGCACAGAGAAACAGAATCACAAAAACTGGCAATTTCACTACACAGTAAACATTTTTCCAACTCTCCAAAGTATATGACTTCTTTGTTTTGTAAATATGTTTACAAGTACATCCAAATAATACTAAATAGAAATGATTGTAGTATTTGATACTGGGATTGTCCTTTCTTGCATCTGGATTTATGCTTCATAATGATTATCTGCTAGACACAGAAATAGTCTTTCTGTAACTCAAAATTTTACTGGAGGCATTTAGAAGAACCTTGCTTTAAAAATATAATGATTTTTCATCTTTATTCTCCCCCCTTCAAAAGGTTTCACTGCTCCTGATGTTTAACGTTATGCAAAGTCGTGTTTCTGCCAATGAATATCGCCTTATGGTTATGCTTCTGCAAATAACCTGCTGTGAGCTGATAAAAGGATTAATGCAGCCAAAATTCTTAATCTGTGAAATTACAAATTAAATTCTCATATTAAAAATACCACCCTGAGGTATTTTTTGTGGTTTTAATTCCCCTCTGGTGTTCTGCATACATTGTGCTTGTTAATGACTAGGACAAGACTGTCTCTGTTGGCAGCCTGCTGCAGAGTGATAATGTGTAGGCATTTACTTCACTGATAGAACTGGATTTAACCACTGACTGATAAACTAAGAGGCAAGTGGGTAATAAGCCCATATTAACAGAAAAGTACTGCTGCAGAATTCAGAATTCAAAATCCTGGCTAGACTAAATCACACAGTCAGAAGGATTGAGATGTCACCACTGCAGGGTGATTTTTGTTTTCCATTTAGTGGAAATAGGATAAATGAACTGGAATTCTTGATGTTTCATTAGTCCTGAAGAAAAGAATCTCTTTGCATCAGTTTCTGAAAAGGCAGACTTTCAACAGTAGCCTTAATTTACACTGACCCTTTAAATTTTCTGCTTACCAAGTACCACAGTCAGCAAACTGAGTGGACGGTTTCGTCATGGGAGGACCATGTCAAGGTCCTCCTCTGACATGGTGAGGACCACATCAGAGGAGGAAACTGAGAATCTTTTTGCAGAGCAGGAACACAGTCCATGACAGTGATGGACAGAAATTTTTGGTGCTATTTTGATTTTAATGTTCATATTCTACAAATGGGGGAGCGCTCTTCAGAGCAGAGCTGGGAGCAGGGCACTCGGACAGCCAAGCCACAAAACCAGCTCAAAATGTGACTACTACAGGTGTTGAGGACAGTGAAGATAAACTTTAGGAAAACAGAAGTTTTCATACCGACACTGCTGTAAACAGATTCTATTGTGGATGAATATTCAGAAAGAGAGCTCAGTTTTTAGAAGCAAACTTTTAAACCAGCGATAGTTACACACACATGTTCCATTGTAGCATCTCTGAATTTTCTGCCTTGACGTTCTGGATTTAGATCTTTTGCTAATGGAGGCATGTTTGAAAGCAGAAAAGAACATACAGTGCTGTAATGCAAGCATGTGTCTCTTTACCATATTGAGTTAAAGCAAAATGCTGACTGTTATTCCCTTGTGAAACTTTTTTTAAATAACAGAACCTTCTTTGAATAAAAAATATCATTCATGATACTATTTTTTTCCCAGAATAAATACTAGTATGCTTTGAACACTGAAAAACAACATGCACTCATATGATATAAATGATTTAAAATTACTAAAAAGATAATTGACAGCAAACACGATGATAGGAACATTTCTGCCAAGTCAATTGGAATGTATTCTCTTTAATGAAAGAAGCAAAAGGATGTATGTAAATAGTGAAAGCATTCTTAGTTAAGAATATCATCTGCCATCCTCTTCGTACACAGTCTAATTCAGCAAATTAACTGATTGTTTATTTTGTGTTTCTCAGACTTCTGAATGTCAAGTCCTTTCTTAAAGGTTACTGTTACAACACACAGAGATTCTGTGAATCAAACACAGCTGGATTTTTATCCTATGTGCTGCAGCTAGTTAAGAAATACTGTACACTATAAAGTGAAAAGCACTAAATATGTAAATTGCATTTTTCCTTTTGCTTTATGACAATTCAGAGAATTCTATTGGCTCCACACATAATCAAATACAAAGATAGCAGGCTGCAGACTGCAGAGCCGAGATAGCAAAAAAAAAGAAAAGAATCCATTTTGTCCTGCGTCAAGCTAACTATGTAATTTCAATCTACACAATTGCAATCACGTATTTTGCGTGTGGCTGTGTGTGTCCGTGAAGCTGTCTGCATGTGAGGGTTAGCATATACACATGCATCTGTCTGAACCAGAATCTCCATTTTTAATTCATTTGGAGGTGGTTATACTCACTATCAGTTAACTCCCATAGCCGTGGGGGCAGGTCACTGAAGTACTCGTGGCTCAGAGCTGCCTGTGCTGACAATCTGTTCTTTGGGAAACACTGGAGTAGTTTGGAGGCTAGATCTTCTGCGTGGTTCACACAGCTCAGCCTGAAACACAAACAAGAAGGTTTTTCTGAAAAACAGTATCATTGCTCTGTTTACTAATTCCATCTCCAGACAGCACAGTTGAACCACCACGCCTTAATAGCCAGGAGTGCTACCAGGAAAGCTATTCCTCAGGTTGGGGAGTTAATGAATTATTTTTGTATTGACAGCTCAAAATTCTTACAAATTTTACCACTACAGAGCATATAATATACCATATCACATATGCCCTGCCTAGAATGCTAAAGCATCATGAGCAACAGCATCTTGAAAGCAACTGTTTTGATCCTTCCATTTACATTTTATTGAGCATGCTGACAGACTGAAAATTTACAGTGCTGGAAACAAATGCTTACTACCATCTAAATGCATGAAATCCAAGCTTACAATAACAGCAACATTTGCACAACTTTGTGAAGTATCAAATTTTAAAATCCAGTGATGCTTAACATTCAACACATGCATCATGTTTCACAAAGACATTTGTCTTTCAGGAAGTACTAACTTCTTACTTGTTCATATACTCAAATGGCAGGGAGTTGACTCTTCATTAAGTGTTAATGCAATACAAACAGTAAATTTAAGTGAATTATCTTTTCTAAGCTTCCTACAGAAGTCTGAGACAACTTATTGTTTCACTGGGAGCTAAACTCTTGGGAATATTATAATAAAATATAACCTAAAATTAATAGACTTGGAGTGGAGAGAGTAAAATGGTAATCAGCAAGATGTGGCCTGGGTCTAGTAACCTATAGCTGCCTCCTAAATTTCCAAAGCCACCAAATTTTTGTGATATGCAGTCAAAAAATACATGCTGAATCTTGTCAACATCCTGTTGCTATTAGTAGGAAACTTCAGAAATTCAACCATGTCATTGCTCAATAAAGATCTCTCATTGGGTAAATGCCAAAGCATATAAAAGGTTTTTATTTTTCAATGCATTGGTTCCCCAAAAGCAGTAGATAGTGGACTGCAGTCCAAAATAACATAGCATTTGCAAAAGATTATGTTATTCTCTAAAATCAATAACTCTACAGTATGTTTCATGCAAATATTAATTTTTTTCAGCTCAAGCTGACTTTCCAGAAAACAATTCAAGAAGATGGGTTAAACAGCATTACTCTTTTATCAGGCTGGCATGGCATAATTTATATGAATTAATACAGGCACAGGTGAAAACTGTCTTTTCTACAAAGAACAGACAACATTAAAAACACTAAATTAAAAAAGGCTACTATAGTGAGAACTTTAAGTTACAAATGTCATAGATTCAACTTTTTGTTCACGTCCACACTATAGTCAGTGTGAAAAATAACAAAAAATGAAAGTCAAAAGGATCTCTACTAAATTATGTATTGGCATATGTATGATATGCTGCTATTTGCAATCATTCAAAAAAATGTCACTGGTTGTCTTTTTAATTACTAGCAACTGCACACTAGATAGAAATTTGGATACTGTGCCTATCTGCCCTCTTCTTGAGAACTAGTAGGATATGTGTCCAGAAATTACCCAGGGATGAATTGCTTAGGAATGCTGACCACTTTAAGACATTATACTTCATCAGTCATAATCTTACTGAATTCCCAGGACTAAATTTCAGAATTGCTGTTCCAGGTTAAACAGATGCTGAACTCCAGTGTTTTCTGATGGGCATGTTTTTTTCTGTTTTTATTTTCAGTTTGTGACAAAAGAAAAAAATCTGGAATGAACGAGTTATTGCTTATAAATTACATTACAAATTAGAATAATTCCAGATTATTTAAACTACCAGATTGTTGAAAATGTGCATTAAACTTTTGTGAAAATTACAGATAATTTCATTACAGAACACAGCAAAATGCCACAACAAAAGGTTATTATTTACAAAGAAAAGAAATGAAGGGGTAAATAGTCAAGGAGAACTGGTATTAACTCTTCTACACATCCAAAAGTTCCATGGAATGGTGATTATATTGAGTCTGTGAGGCCTATCTTGAGTCCTAATCCCCCCTGCACCCATTAATCGTTCAGAGATTCTGTCAAACGGTTTCGCCAACATCATTTTTCCCCACAGAGGTAGCTGCAAGCTTTTTAGGAACTATAGTAAACTTGGTCTGTCTTGAATGAGAACTACTGTTAATTCAGAAAAATGCAGTCACTCAAGTAAGTAATGAAATATTACCCTCCAATATAACAATTACACCATTCCTTGGCTGATCCATACGTAAAGTGAAGATGCTAATTAAGTAAGGCAAAGCAAAGGAAAAGAAAGTAACATTCAACCATTAAGAAATTCTGAATTGCAGGTGAAATTATGGATGACACCTGTAGTTCCTTAAACAGAGTAATGCTGACATTGAATCTATTAATGATCATCAGCATACCTGGCACACTGCTAAGATTTTTTGCAAGGCATTCAGAATAACTAATATAAATTTAAAGTGTTTCTGGTAAGAACAGTTTAGAAAGCCAAAGTCACCTTCCCAGTTCAGACACAGAAAAGATACATTTACTGAAATCAGTGGAGAAACCAAAGATAAACATCAAATAATCAGCAGATTATGCATTAATACAAAATAAATCCAACAAAAATATCTAGGGCTGCAACATAATCACATCAACTAATTGAATAATTATGAATAAATCAGTCATAATTAGAACTGGTTTCATAATTAGTAAATAGAAAGAACACTAAATTCATTGCACAGTCTGCAAAAATAGTTCAATCTGCTATAATTATTAGGTCTATCTGCCCTGCTCACACTCCATGTAGTGCTGGGTTTGTGGGGCTGGTGTTAGTTGTTTGTCAGAGCTTTGAAGATTCCAGTTGCTACACTATTAGTATTATGTTTCCAAGCATTTACAGATTATAAACTCAGAAGGGACCATAATGATTGAGTGTCACCTCTTGTGTAATACAGGCCTAAGAAGATCATCCATTAATCAAATTGCCACTTTCACCTAGCTCAGCTGTGTCTTCAAAGTTCTACATCAAAATTCTAATTTTGTTTATGGAGCTTCGCACAGCAATGAAAAAGTTGTTCTCCAAAACTCATGTCTTCTTCAAAGGTCACTTCTGGAAGTCAGTGGACACTGCACAAAGCAATGCATGTGGGCTCCTAAGGTTGTCAGTATTAAAAACTGATGCCTTAGTGGAATGCATGACTAATTTTGCTGCTTTGTTTAAAGACACGCTATTCTTTACTAATGAAAAATGTACTGTATGATCATATATTAAAATTACATCTGCTACATCAGAATTGTTTGGAAAATCCCATTTAGTGCATACCCTCAGTGGTCTGGAACTAGCATCAGAATGATTGTTTTTGTTTGTTTCTTTCTTTTTTTTTTTCCCAATAGTTTCTTTAAAGTATCCTCCTTAAAACATTTAACAATTTCTCTGATTTAAATTTGAAACCTGATTCCTCTCCACAGAAAAAGGCTAAATTTTCTGATGGGGTTCAGTAGTTAAATACCTAACACAGAAGTTAACAAACAGAACTGAAAGAAAAAAAAAAAGATTTCATTTTTAAATACACCTCTTTCAGTCCGAGACAGGATGGAATTTCATACAATATGGCTTTGTGTCTAAAACATAATAGCATGTTTTGTCTCACAGCAGTTGGGCCATATAGGAACTTGGCATGCATGATATGGCAAGTCTCAATATTCACGCTTCACTTACTGTCACACTAATCACTGAGGAATAGTTACTAGCCATGACAGCATACATACTTTCAGAAAATGCGGTGTGCAGCAGAATACAGAGAAACCTTTGCAATGAGCATTAAATAATGTGTAGATACTGTTTTGAGGAATACTGGGAATATTTTTACACACCTACTCTGATGACATTTCTGAAACACGTTGATTTTCAATTTAATCCCAAATGCTATATACAGCCTTAGCTCTAGAAAAACAAACACCATATGAACCTGTCTCACTTGAAACATATATGAATCTGACTAGACTTGAGCAGTTGTAAATCTCATTAGATTACAAGAATTTGATTTAATTTCAGAAAACAGGCTTAAATGTCTTTCTACTGCAGAGGAAGGTCAGTATTTGGTCAAGCAGAACATGACTAAGATCACTGAAGTTTGGTTTAAGCTCTCGAGAAAAAAAAGTTTGGGGCATGTGCAGTGAACTTCTGAACTTGGGGTGATTTGCTTTTAAATGCAATGAAGAAGGCAGTTCAAATTCACATTAATAATTAAGACAAATGGGCATTAAAACAAATGGAGATAATATGCTGTCTATATGCTCCTAGCAGCATGAGGTAAATACTTGCCAAAGTGAAAATCATTTACTGTGCACATTTTCCATGTGAAGATATGATTCTCGCAGTGTATCATTAATTCATTTCTCAACTGGCATTTATAGCATGGCCTAGAGGACTGAGGCACCTAATTCCCTCTGGAAATCTCTGTCTTTTCTTTATTCTAAGCAATATCTGGCAACCTGAAGTGCTGAAAGACAAAACCACAGTTACCCTGAACAATCACACCATTTAGCAGAGTTTAAAGTTTAATGGTATGAAAAGAACTAACAAATTGGTGTAAGCCAGGCAGGCCATATGGCAACCCTCGCAGCTCCTTTCACAAAGGATGCCCTGGTCCCCTCAACAACAGGGCTCCTGTATGGTCCCTGTGGTACCTCACCTACCAAGACGCTGCCACAACGATTGTATTCCCCATTTTAACCCAGATCTGTTTGAGGACATGGTTTCCCCCCTTGTCCCTCTCCCGACTTGCGTACAAAACTGTGCAACACCACGACTGCAAGTTATTACCGTCTCTGCAAACTCATTCCTTCTAAGCAGCTGATACAGACCTGCCCTCATGTGCATGGCAGTTTATGCCTTTGAACATACACGTGATCCTAGCCGCAGCAGCTGTGCGAAACACCAATCAGAGCAGGGCCTACCTAAGCAGCATTTCCATTTCACGAGCTCCAAGAGCCCTTTCTGTTGTTACTGCCATGCCGAGAACTCCTACTGTCTTCAAAGAGCCGACGCGCCAGCTCCAGCGTGCAGGAGCCGCTTCCCCAACGCGCCCCGTGTGCCTCCATGGAGCTTTTGTAGAGTTTATTTAGCCATCAAGGAGCCACCACAACAAGTGAACGCAAGTTTTGATGCAAGGCTTTTAGCTTTTGATACAGATGAAGGCATAAAGCGGTACCTCAAGATGAGAATCTAACAGAGCAAAGATGTTACCATTTTTCCAGTGTTTTACACAAAGGGTATTGAGGACTAAAACTGATGAACAAAGAGAGATAAAACCATTTGAAGGCTCACTGAAGCGGTGTTTTACTTGTTGCTGATCAATCACAAAATACAGAATTTTCTCTACAGCACAGTATTAGAGATACTTCAAGCCAAACTATACAGTAAATAATACAATCAAATAGAGCCACTGCAACATGGCAGTGTTGGGATTGTACCCCACACATGCATGGGGCTGCCAACAGCAGTCCTGGGTTGTGCACATTCCTTAGAAAAGGCATGTCTCCAAACACCTGATGCCCCTCTTGCTCCTCCTAAATGGAGATGCTGGCAACAGCTCAGATTCAGAAACACTGAGCTCTGCACACACGTAGGATGGAAAAACCCAGTCTCCAGGCTCCCTAGGCCATCAGTTTGATTGGACTCTTCTAGCTCAGCACCTGACCAGAAGCAAGATTGCCGCATTAGCACAACATCCTGCTCTTGGAGGAGCTAGGCTGGGACAAAGCCTGCACTAACGTGGCTATACTGCTCCCAGTGTCTGTCCCTGCTCTGTGCTCCTGCTCAACACTGCACTCCACAGTCTTCAGACCATAATGATTTCCATGGTGGTATATGAAATGATCTCTTTGGAAATTTAAAAATTAGTTTGACCCCCTTAAATTATATTACCGTATTACAGCATCAGCAGTCTTATCCACTGAAGTACTGAAAAGGTGATCAAAATATTTATTATTACAATAAAAGCCATGACAGCCATTGATAAGTATTCACTGATATGGAACAGAGATAAAAATAAAAATGTCTGTGTTTGATTCCTTGGCATTGCTGTTAATGTCGATCTAGCAGAGGTCAGAGCCCCATTTGGAAAGCTGTGGAGGTAAATTCATTCAGTGCATTCCAGGAAGGCAATAATAACCCTGGCCCGTCTGAACTAATTCTCACTCGACAGTTGCACAGATGCCGTGAGTTGGAAAGAAGCCAAGATGAATAGAATTTCATGGAAAAAGTGGATGCAACAAATGAAGTTTCTAACAATACAGACAACTGAGTTTTCTACTTTAATTAATATAGGTTCAGCCCTAGGTATATAATGGCATATACCTGGTTAATTTTTAAAAGAATTTACTGACCCAGTAGGTAAACCAAAATTACAGTTGCAGCTCCTGAACTTCTCAGAACAGAGAATTAAGATGCTTAAACTGCTCATGAATCACATTAGGCTTCAGAGACTCAGTTTGGTCACACCTAAGCGAGACAATGAAGTGATCCAACCTCTCAAGGCAATTCACATTTTACAGCAGCCATTATGCTCAATTACAACTTGATCATTTGGATGTGTCATCGCTGAATACAACTCAAGACAAAAAACTTAGATATGAGTCTATTTCTCTCTGACTCTTTCTACACTAGATTTGATGTGTTTTAGTGTCTGTTTCAGATGTATTTCTGGATTTCTTCAGCACAATAATGCTTGTGATATCCAGCTTGGAAGGCCTGCTTCATAGAGGAAGCAGAACACACCACTTTTTAAAACTGAATTTGGCTGATTTGATGTTTAAAGGCTAAGCTTAAAGAGAATCAGTCAATATACAACAGAACTAGAAGTATTTTGGGTTTTGTCCTTCTGTATCCTGACATGCAGCTGAGCTAGCTCTTGCTCTGATGCCGCAGAATAAATATGCTGAGCTATGAAACTTTCCAAAGAAACCCAGCACCAGGTCCTGAGAGCTTTGGGCAGGAATACTGCGAATATTGTTCATTGACAATATTCCACATACTTTTCCTACCTGTTCCTTACAATTCTGACACAGAGTAATGTTTACATTTGACGCTAGGCATCTTTTTGCCAGGATAACATATGCAGGAGCATCAAATGCAGCAAGAAGTATGGAGTCTACATGGCAGACACCAAAGTGAAGAAAAGCTTATTTAAACAGCAAACTTACAATATATGTCTGGTGATAACATACCCTAAGCTATTGAGAATGTGGTTTTCTGTGATACCACCACATAACTTCCTTAATTCCTAGGAGTTCTGAGATTGTGGTATTCCAACATGACTGCTGGGTACAGTGTTTTGCTACAGTTTAAAATCAGAACTAACTCATTTAACTAAAAGAAGTCTGCCTTAAGTAATTCACATTATTTCACCCAGTTTTCAGCAGTTTCTCTTAGGTATAGGTATTTCCCAGAAAAGGTATTTCGTAAGAAATTTTAATTAGAACATGCCTTACCATTTGTCCCAGAAAGAATTTAGCAATTACTTCTTTTTGATTTTACATGCCACCAGCAATCAACTCTTTTAATTCCTTCAGAATCCCAATTAGACCAGTATTAAAGATACTAATTATGGAAGACATAGTGTATTACTTACACCACGACAGACCATGACTGAATGTGCCAGATTTATAGTTTACTGGAAGATCTTTGTTAGCTGTAAGTGCAATTAATGAAGAAAAACAACACAGTGGTGACACCTAGTCAGAAGCTTTTGATTATTTTTAAATTCTTTAAAGGGCGTGAATCTTCTGATCAAGGTGAATGTTTTTTAAGGGCTGTCTTTGTGCACCTCAGCAAGTTGAACAGAATACCCCTGGAAAATAAACAGAGCTAAAAATAATTACTAACACCCCAATCATTTTATGAGCTATTATTTCACCAGAAAATGGAGAAAATACAAGTTTAATCCTAAACAAAACTCTTCAAGGTTTATGTTCTCTATAAACTTTTCACTGAGAACTGAAAATATAAGTTAGTAATGCAATAAATGCCCTAACAAATATATCAGATTTTTCACTTAATGCTTTTTACAGGCTTAAACCAAACTGAGTGAAAGAAAATCACCTTTTACAGTCTGACTCTTAAAGGAAGAATGCCTTTCTGTTATGCTTTTTAAAATAAGGCACGGTGAATTTATATCAACTTCAGTGAATCTTGGGGCATGATAAAAGGAAGAAAATATAGCAATGGAGTTAGGATTCCATAGCATTCTTTCTTCACGTATTTATTTCCTCACTGGCTGGACATAAGCAAAAAAAGAGGAGGGAATAACCCCCCACCTCCCAACATAAAAATAGCTGAAATAAACCTTTGGCACACAATGCAGTCAAAGCTCTGTGCTTTTCCTCATCCTACCCTCGACAACCTGAATTGCTTCTCTCCAAATAAATCCATGTAAAAGATATTCTGAAGAAAAACAAAAAAAACCAAACTCTGAATTTCAAATTTGTCAAGTGGGTGCAACCATTAGGGAAGCAAACAAAGTCTTCTTTATTTTCCCGTATCCAGCTGTCTTTCTGGACCTATTGCCTTTAGAAAACAAACAAAACAAAAACAGAACTAAGTGCTAGTAAGTAAACATTAATACTGCTCTATGAATCTCTACCCTCTTGTCTGATATTTTATCATCTTGGGTTTGAGAAGTTTTAATTTTGTTCTAATGTAAATAAGAACTGGTCTGTTTGCTTAGTCCTTCAACAAGAATTTGCTACAAGGCTGGAGCATGCAGGCAGTGCCCCCAGAAGGGTGACCTTGCTTTAGTCAGTGAAGCCAAAGATCATTTATCACAGTTAACCTACAAATCTGTCCTGCCGGGGCCTCAGATCCATCAAGCACTCAGAAGCAGCTCCTTGTCCTGTCCTCCCACTGCTGCCTAAAACATTGGATGCATCTGATCTATTCTATTACTGTGTACCTCTCAGCTAATAAAGTATATTTTTGTGGATATGGAACAAACAGGAGTACTTTGTATTTATTTATACAGCTCATTAAAGGCAGATAGAGATTTGGAGTCAGAGAGAACGCCCCAAGCTTGGAAAACCCAGGAAGACAGACCCCAGGCATATGCATGTATTTAACTTTATGCAGATGAGTTGCTGGCTGAACCCAAGGAGACTAAGCAATTATGTAAAAGCAGGCATCCTGGTCTTTTTGCAGAGATACTCCTAAGCTAAGACACGACAGGGAAATGATGCAGGACTAGTAAACACTGAGAGCAGGAGACTGAGATGGTTGTAATGAGAGCAATATGGGCAATATATTAAAGCTATGCAGCCAAGAAAATTTTATTATGTATTATTATGTCTGTATTTAGACAGACTTACATCCTATAGAACTAGAGCATCTCCCTGACCCTCGGGTACTTGGTTTTGGTGATGTTACAGGAGAACACAGGGTAGGACACCACATTCACACCAGCACTGCAGTGTATAAAGGGCCATTCCTTCTCCAGATCCACTCTCTCAATTAAGCACACCACTTTCTCTTTGTGTTTGATAGAATATGATAGAGATAGATACTTTCTAAAGCGAACATCAGGTCCTCTTTGAGTAGGGAGAACCTGGCAGACTAAAAATCCAGGGCCTGACACCAATGGCAGTAAGACTTGTGTAACACAAATATGCTTGTGTTAATGTATTAATTTGACTTTGAACTAGAACAGAGGAAAAAAAAAACAGGCTTCTTAGGCAGGGACCACCATGGAAGGAGAAAACAGTGATTTCTCCAGTATGCAGTTTGGAGAAAATATAACATTATTTGGCACTGATTTTTTTTTTTTTTTTAAGTGAAACATACATATCCACACATACCTCCACACATACCTGTACTGAAGTGTCATTTTATAAAGCTGCTTGAATCTGACACAAGAGTTTATGCCATTTTATCTATTAACGTCTTGGAGGTGAATCACCAAGTCATGAACTGCACCTGTTTTAACTATCAACTACTGAAATATGTGGATCTTAAGTGCCTGTACTTACATATGTGTGAGGATGCAACACTATCTGAAACTCAGAAATTGGTTTGCAGTAGGGAAGAACTCAACCTTGAACTATTTTTGCAAATCCTATCCTGTCAAAGGATCATGAAAGAGAGACAGCTAAGCAGGGAGTTACTGCTATTTAGGCATAAATCAGCATAGGTGATTTAAAAACTAAAATCAAAATTGTTATCTATAATAGTAACCATGAAAGGTCAGATTTCCCAAAGAGCCAGCTATCACTAAAAATTGACTGCCACCAAAGCTCAGGCCACTTCTAACAACCAAAAAAAGCAGGTGGATTTTCAAAACATATTGCACATGTGGAATTGCGGAATCCATGGAACTCTGGTCATGTGTGCTGTCATTGAATTGGATGGGCAGGCAAATAAACACCTGGATCTCATTTTAGGGTGCTAAATGAACATTAAGCTTCTGCAAAAGCAGAGATTTGAGGCTGACAAGTCCTAGCAGATTCCCAACTGAGAACATGAAGACTGGAATTACACAAACAACTGATAAATTCACTATCTGGGCATAAGCCTATCTGATTCCCAGAAAGGAAAGCAGCAGTTGTGAGCCTACCCAAACTATCTAGGGGACAGGAGAAGGCTTAAATGAGAAGGGGTCACTGATATAAAAATAATGAATATGAGCTTTGTGAAGAAAGAGAGGAAACCAGAAAATTATGGAGGATTTTGAAAAGGATAAGAAGGGGGCTCAAAAATGATGGAGTGAAACAGCCAGTGTTGGGATGAGAAATAAACAAGGCACAAAAAAATTAATTGAATTTACTGGTTGCTTTTTATATGATTTGAAGGAGGATGTTGATCAGGAGAGGACATAAGAAGTATATTACGAGAATCAAGATCAGAGTGACAAAGTTGGTTGGGAAGACAAAAAGGTATGTCGGAAAAGCTGGACGAAAAAAAAAGATAAAACGTATGTACCTTTCTGGATGCACAGGATAGGGATATTTCTTGTTTTTCTTTCCCTAAGACTTCAGGCCTAAGTGACAAAGAACACTAGCAGTACAGAAAGAGCAGGAAACTTCACTGGGAATACGCTCAGGTGTGCACAGGGAACAGTAAGAGTCTCTCTGTTGAAGCCTTGTTGCCGAATTGAGCAGGGCTGGTGAGAGCCTGACAGCTCAACTCCTGAGTGTCCACACTGCCCCTGGGTTATGTGGCCCATGTCCACTAGCATGCTCCAGACTCACTCCTGGACACAGTCCAGGGAACAGCTCATGCCAGGGACCATTCCCAACAGGCAGCAGGTATAGGCTCCTGCAAGCAAGGGAAGCCATATATTACACCAGAAAACACCATTCCTACGCTCTGCAACATGACTCTAACTTTATCCTGGAAATTTTTATTTAAACACCTAATGCTGAACAACCCCAAAATAATAACTGCACCTGCAGCTGCACGGGGAGCACACAGAGCCCCCAGGAGATGCATGCCCAAGGGTTACTTAGCACAGCTGCAGCCAAGCTCTGCCACATGGCCTCGGGGCCAGAAGACAGTCCCTGGCTCTGCTTTGGTCTGCAGCGCAGACGTAGGCTGTAGCTGACAGAAAAACGGTATTCACCAAACACTGTCTGTCAACATCTCAGGAAAATTCATGCCCTCATGGTTGCCGAATAAAGCTTGACTCAAGGGCACTGTAAGGATCAAATATGAAAGAAATAAAAGGAATGTAACAGTATTCTGCAAAAGTCGTAATGCTGAAGGAAGGCCAGTACTGATCCAGAGCATGATTTTTTTATGTCAGGGTGGTGAAATTGGTTTGAGGCACACTAACAGTATACAGTAATAAAAAGAATTTTAAAACTACTATAAAATCTAAGGCAATGCAAAAGTGATGGTCCATTCTTAACGTGCAATAGCAGAGAAAAAAGCATAAATTTAACCTACTTTCACAAGATTTCCTTGGGTTTTGCAATTTTGGATCCAAACAGTATCAATATTTTAAAACTATTCTGTATTCCCAAATAATAGGAACAAAAAAAACAAGCAATACATTTATGAGAATGTGACAGAAGTAAAAATTTTATTTTTTCAATTTAAATTCTTCACAGTAAGATTCTGAGTTTATAAATCCAACATGAAAAATTAGGTCTTTTATTCATTTGTATTTTCAGCCTCCTATTGCAGCAGTGTTCATAAAACAAACACAGCTGGCATCTTTATTATTTTAGTCACTGAAGGATTTAGCTGGACAAACATCACAAAGATGGTGGCTGTTTTCATTGAATTTATGATCAAATATGCTCCAGCATAAGATCAACTCTGTTACATCAATTATTACGAGATGTGAATAATTTAAAAGAAAGTTGTCTATTTGTAAATCAGATCTTACAGATAGAAATTCAGCTGAGGTAGCAGCCAGTGGATATACACTGTATTACAGAATTTAAAAGGATGCAGACCTTTTGTGAATCATATTTAGTAATTAATATTGTCATTTACATTTCGCTATCTAGTGAGCTGCTAACTCAGGCAAACAATTTCAAAATTTTATTTTAAACTTTAATTAAATTCATCTTTATCAGAGGAAAATGGAACTGGTTTACTAATGCTTTTCAAAATTACAGAATATATTTCCTATAAAGACTTAATTAGAAGCAATAGACAAACTACCACCATCATCATCATCATCATATTTTTAGGGTTTTTTCCATAGATTTTCACCAGAGTCTGTTGTTCAGCCTAATGCCAGGAGAGTTATAGTAATTTTAACGCAGAATATGTGCCTTAGGATATGGGATTGACTCAATGCCTGAAAGAAAAAGGTCAGCTCCCTTTGGAACCACTTGCCTCTTTGCCCTCCAGCAATGACAGGTGCACCAGCCCTGTGCTGAGGCTCGTTATTCACACTGTGCTGCTGCAGATACATAATCTAACCTCTCCGTTTTAATGCAGCAGCAGGGGGAGAGTCTCCCATCTTCCCATTTTGACATGGGTCAAGCAGGCACTGAACATATATATATATATATATACACACACATACATGCTGACCTGCTTGCAGCAAGCATCTTTCACAAATTCTCAAACAATAGCTTAAAACTTTCTAAGCTGGGTCATTTAAAGAAATCACTAAATTTAAGCATTAAACTGTTTGGCTAGCAAATAACCTAAAGTTATGAAAAAATCACTGTTTTCACAGATCTCCTACAATGATATGTGTTTCTGCATCACTAATTAAAAAAAAAAAAAAATCTCGTTTCCCTGCACTATATGTCAGGAAAGACATCAGAAATCTGAAGGCATATACATGAAGTAACACAACCAAATATGCAGGAAAGAAAGTGATTAAGATTTTCTTAAATGAATTTTGAGTGACAGCCACAGGAGATGCTCATGAATGGCAATACCTGAATACTTGTGATCCTGCCACAGAAAAGGTGGTGGTCTAAATTACACTGAAACCCCCACATAACATCCTCGTGAAAGTCAGTAAAATAAGTATTTGCCTAAGGCAAAGATAGTTTACAGTGTTTATGTCACTGCAGAAATCTTCACTATTGTCATAAGTCTCTGGCTGGCAGAGACAAACAGCATGAGTTTTGAGATTGGCTTAAACCATCTGCAGTGGTGACAAAACCCAGGAACATTATTCATATTTTTATACTTATTGCCTGTCTGCACCATCTCTCAAAATTATCTACATTTCTGAGATGAGAAATCAAAGGAACTATTCAGTTAAAGAAAAATTATCTGTAACACAGAACAAACTGCAGAGGATAATATCAAGCCACATAAGCCAAGAGCAGTTGCTTAGCACTAAGCACTTTTGAATGCCAATCCAGTTCTCAAGTTGCCTATCATTTTCACTCCCCTTTTGGAAAAATCTTGCCTTTAATGGCTACATACAAATAATGAGAGAGCCAGCAGTGAGGTCTACTTCACTTGTATTACTGCCTTCGCAGTATGTCTTCAATTCCTTAGACAAATGTGTTTAAAACACAACTCAGAGACTCAATTTTGTCAGCAGTGTCATTATCTGGAGAAGAGAGATTTCAGCAGATAAACCAACAGTACAGAACTCAAGCAAAAGGGTAGAATTCAGAATGTGAGGAAATAATGATGCCTGGTGCCTCTGATCAGAAAGTATTAGACTTCAAACTAAGAAATGAACGCAGACACGATGGCAACATATGAGTAACAGACTACCAAAAATATAATTCTGGGAAATTAATAAAGCATTGGCATGTAGAAATGCATAAGGAGAAAAAACAACTGGAAACATCTGAAGAGTTGATCAGAAAGTACTCAAAAACATTAATGAAGAACATACATTGAAAAAAAAATCATACCTGGAAACACCAAATAAACATGTTGATCTGATATACGTCTCAATATACTAAGGAATCCTTAAGGAATTAGTGAGGATAGCAAATAAACATAAGGCAGCTTTTAAAAGTCTTTCCAGGAATTCTACACAAGAATAGTTAGTTCTTCTTTGTCAGTTCTCTTCATAGGCTTATTACAGTAGAAGAGTAACTGTAACATTATCTAAGTTTGCTCTGCGTTCTACAGTACTGTACTAGACTTCAAGAAATATAAACAAACGCCTATACTTCCCTTCTGGTTTTCAAATAAGAGAATCTTGGCAAATATTTGTTGGACATTGATATGCAATATAGAAGGAAAATACAGACAACAGAAACAAAAGACAATGTGGAAGAAAAATTAGATTTCAGAAGAAATAAGACAAAATGGCAATCGAAGAGGTGACTAAAGAACAAGACATCAGATAAATTACTTTTAAAAGTGAACTTAATCATTGGTGGAACAAAGCAACAAAGATAACGTTTGATGCAATTTCTATTAAAACAATCTTGCTCTGTGGACAAACTCTGAAGAGCTGGGATGTGATAAACTATCTCAGACTGAAAACTGGCCGACAGACCATAAGCAAAGGGTAATGATGAGTGGCAATGTACTGAGCTGGACGGGAAGTGTCCAGCTGTGTGCCAGAGGGATTAGCGTTAGTCACAGTTTTATTTAACATCTTTATTAATGACCTGGACTAAGGGATACCCTGCATACTGAATCAACTCTTAGATGGCACTAAATGCTGAAATCAACACAAAAGACAAAGACATGAGTACAAAGAAACTAACAGAAGTGAGATATGTGGGCAGAAAATCTAAAAACAAGATAGAGCATAGAAAAGTACAAACAATTATTTCCACAGAAAAATAACCCCAAATACAGATAGGTCCAGAGTTAATAATGCCAACAAACTCTAGCCCAGTGCCAGATACTGAATTAAATCTTGCAGAAGACAACAAAGAGCATCCATATACATTGGGGCTGTATTTTCACAGCTGTCATGGATAGGAAAGGTAAAGGGCAGTAAAAATGCAATTTTAGTAATGAAGCAACATAGAGTTATTAGTATTCTGAAATTAAAATGTCAAAAGCTTTTGTGGTCCAGTTTAGGAAGCTTATTAGTATTTTTAACTGGGACAAGAAGATGTAACACAATACCTAAAGCTTAACAACACAAAAGAGGGGGAATTTAGAATAAAGCTAAGAGAAATCGATTGTCAGGATAAACATTGTATCAATGAGGTCTGTTAGGAATAGTCTTCCCCCTAAGTTTTAAAAGGTGTAACATTATAGCACTTTGTGGCTGCTCCAGTTTGAAAGAAAGATGGGACTATAAATCAGAAAGGATTTTTTTCAGCTTGGCGAGAGGATAAATGGAGAAACTGCAGAGATCTTTCTCAGCGCGGGGCTTCAATCAGGCTGCTGTAATTGCGGAGCGCGGAGCTGAGAGTCCCCGCCGCCCGCAGCTCAGCGCCCCGCGGGGCTGCGCGCACAGGAAACAGCGCTGAGTGCGCACAGCAAAAGGCGCTTCAGTGCAAAGGAGCAGCTGCCACCAGCCCGAAATTATTTTACTAAACCCCACTAAGCACGAAATAAACAAAAGGCGCTGCTGGGGCGGCGCTGGCGGCGGCTCCGAGCGCCCCCTGGCGCGGGCAGCGCGGCACTGCCGCGCACCGAGGGCCGCGCTGCGGGCGCGGAACGCCGCGGCTGTCGCAGCGCTGTCGCGACATGATCCCGGGGCCCCTCGGCAACCGCGAGTTCATGTGAAACAGGAAAAAAAAGGGGAAATACAATTAAAAAAAAAAAAAATCCCCAGCGCAGCAGTATCAATGCCAACCTTCAGGAGGCAGAGGCAGGTTTATACACCTCTACATTACACACACTTCTAAAAAATATTTCCATTTCATGTCCAGTTTCCATCCTTGCTCCCCCAGAGTGACCCATGGCCCCTCCTGGCCCCAGTACCCTGCGATGTGCAGGCCCTGCACACAGAGCATACAGCCAGCCCACCTCTGCTCAGTACTGCCTGAAATCCTTATCGCTCCTTGGGTTCACCCATCAGAAAGGTCTCCGCAAGGACAACACTAAAGCTTTTTGTTTCTGTTGTGCTGGAGAGCCTGAGGATTCCTTCAGTGGTCATACAGACTGTGTGACAATGAGCAATGCCGCTGAAGGGACAGGAGGTGAAGGGATAAAAGTGACAATTAGGAGAGCGCTTTTTCTTTAGTTAAAACCCAGCTAAGGCAAAGATTTTCTTAAAAAATCGAACAACAGTACTCCAAACCAAAAATGTTTCCCAAGTCTCAGCTCTAAGCAATTCCATGGTCTGTGCCATGCTTGAAACAAAATACAGACTCAAACCACATGGACTCATCTCTATTCACTCACTTTGCTTTCTTCAGGAAGTTTTCTCTGAATAACAGTCCCAAAATAGGCCAGTCCATCCTGGAATGCAACTTTTAAACACCCTGGCCTCAGAAAGGGAAGTCTCAAGTACAGAGGCCATCTTGTTAAAGGAAGAAATCCTCAGCAGTGGAACTGGCTGTGAGAATAAAGTGTTATTTATATCATAAATACAGCCATGTTGGGGAATTACAAAGTAGTAGTCCTATTTATGCAGAGCAGAATTTGTTTTCAACTGCACCTTTTCTTTCCAACCTAATTTCTCACAATACAACCCATTATGGCAGAAGGATCTGAAAAAGCTTTTTACATCCTACCAAATATACACAAGGATAATTAGTTCTCTTTTGTTATTCTTCTGTAAGGGTTTATTATTGTGGAGAAGCTTTTGCAAATTGAAAGCAGTTGCACTTCATTCTGAAGGCAGAGCTGTTCTTGGTTTTTATTGTGTAGAGATAATTGAACAGAAAAGTTCAGGAAAAAGGTGAAAATATAATTCATTATGAACTCTATAGGAAGATCAGATTACCACATTTTAGCTCTTTTTAGACCATTATTTTATAATTACATTCCACAGTATGTTATGTCATGCTATGTAGGTGAAGCTTCGTACTAGATAGAAGCAAACATCAACGCAAGTTTTGTTTCTTAACTTTATAAGCATTACTACAAAATTTATAGATTCCATCTTATCTAGTAAATACTCCCTTATAATCTTTAGGTAGTTTGACAACCAGTCAAGAAATTCAGTGTTAAAGTCTGCAAAGAACTTAATTCACTGTAAGTGAGAGTTTTATTATTTCCCTCAAACACTTCCCAAAAGTAGCCTCTAATATTAACCAATTCTATTTTAAGAATCTTAGGGATCTGATTTATATAATGATCCTGCTGGGTTTCACTTCATCATTGCTGTTAAATTCCACACTTTTAACTGATTTCCAGTTAGACCAGGAATTAAAGAGCAATTGGCTTGCGTCCAATATTGTTCCATTGACTTGCTCTGCCTTTAAAATCATCTCGTAGAAGCTGATGTAGTCGGCCAAGTGCAATTATTCTGCCCTCAAACTATTATCTTTTTGGAAGGTTTGGGGCTGGAGTTTTTTTACTCTCTTCCTTCTGCCTTACAGATATGAAGCTGGCTCTGTAGATATTGGAAGGGTATTATTCTTCCTTCTACTCACCTCACTTACATAAATTGAATTACAAGGCACATTCTGAGGTAAAAGCCTCTTTGAAGGCTTCTAAACCCATATTCTCATCCTTACATGCCATGACCTTAAAACATATATATAAACAGGACAAAGGATCAGCCTGTGCCTGAAAGATGAAACAAGAGAGAGTGAAACTTTTGTGTTTAGAAAATTAAAAGTGTTCTCTTCCAATCTGGCAGGATGAAGTTCAGTGTCACTGTTGTAAAGTTTCTATGGCAGCTTCTGTGTGTAATTCTTTAATTTTTTTGTGTCTCATTTCCCCCCCCTATAAAATGCAATAATGGGACTTCACCTCAAGAGAAGTTAAGTATATATGTAAATTCTTACAAGACCATAAACATGGTTCTTTAAGGTATATCTTTCGAAGGTACTAAGATGTTGAGAGGAAGTAAATCTGTACCAAAACCAATGCATATTTAAAAACAAAAGGCTGTATATTTTTTCTCCCCATCTCAGGTCCCATGTTCATTGCCCTTAAAACAATTATATATGTGACATATTTTGTGTCACCAAAAATCTTCCACAAATTAAATCAAGAAGTCAGAAAAGTTTTTTAATTTAAGACTGGAGATTGCTGCTTTTTGAAACATGATAAGAAAGACAGAAAATTTCTAGAATGAATCAGTCTATCCATGTGTTAAGTTTTACAGCTGAATTATAAACCCCTGGGAATATGATGCCTATAACAGAAATATTTATACATCCTTAACTACAGCTGTTCAAGCAAACAGAGCTCTAATACAGCACACAGATAAAGATTTACACTGCAAAAAGAGAAAGCCCTTTCCATTTCAAATGTAAATGATACATAATTTTGAGGCACTGAGTATTTCCTATTGCAGATTTCCTACAGATATGAAGCACCGAACTCTATGTATTGTCATTGCTTTCGGTCTTTCAGTCCCTTCATTTATGCTGAAAAACCACAAATCCTTTATGCACAGAGCACTGAAAATGTATAAATATTTTTTTAAGGTGTTTCATAGAATTTAAAAAGCTTCGGTCTTATTTAAGTCAGCCTGTGATGTGTTCAGAACTTGTGTCAATTATGAAATCTCAGAAACTGAGGCTGTTTTAAGCAAACTGGGTTTTGGGGTTTTTTGGTTTTTTGTTGTTTTTTTTGTTTGTTTGGGTTTTTTTTGTTTGGTATTTTATGAAAAGAGAAATTTCATGCAATGGTCTCGAAGGAAATATAAGATGGCAACTTTACAAATTCAAACCAATTATTGTACTTATTAACACGTAACTGCTATATTTTAATAGTCTAACTGCTGTTAAAATACAGAAAAAACACTGGAGTCCAGGCCTGCAGGATGGATGGAATAGCATGCCAGTATCTATTCACATTACTTACCCAAATATTTGCCTCCAAGCAAACACATTCAAATCAATATTAGTTTCCTTGTCCTTCTTTCCCAATCCAGATCTAATTGCCTATGTTGTAATTTAATTGCTTTTTCCAAGCTTTTGGATTTCATTAACTACTTTTAAAGAAAAAATTAACTTGCAAGTTTTTGATTGTTAAAGGACAAAATACAGGCAATTATAGTAACTTAATTTTTAAAAGGAAAACTGTGACTTCCAGAAAATTGAATTGTATTCCAAGCAATAAGATTTACATAAAGTCAAACATTCTAAGATGCCTGCAAGGATCACAACTGACAAAACGGTTTGAGATATTTACAAAAGTCAAATATAAGTGGAGTTATTCTTCCTGTTGTTCCCTCTGCAGTAAACAGGAGATGTACTTGTGCACGAAAGCCACCAAATTAGGCTCCCAGACTGAACTGGTCAAGCCAGGAACATTTCTATGGACTGCCTGAAAGCCAATTAATACAGGCTGGTGGCACTCAGCCTTTGTGGAGGCCTGAACTGTTTTCAGTGCCAGCTTCATTTCTCATTGCAGGAATTGGGAAGTCACTGCTAACCAGGGAGAGAAGTTACTGCTAACCCAGTAGTACTGCAAAGGGATCTACAGGGTCATGGAAGATGCCTGGCACTACAGAAGTTCAAGTTTTAACTCAAAGGACAAATACTGATGGTATCACATTCAACAATGAATACTTAATTTTAACAGCAATCCTGCTACATTAAGAGATTCCTCCTCCTTCAGTCAAATCACAAGTTTGAAAGTCACTGTTTTGGGTTTTTTTAAATGACAAATATGTTTGTGTTTCAATCCAAAACACTGGACCAAATGGGTTTGGAAAGGAGCAGATAGAGAAAAAAGCCATAGAACAGCAAAGTGAATATGAACCTAATCACACTTTGGAAAAGTGACCATGCTATGGATTTTGCAGTTGTAGACACACTTCATTGCTAA
The DNA here is from genome assembly GCA_013397895.1 of Origma solitaria. Taxonomy (NCBI): domain Eukaryota; kingdom Metazoa; phylum Chordata; class Aves; order Passeriformes; family Acanthizidae; genus Origma; species Origma solitaria. The sequence continues at coordinate 323,537 of VZRL01000790.1, forward strand.
TAAACTAAGATATTGAAAAAGCATTTGAATTTCTAGTCTATCAGTAACTTTTTTTCTTTACAACAAGGAAGCTTCTTCATCAAAACATTTAGTATTTTCAATTTCAGTGGTGAAGTTGGAGATGTTACAGTCTCCTGCTGATTTATCCCATGAACTCCCTGGTAAACTACCAACAAGACAGCCAGTTAGTAGCAAAAATAAAATTTTGAATTAGTATCAGACAGAAAACAGCAATGCTGGTGCAGCAAAGGCTTAGCCTAGTTGCAAAAATTTTGGTCAAAAGCGAGGGGAGAAAAATTCTAACAGTTTTTCTGGGAAAACAAGCTGTTGACATAGCTGCAATCAGCCAAATCAAACTCTGTATGCTTTCTTCAAAATATAAAGGCTATTAATTGCTCAAGACAGTGCAGTCCAAATATCCTGTCTACAAAGATTCTATATGTGCTGAGAAATCTTCTAGCAAACTTTACACAGATGATTACTTAGAATAATGCCAGTAGCAACCTGAATGCTCATCAGGTAACCTTTCTGGGCTTTGAGCATAATACCTTTATATCAATGTCCATCTGATATAAATGTGACCAAACTCAGGCAATATTGGAAGGGAAAAAAAAAAAAGTGTGGTGAATTTACATTGACTTTTTTCATTCATGATAATTAAGATTACAACAGTATGGTCAGCAGCTCACAGCAATGACCAGATGGACCTGGCAACAGGGGATGATTATGTGGAAACAACATTCAAAAGTGGGTTATAAACATATTATTTAAAAGTTTCCTAATTTTTATAGAACAGAGAAAACAAGATTCAAAACTGATGGCCCAAAGCAACAAGCATTTCTCCATGAGCTCAATACACTTGTCAACCCCCAAGAAGAAAACACAATGCTATGCAGTTTTTTCCTATTTACAACTAACTGGGAATTAAAATCTGTCTTATTTGAAAAGAATAGAGCCATTCAAGTTAGATATGATAACTTCAGCATGCCCTTGAAGAGTAAAAAATACAATTTAAAAAAATACTTACTTATTCCATGCTTGTCTAAGGTTTTTAGGGCCGTACTGTGTAAACCGTTCTGTGAGAAAAAGAGGTATATTCAATTACTTCACTAAACCCAGGATTTATTTTTACAAAATACTTATTTACTGTCAATTTTTATAATTTCATCATTTCTATGTATGTCCTGCAACTCAAGTCCTAAGAAAAGGAAAGAAAATTAACCTAGAATCAATTGCCACACACACCAAGGAAAAGAAAACAGAACACCAAAACCAAAAAGAGCCTCCAACTTGTTAAACCAAATTGAACCAAACCAGCATGACCTAAAGCTCATTTACTATAGCATCAACAGAAATGGAAAGTTTTGCAATTATTTCTGAAGTAGTTTTTGACTGCTAGGGGGGAAAAAAAAAGAAGCCTGAAATCTAGTATTTTTTTCTTCTTCATGGCAAATGCAATTCTCTATGACTTCACTGTCCTATTTTTATGCTTCTCAGGAAACGTAAGAGTGAGCATGCGTCTCTGTGACACACAGGGCCACACGGAACATGATGGCCACATGAGAGCCTATTTTCTAAAGAATACATATAGATAATGAGCAGAAGGAACAAGTGCAATGAGAGTTTATTTACTCAAATGTTAAGTTCTTCAGTTCAGATAGATGTATTTTCCCTTTCATATCCAAGAAGATGCTTGATCGGCAGCAGGACTCTAGTTGAAAAAGGAAGATGCTACGTAAACTGCTGCAGAAATGAAGGACCAGTACTTTGTTAGCCTTTTGTACAGGAGCTAAGTGCCTCTCAGGTAGCAACCAGCAGGGCAGCTGGAGAATAGAACACTTTCCATGGACACTCATTACACTGAAATCCTGCCATGTAGACTGGTACTTACCATAGCCAAATACCCTAATGTGATTGCATTAGTTGCTGCGAAGAAGTTCTAAACTTACAAAATATTACAAAAAATCTAAAATCTAAAAAAAGATCTAAAAAAACCCAAAACCCAAAACTTTCTTCCTCTCCACCTCTTCCTCTCCACCCCGTGCATGACACTGTACAATCACAATAGTAATTTGAATATATATGCACACAGCTATGCATGCATCTTACTGTGAAAAACAGCTGTAATGTAACTTTGAAAGAATTGTGTTTGAATTCCTGTATTTGTATACTTGCTGGTATCATTTCTAAAATTGTCATGTACACTTCATACACAGTCAGTTCTAAAGATGCCAAAACCAAGACAGAAGCAAAATCCTAGCATCAATGTGGATGCTTTGATTTTCTTTCTTACACCTATTTTTTAGTTTTTTTCTCCTTTAACTATAAAGACAAATGCAGAAGCTTCAAATCCCATTGACTTCACTATTGGAAGTTACTGATAATCAGTAGATTCACAAACTCTGTCTGCAGGCCACTTCATGTTTATAAGTTTTGTTGCTTTAACTATACTGATGCAGTTCAAGAAATTAAATCACTCCCTTTTAGATATGTGTGATGAGCGTACCAGAAACTGGAAGCTACATGACTACAACCCTTCAATTTTAGTTTCCAAAGGGGAATTAAAATTATATATAAAAACAGATACTTACCCATTAAAAAACTGGAAAAAAAATAAAGACTTTCTATACTCTTTAAGTAAATTTCCCAACCATAACACTGTCAATTCATTTATGACAAAGGACTGAAAAATAAAATGCAGCTAGACAGTGCTGTGTAGCAACATGTCTGAGATACACAAGGGATTGCAAATCTGCACATTAATCTATTTTGGTACAGAAAAATGCTGGTGGAAAGAGAATTGAACCAACTTGAACCATTGTTTAAAAGGTAGCCTAGACCTAGAGAGAGAGAGATTTTGATTTTATCTGTCATTCTGCAATATGTTTTTGTCAGATACTGAGCTGGTTCAAACTGGCACAGCTACACTGACTTCAATAGAACTACATCCACTTAAAACATTTGAGTAGTATCATATACAACATATTTTCATGACCAGATTATCAGATGTTTACTTTAATCAATTCAAGCTCTTTTTACTGTGGGAGGAAAGCCCCAGAGTCACCCACTTGGCCAAATTGCCTTAAGGCTTTAATGCCCAAAGATCTGTTCCTGTTCTGCAAAAAAACTGAGAAACTATTGCTATGAATTTTTACTGCAAAAATGACACACTGGAAGCAGTTATGTAAATGCTGCTATAAGGGACACACGTGAGCAAAACAAACAAACTTCTCAAAGTGATCTTCCTTTGCTGTCTATGGTTCTAGTCTAAACATCTTTTTAAGTACCTTTAGACATCATATTTCTGAGGCAGGGAGAGGGAAAAATAGGTGGGGAGACAGGAGAGGGCAAAATCCTGTCTATAGGGAGGCAAATGTTAGCCCATAGTCCTTAATTTCAAACTCCATTGAATATGCTGTGTGACTGCAAACCAAGCTGTTCTTATTGCTATCAGCTCTTCCCTCTCTACTCCAAGCAGATTAGAGGCTGCTTACTTTACATGCTTTATACAGAAGGAAACCACACATTGATAAAACACAGCTCACATTTTTCTACATAATTTTGTGGTCATGGCTCCAACCAGAGTCTTACTAACTATCGTGGACAAGATAATTAGATGGGACTATTGTATTAATTAAACCCAGCCTCGTGTACATACCAGCTCATAATATTTTCCTGAATTCATCCTTTAGAGAATAAAGAAACAGTAAAACCAGCTGATTTTGATTTCAGAGTTGCCAGAACAGAGAAGCTACAATAATCTTCTCCCTGAGCTCCTCCACCATGGTGTAGTTTTTGAAGTCCCGGACTGCGAAACCACAAAATTACATACCTAAAACCACCAAACTTGTAGTTCCAACACAGGCAAAAAAAGAGGGAACTTAACGTCCCAACTTTTATCTGAGCATCTCCTGCTTGTGTCCAATTAATCACAGAACCAAAATTCAGTCTCAAAATTACATCCCTGTTTGCTTCTGAGTCACTTTTCAGAGTGAACAACTCTCACACACCTGTATGAATGCCTCTGTCCTTCACTGCTCAACAGAGGTAATAAAACCAAATCTAAAGCTATACATATCTGACTGTGACCAACTGCACGAAACTTCATTTTATGATACTTTCAGGCATATAGCTTTGGTATTTGCTTTTCAGAAGCTCCCATTGATTTGTTCATAACGAACAGTAATATAAGTCTGTCGCTGAGATAAAGAAATCTTTGCCTGACTTACTGACAGGCAGGAGTACGGGCAATCCCAATCTCAGCCTAGCCCTGTGGAAGAAACCCTGTGTAGCAAAAACTTAATACCTCTCCCTCAGAAATGACAAGCAAATGTGCACATGTGAGAATTTCATGCAGACGCTCACATGAACACCCACCCATGCAGCCATCCTTCAGCACACACAGACCACTCTCAAGAATACAAGGTGCACCATCTTGCTGAGGCAGCTGCTCACTCTCATCAGGTTGAGATTAAAGAAACCTGAAAAACTGTACATTTACAGATCAGGATTTGATCTCAGATGTATTTTGAATTTTTACTGTTCAAATTGTAGGTATATATAGAAGAGTTCAAATATTTTCAGATTACTATTATTATTAAATGTGTTTATTTTGAATAAAAACTCTGGAAGACCAACACAGCAAGCACATCTGAAATTTTAAGTAAAAAGTGTGATTTTAATTTCCCTTATGCAAACACTTCAATATTTGCAAATCTTTTGGGAAGAAATTCAGGAAACAAAATTTGATCCTCTCCAATTTTATCCCAAATATGCAGTTACCATCCTCACTACCAACTATGTCTCACTGTTACAGAGCTGGCTTTTCACATGGGTGCTGTATTTCACCTAGTGAAAGGTGAATTTTTGCTTATGTGAAACCAAAGAAAGAAGAGATTTTTAGTTCTCTTTAAATCCCACAGCACCTTGAAGTGTTTACCATTTGCTTCTTAGAAGTTAGCCAAATCTTGATGAAGTGGCATGTCCATAATCAAATGCAGTGTACAGAGATGCCTGTATAGCACTGCACAAATAAGAACTCACATACAGGATTCATATTTCTTACTGGAAAGCTGTACCAACATCGTCCAGTGGCATCCCTCTTACTGTCAGGATGTCCCAGGATATACAAAGGGATGGGATACAGGGATGCCCCAGCCCTATACAAAAGGCCTGGGCTAACCTGTCACACACACAGCCTTAGAACCAGGACTCTGCTCTGCTGGGCACTACCCACAGTCCGCTCAGAGATGGTGACTGGGGCAGTGGCCTAGTGTTCTTCTGGCAGTGCAAGGGTCTGAGCTGCTCTTTGCTGCAGACCTTGCAGCACAGCTGGCTCAATGCCTGCTTTGCCAAGGAGGTTTTTAGGACTGTGCCCCACAAATGGTAGCATCAATGAAGCTATAGGAATAGCAACTGCAGAATGGAAACGGAAATGAGCAAGCAGAGGAAGAGGAAGGAAATTTCTTGAGCTAGTCGATTTGACAAACTTGATGCATCAAAAAAATTATGTTTTTAAAACAACTGCTTCCAAATTCTAGCCAGTTTGAAGGCCTAGGGAAAAAAAAAATTTAAAAGCCTGGCCAAGAAAGCTCATCCATTATACTCAGCAGTATTAAGTGGTCTTAGAAACAACAGTATTTCTTTCTTTCTATTTCGTATTTGGTTTAGACAACCACTCTACAGCAACACTGTTACATGTGCATCCCCACTTGTGTGCCCACACATATACCTACATGTTCTGCACTGCAAATATCATTATCTGCCTGATAAACACACTCCATCTGACAGCCCTGCATCACGGGCAGGTTCAAACAGAAACGAGTTTCAGCAGAACTCACTAGTGAGCTTATTAGCAGACCACTGTAGGAATACTGGTCTGCTGTGCGAATTGAAAAAATAAGCACTTGCATTTTAAGTGACATAAAACAAGATGAGGATTTTTTCCTCTTTTATCAGTCAGAAAAGCACATGAACTATTATACCTTTGCCACGTTTGCTTTGAAAGGACCTAAGATAGGCAAGAAAAGCTGCAGAAGGAATTAGAAGCAGAACACATTTTGATTTTTAGCTTCTTTTTAACAGTATTGATAATCAGCTTCTAGTCTAAACCAAAGAACTTAAAATGCAGTTTGACTTCAAGGCATTTCTTATGTTGTTAATCAAAACATGATGGCTAATATGCATTCCTTGATTAATGTTCTTCTCTATTTAAAACCAAATGTGATTAGCTTAAATGCAAATATTTATACATCACCATAATTAATATTTTGAAAAGTCTAATTCATTATTTCTTTGAAAGGATTTTCTTTACATTTGATTTAAAAGTCTAACGTGACTAACACTGTATTGTGATATATAAGACTCATATGCTATTTTTAGTAAAGACCCATGCTAAAATTATTCAAATTATGCTAGCTAAAGATATAAAGACAAGCATCCATGTTGACAAATAAATTTTCAAGCACTATAATATTTGCAGTGCTAATGTGCAATTAGAGTTTTTACTGAAGTTGAGTCACAACCAGAGTTTTATCAAATACATGAGCTAGACTTTAGAGTGTTGTATGCCAAATATCTTGAGAAAAATTACAACTCCTTCCCCTCCATCTCTTCCCCTCATCTCCATTTCATTTGCTTTAGAAGAGCCCAGGTTGTGTAAAGAGGAAGAATAGCTGCTGTTTTCTAGACTCTCTCCTGAGCATGAAGAGAAAATGTAATTTTAATACCCAGCATGGTCTGTAGCACTGGAATTCTACATTAAATGGTTCTGTCTTTTAGCAGTGCTCACCCTGCCTCCCCAGCATATGTGATAAGTTACTTTAACTTTCGGGCTTAATGTAATTTTGTTTAAAGAATGGTGAAAACACTGAAAACTCTGCTTCCCTTGGGTTGTGGATACCATGGATTGAAGAAACACTAAATAATACAGTTTTGTTTCGGCAAAAGAGGGGGAGAAATTTGAAATTAATTCTCCTTTACAAATATTCCTCCTTTCTTCAAGCCCTCGAATTCTTGAAGACTATATCTATACCAGTAATTTAAATGAGCTTGAGACTGTGTGGCCGAGACACCACGACTGCCCTGTAGCACCTCCCATCCATCCTCCAGTACAGGAGATGGGAACAACTTCTTACAGGGAACAGTCCCTGGCCCACACTAACTTCCTAACCCTAAGTAAGGTTCCTAATGCCCAGGAATTAATTATTTGTAAGTGCTAGCTGTCATGAGCTAAAGGCATGCCAGAGGCTGCTCTAACAGTCTAACAGCAGAGGCTCCCACATCGGCTGGGAACATTCCCTGGCATCAGTGTGGATGTAAACAAACAAGATATTGATTTAGCATGCAACAAAATGTTGACAGGCTTTGGTGAAACTCTATAGGAAAAGCTGCTATGAAAGTTTGAAAAGCCATATGTTCTCATATACAGTATGTTCATGTGCTTGTGCCAAAGGAGTTTAGTCTCTCAGTCCAGCCCTACTCTGAATGAAGACTTAGTATTTTGAAAAAAATCTGGCTGTCAATCAGCTGTTAAGATGCATGTAGGCAGATCATATTTCTAAACCAAATCTATATTTATTGACCACCTGGGAAGCAAGGTAGAATTCCTGAGTTAGAACACCAGCTCTGCAGCGGTTTTGTCAGTCACAGGCTCGTGATGTTTTAATAAATCCACGGAAGTACCCGTCAGTCCTTGGCAAAATCTGTGTTATGCAGTATTTTCTATGAATGCTTTCTTCTCACTGTTTCTTTTTGTATTCTGCTTTCTCCTTAAGGAGAGACTCTCTTACCTCTTTTCATCCTGACTTTAGGGATTCTCTTTTAAAAATCAGTGCTCAGCAGATGCTTCCATTGTCTCATAAAGGCACCTTTTCAGGTGTATTACTCTCTATTGTATCTGATCATCTGTGGAACATTGTGAGATTCAGGCTCCTACACCATCAGCCCAAGATTAAATATTTAACTTTCTTTCACCTAGAAACAGTATTGTAAAGAAACTGATGCACAGTGAACATTACAAAGCATTCTCATGTTTTCTCCACCTTCCTAACAAACTTCTTCCTCTCCTTGACCATTACCATCTATCATTGCCACGGTCAGTTAATTTATATTCTATTGTGACCATATCTTACCTTCTCCCACTTTACTCACTGACAGTACCTCCTGATAAATCTCTGTTTAACGTCCCAGGATGGAGGTTACACAGCATCAGTCCCAAACACTAACTGAGAAATGTCAGAAAAGTGAAAACTTGGCTTAAGTGTAGATATTTATCCAAAGGTTTATCTTGCTCAATTATTTGGACAGGACTCTGAATCCAGGAGAAATGGCTGGAAAGGAAAAGTTGATAGGACTCCAGAATAAGAAAAATGGGAGATTTAATAACAATGAAGAGCATAATGCACAAAAAGTAAGGAAGACTTGGACACAGGACAGGCAAGAAAACAGCTTGTTTTGTAATACTGCTTCACCTCTACTCGTACAGGCAAGACTTAATTAACGCCTATTTTAAATTCATTCCTGGAGATACGAGTCCAGTGATATGATTAGTATTTGGATCTGTTTTAACTCAGCAAATCTACCTATTTCCTAAAATATTGCAACAAAAGAGTAAACAGTGAAATCATGTTCTCCAGGACCTAGGGGGCCACGTTCATCATTTAAAGTCTCTCCGTCCAATAACCTGCAACATGGGGCTTCACAAGTGGGTGAAACATCAAGATTTTATTGAAACAGCAACTAACACTTTTTCACAATTCTCTCAAACTGTTTTCCTATTTGAGGGCAGGTAATTTACTTTCACAGTGATCCAGAATGGCTGGCTTTCATTGGTGATACCTGAGTACAGGAAAAAGCTCTCACGATTATAGCACCAAACAGTTTCGAAGTGAATCACGGAGGTAACCCAAAGTTACTGAAATACTCCTGAAGTATTCCAGGACATTCAAATGCATTATTTAGATTATCCTTAAGTAACTTACTAAGCAGGACATGTGCATGTGTGTCTGTGTGCATAGGAGAAAACACAAACTGAGAGGATGGAGGCTGAGGCACAGAGAAAGCTCAAAGACCAGGCTAACTTTTAGCTTTAAATATCCTATATATTACTTGGAGCATGTATAAGATAGAAAGTAATCTCAAAGCAGGCAGATAAAATACAAGTTGTTTTCGGACTTTTTCAATGGCAAACAAAACTATGACCATTTTATTTTCACTATTACAAGCTGCTAAAATCACCTAGGTTAGAGGTTTAAATGACCTAGAGCCACCCACAACTAGTCTTAGGAACACATTCCTTATTCAGGCTCAGAAATGTTTCCACATATTAAGATGTCAGAGATCATTGTTATTAAAGCACTGGCTGCTTTCCATAATAATCAAGACTCTTTGGCCACTGTAATAGAGAATAGACTAATACAATGTTTTTTCAGACATGTTTCTCCTAGTAAGCTGTGTTCAGCTCTCTGCAGCACAAGACTGTGCTCAAATCACAGCATGAAAATTAGTTATTGAAGTCTGTACAAAAACAAGATAGACAATGAAATTTTGTTTCAACTCTCAATAGTCTTCCCAGATCCACAGGCATTTAGTGTGCCCAGCATTTTTTAAACTATAGTAACCATTTATCACTGACACTTTCTGTTCAAATGCTTTTGTTTTATGCTTACACAACTCAGTTTATAGAATCAAAGCCTTGCCTGAGTGAACGCTGGCATCCTCACCACCAATAACCTCTGCACCTCTCAATTTATCACACTTACTGTTAGCAACCATCAGTTAGAAACACGTGCAAAGCGCAGGAGTTACTTAACCCCAGATCACCTATACTTAAACACAGTAATTTCACAGATCCTCAAGAATAATGCAATTGGTTCAGATTTGGCAAGATATTTCAGGATACTTCCTTCATTCTTTAGGTAAGAAAAGAGACAGACTAAGTCATCTTCACAGAATCACAGAATATTCTGAGTTGGAAGTGACCCACAAGGACCATCAAGTCAAACTGTCAAGTGTATTATTAAAGCTTCAACTTTCCTTTTTGCTCCTAAGAAGTCAGTCAGGAAAGCTAGTGCATAACAGCAATTTCAGACCATCAGGAAGGGGAGCATGGCTGGTCAAGCATTTGTGGAAGATGATGCAGCAGCCTTGCCACAGCCAGAAAGCTTTTGTGCACAGAACAGCACAAAGGAAAGCCTATTTTTAAGAAGCAGCAGAGAACGTGGTATCCTTGGCCAAACATCTCCAGTGACCCTAATGGCCTGAGCAAATAGTATTCATTCTATCCCAGCCCATAGGTCAGAGCATTTTGTGCAGAGTATACCTTCAATGCTGGTGCCCCAGTATGATCCCAGAGGGATGTGTTTTGCTGCTCTAAACATTCCCCACTTTACCAGTATAAAATACAATTACTTAGTTTTGGGGTATGTAAGCCAGTTTTGGTTGTCCAGTTAGATGATGCTTTCTATTGCTGTAATTTCTAAAAAGAGCAAATGAGGAACTGTAAAACAAACAAAAAATCCTTTTACCAAGGTCATCAAGGATATAGGGTGGCAGAAAGGGAGTGCACAACACAGTATGTGTACAGAACAGGAATTTTATTTTTTGAGTGCTCCCAGACCTCCACAGTGCAAGGGAATTAAGGAGCTCAATGCTTTGCATTAATAGGCCCTAAAAAAGATTAAATGATTTCCAGCAAGAATAGTAATTATTCTGACTTAAAAATCTACATACTTCAGAGATGTGGAAAGGACCTGAGAGAACAAAGGCCACACCATGCAGAAATGGTGAGTGACTATTTTCTGTTTTGGAGGCGCCTTTCCTCCTGTCCCCACTCTACATGTGTATAAATATTATGTATTCATAGCTGAAAAAATCTGCAGTTTGGGATGGAGAAAATAAGAGAAAGTCTAACACAATGCCTATATAAAAATTAGATTTAATGGAGTGCCTACAGTGGATTTATTTCCTGAGGTGGTTCTGTGGTAATAAACCCACATCCCTTGACACATTAGGAAGCCAAACTGAAAAACGCAACCAGGAAATTTCTTGGCTGCCATCTACTGTTCAAAACTTTCCTGTATCTCATAGAAGAATAAAAACAAACCAACCCAAAGAAATGACAGCTTTAGGCCTTCTCCTTCTCTTTACTATTCTTGCTAAAACCAATGTTCTTGGTCTGCTTTTACAGACCACTGTATTTCTGTAAGGATTTCTGCATATGCTCACCTTTCAATCAGTATCAAGAATGAGAAACACAAAAGCTTGTGAGCTTAATGACACACTGTTTAAGGGAAGAACACTGTAGTATTTTTAGTATTTCAGTGAAAAACTATTAAAGAAGTTTCTGCTAATTAACTAGAGAGCACTGATTTCACTATACAGCAGTAAGTCAGCAGCAGGACAGAAACTGTGCAACAAAGCTGTCTGCATTCCTATTTCTCAAGACTTTGTGTCTGTCAGAGTAAGACCTACTATATATTTGTTTCTCTCCCTCTCTGATTTTGAGAGCTCTCTAGATCTCTTTGTCCTTTACAACTCCTCTGCCTTATCTCTTGCCTATTCATTCACCTGCTTTGCCATGTTTAAAAAAACATATTTCTAAGATCCCCACTCAGAGTTCACAAGACTATATCTATGACATATATAAACATGCATATATATAGAATAATGAAGCTGAGCACATCCTTCTAGTCTCTAGGGGACAAACTGCTCCCTCTCACAAAAGGTATGAGATGGTGAAACAGTTTTTCAAGGATGCTTATAGAGTATGACAACTTCAAATACAACATATATTAAAGATTTGAACCTTTGCAGAATGATACTAACAGATGACCTAGTAATAACTTCAGCTTTCACAATGTCTTTTCTCTACTCTTTAGTTTCCTTTAGTATTTGTCAAAGTTTGGTGTGCTCTGCTGGAAAAGTAATCCTGACTAGGAATCAGCATATTAGCAGTCTGAAGGTACAACACCCAATGGCTGAGGAATGCAAGCAGGCCAGGGCTCATACTGTAATAAACAGAAGAAAATTAAAAAGAAAGCAGAGAAATTAAATTAAAGAATACACACACACAGAGAACACAATAAAAAGTAAGCAGCTGGAAGAAGTGCATTATGGTTCATGCACTGCACACCAGGTCAATCAATCAAATTATTTTGATCATTTGTGGGCAGGGATGTAATTATCTCTGCTGTGTACTTCCAGGAAGGGAATTTGGAGGAACTTGATACTTCAACCTACCTGGTTTGAAATGGGGTAAAGAGTGGACTCCAGGCCACGTATCTTCATTTGGTGTTCCAAGTACCTGTACACAAAGAAATTTAAAAAAACACACATTGCTTTAATGGAAAAGACAGAACAAGTCATAAAACTGTAGAAAGCTCAATGTACCTTACAATCTAAATTGTAAACAGTCTTCTTAATTGGGGGATGGGGAGGAGGAAGGTACAAAATGCTAAACAATTACACCAGTTCCAAGGTACCAGTGGAGTCAGTAGAGCAGATGGGAGTGCTGTGTTCCACTCACTGCCTGTTTAACCAATGGATGTTAAAGCTAATTTCCATGACAAGTATCAAGCTATCTGAGAGTGCTGGTGTTACAGAGGCTAGATAATTTAGCTCAGGAATAACTTCAATCCCTATAAACTTAAGCAAGATAAACAGATAACAAATAGATGCTAGGGTAGAAGATTTATACATGGTAAAGAGGATGATCAAGAGTGTGGCATGAACTAGAACGCACAGCAAAGAGCTGTTATTTTAAAGTGGCTGGAGTATACATAAAAATAGTAAATTCTTAGGAAATACAGACTTTATTGACTCATGCACTATGATTTCTTTCTATTCACTTCAACTCTCCTCTTTCTTGTAATGTCAGACCAACTCAGAGCAGCAAAGTATTTAACACTTCTCACATGCATCTTATATCCTGTGCTCACACGAAAAGTTCACTCTCTGTGTCCTTGGCACAAGTAGTAAGGAAATTGAGAGAGCTGCAATAAGTAGTTCTCCCAAACCTGGTTTTGCTTCGTAACATGTAACTATCAAGGCTTGCTTTAAGTAAAGCCAAGAGGAACACTTTAATTAGCAGCTCTAGAAATACATTTCAGAATGAGCTGTGGAATTTGGTATTTCACTAGTAAGATCTTTCTTTTCAAAAATTTACACTCAATTTCTAAGATGAATGAAAATGCCAGAGACTCTTTTGAATACTTGTTATAATCTCAGGCCCTGGAATAAAAGGTTGATATTCTAAAGTGTAAGTAATTCACATTAGTCTGGTGCTTGTTTTGCATTGTCATCAATGTACAGAAGCCCCTCCCAGCCCTGACTCTGCCTGCACTGCAGGTCATCTGAATAAATCTTCTGGACCTGCATATCTTAAGTCCGTGTGATATTCTGTGGTCAATTACATCAGCATGAAGCAAGCCCAAATTTAGCATGAAAATCTTTTGTCCAAAAAATGTGAAAAATGTCTATTCCAAAAAATTTTGAACTGAAGAGATTTATTTTCATTGTGCCTGCTCCAATACACATATGAATTAGGAGCACTAAAGAAAGGGTACCACTCTAGAACACTTGTTTCATTTCTTTAGCTGTGTAAACGTTTGTGCATCTTGATAAATTCAAACTGAAAAACATTCTTAGAAGCAAGATGGGCAAGATAAAACACAAAAGTTTTTCTTCAACTCTGACAGAAATTAATTTAATTAAATTTAGAAATGAGCTTAAACCCTTGAGGCAAAAGTAAGTGACCTCTAAAATAGATACAATTTTTACCTACAATATTTGTTTTATGAGTCGAGGGCCTCATATTTTTGGAGCAGGTTACAGTAGTAATGCAGTTCTCATCTAAGAATAATAACATAAGGATGTTTTTTTCTCCACAATCAAATACAATAGGCAAAGAGTCCAAATTGGGTGTAATAGGATCAGCAGAAGGTGAAAGCAGAGCACCAAGGTGATGAAGACGGGAGTATCAGTAGACTAGAGAGTATACATTCACGTAGTTATTTCAATGTGCAAATTCACTGATTTTTATTTGTAAATATTGTTTATAGCACATTGCTTTCAGTCCTTGTGATATGTCTTAATTGGCACTTGAATAAGATAAACCTGGCCCTGCAACGTTGATTCATCACAACACCCGTGTTCATCTCATTATTGCTATTAGACAGAGCACAGTTCTGTCATTAAACACTGAGGAAGTTAGGAGACACCGTCGACACTATGTCACAAAATCAATTTGCAAATAACTTCCACTTACCTCCTGCATTAATCAAGCTCCTGGTGCCAAGCACCTCCCAGACCAGGAGAGGGAGCCCGTGGATCAAAAACAGAGATTCTTGCATCAATTTATATTGAGAAATAAGGTTCTGAACTTTGCAACCTCTCTTAGTGAATCAAAGGAATATTATTAAATAAGATATATTGTCTATGAATATATTTTTTCTGAATATTAAAAAAATTATCCATAGTCCTCTAAAAGTGCGTTCTTATTTGCCTCTCATTTTAGATGAGACAGAGGCCGCTAAGGAGTTGTACAGATGAAAATTAAAACCAGCTACCAAAATCTGTAACTTTCACTTCTTAAATTAACCATATGTGACTCACTATTTCTTGTTTCACTTGTATTCCAATCCATTTCTTAAATAATATTCTAGCACATTTGCTGCCACAATGTCTAATAGCCAGCCACAAGCAAGCTCTGTGCATTGGAGTATTCAAACCACCTACAATATTTATACATTCTCTCAAGGGTAGCAGTCAGGCTGAAAACAACTAGCGGTTTCCTATCATCTAAATGCCAACCATTTTTAAGGTAGAGGCACTTGGCAATTCAGGCAAGGATCCAAACACTTAATTTTAATGCATGGTACAAACACTATAAAGATCATCCTTCTTCCACACAATTTTTAGCATAGACAATAGAGGAACTCACAATATGTGACAACCAACAAACAAGGAGGAGAGCGCAGCAGTGAAACAACTGTGGTTTTGGATAAGATGAAACAGTCACTGCTCCCAGGTAAGATCAACATAAAGAGATTTGTAAGCAACAACTTGTAGGTGATTCTCCTAAGCAGCAATCAATCCCATTTTGATGAGTGGGATTAAGCAATCCAAAACAACGAGTTTTGACACCTGCTATAAACAAAGCAAAGCAGAGTTCACACATAACACCACAGTGGAGAAGGATCTGCCTTGTTTTGCAGCTTACAAAAGAGAATTGAGGCACCACCACGGAAAAGGGAGGTGGAGAGGAAGGGAGAATCCAACAGTATTCTGGTTTTACTCCAATACACTGTGACTTAGCAGTGAAGACTGATTACCCAGACCCTGACAACCACTGAACATCAGGAGCTGTTATTTCACAGGTTATTTAACTCCTAGCCCCAACTTTCATGGTCCACCACTTCTCCTCGCAAGCATGCCACCAGGAGTTCTGCCTCCTCTACATTTAAACAATTTTTCTTTCCATTTCATGTTCCAATACCATAAAAAGAACCACTGCTGTCATGACAATCAAGCCCCAACTTAATACTGGAAATAAACTTTTATTTAGAATTGAGAAATATTTGAAAAAGTAACTTCTTTGCTTTCTCTACTGATAATTTGCTTCTCAAATTATCAGTAGAGGTAAGCATTCAACTTGTATTTGATATACTGGGTTTTTTAAATTGAATTACTAATACAAGACTAATCTACAATTCTCAAATTTTGAATGGACTTAATGTTTTCCAGGGACCAGGGTGGTTATGGTTTCTGCAAAGAAAACTCAAAAACATTCTGAGGTTCTGCTGTTCCACACTGCAGACAGCAATCTGGGCTCTTTTATTCTCTGACAAGGAAGACAAAATGATGTTCTCATTTGAAACTTGCTATTAAAAATGGGGATCAGATTCTAATTTCATTTGTAAGGGGAGAAATCTATTTATACAGAAATGACAGATTTACAATACATCAGGGTACTGAGGGTGAAATACCTGTACTGCCAGTTGATATTGTTAGGGTTTGGCAGAAAGTTATAAAACCAGAACCTGCTGTTCAAATTTCCATACACAAGCACGATATAGAACGATTTCCTAGGGAATGAAAAAAACAAAAATGCATCAAGGGCTACTGCATTGCCTTACTTTTTTAATATAATAAAAATTTTGGGTTTAGCATCTGGTTTCGCAAAGACTCATCACTCCCTGGTGTACAAGGGAGTAATTATTTTACAGTGAGCTTTGCAGCACTCTACCAACACAATTAGTCATGTTGCCCTATATTCTGCTTTGAATGCAAAAACATCCCACATTACTGCCATGCATTAGATGCGCAGCCGTGCAAATCTTTCCTACCAGCTCTTGCCCAATTGCTGGCATAATTAATAAAGGAAAGCATTTCCCTTTACACTAAAAGTTTTGAGTATAGAAAGCTGTATATTACTCATATAATGCTTTGACCCTTGTTAGAGCTGACAATCCTCAAGAAAGGCAACGGTTTGGACTTCAAGAAGACAAAGAATGTGCAGCCTGTGGTATTATTCAGAGCAGAATGAAAGACAAGATCAGAATGCAAATGAGCTGCCTTCCCCTAGACAAGAGTTATGGAAATCAGGCTAAGTAATATGCAGAATTTTCAATTTTTCCAATGTTAGGTCAATCTGATGAAAAACGAAGTTTAATTTTAAAAAAAATTGTCAGGAGCATGCTTTTTTCCCCTTTTTTTTTAAAAAAAGAGGGATTTGTTGAAAAATGTCCTTGAATTTTAACTGGGAAAAGTTACAAACTGGATGTAAAAATGTTTTCTCGGTTTGTTTTTCCTTTTACGGATGTTCAGGATTTCTGTAGTCTTTCTGTTTGCTGGGTAAAACACACTGCATTTAGTGCATCATTGGCTGTGATGTACTGTGGCAGACTACAGCTCTTTGAGGAACTGAACTTAATCAAGAGGAAGAGAACAAGCATTGCAGACCCATTTCCAAATCAGCAATCTCTTTTTCTGTTAAGTGAGATTTGGAGGTTTCAGATAATTAGTTTTTCAACAAAAATCTACTTTATTCTTCCAATACATGCATATCTAATGAAGTTTCCAACTTAGCCAAAAACCTAGGAGTTCTTTTCCTTTTCATTAGAGGAAAGTACATTACTGCTTAAGATTTGGCTCTGGGGAAGCAGTGTGAGTTCCAAGGGTTTTCCACAGCAGCTTCACCAATCTCAGAGCCACCTCCGAACACAGAATTCTGGTCTGGAAGAAGGGAAACTTATGTGATCTCTCTCTCTCCCAGTCTGTGCTGGTGCTAAGCCATTTGTGCAGATGATCCACCTCCATTCCCCTCCCGAGGAGTAGGGTCAGGTAGATCTGAGCCACACCGTTCACAGTCTGGGAAAGTGCTGGATTACCACCCCATAATGTCAGTGAGCACAAAGCACATGTAGCAGAGAGGACTAAAGGATGAGCTTCATCCTTCAGCTTAGCATTCGGTTTCAGTATAACAGGTTAGAAAAAAAATTCAGCAACTATTTGTGTATTATGCATGCTGACTCAGAGTCTGCTGACTGACAACCGCAATGAGGCTGCCTTCCACTCTCTGCTGGGCACAGTGGTGACAGCGGAGTGTCAAGTTTAATATCCAAAAGATAGAGTCAGAAATGGAATTGCCTCAAGACCTGTCATTTCTTCATATCAGGAGCTTAGAGGTTTGCTTTCGCAGTTCGGTTTCCATAAGGCTCTGTAAATCTTTTAATTTGTGTAATGCACTTACAGGTTTGCTAGATTGGGGCTAAACATATTTTATCCTTGGAAATGTTGTGGATGTTCCAGGGTTCACAGCTGCAGTGAAAAAGTCACCTCATTTTTCACTGAAGAAACAATGTCTATCAGCTAAGATGGCAATATATTTATTTGGTTCCATGAAAAATAAAGACCACATGTCTATTCATTGTTCTTGAGATTTAGACTATTGAAGCCTTACTTCATTAAACGAATGCCAAAAATTCTATATAGTTCCTAAACCATATGAATCCATATGAATTCGAAGATAAAACAATGGAAGTAAGATTGTATAATCTAGGCAGCCTCTTCCCATGTGGAAAGCAATAAAGGCCTTGTTCAGAACCCGAAAACTGTATTTTAGTAAAAATTATTTTTGTTGCACAGCAAACTTTCTGTGTTTTTTTAGTCACTGTCATCAAAATATCTCATTATTCCCACACAGGTAAGAAATTAAATACCAGTGAAAACAGATTAAGCATACAGAAAATGCAATGCAGATTAGGTATACAGAAAACATAACTTGCATGATTCCTCTTCAGAACAAAAGTATTAAACAAGAACACATAACTCTTTACAGGCAAAATCAGACTTTAAAACTCTTGTTCTTAATTTTATGCGTAAAACAGGTGGTAGTTTTTATTTTACTTCCTTATGTGCCTTTAAATGCTACAAGTCTCAAAAACATCCTTGCAGTGACAATGCATGGCAAAAGGATAAAGAAATTCAACGGCCACCATTTTATATGCACAATGGTAATGTGCAGAAAAATATTTTTAATGTGATCCGCATTCATTCAGGAAATTAAATAAGAATTATGAATTTAAGAGAAAACAAGGCTGATTAGAAAACAAACTGATTGGAGTATTTCTTTTACAAGTTATTTTGTGAATGATCTAAGCATGGTCTTAACCAAAAAAAAAAAAAAAGGAAGATATTAAATTCTTTCAAGAGCCTTATGAAGTATCTGCTACACAGATGGTGAGGTCAGGACACAAAAGCAACACAAAAGAGAGAACGCATCTCCTCACCAACCCCATAAACTTGTTTTTGCTGTACATAAAGTGATGCTGTTTGGTGAAAAAATGGAGGTTATTGAGGCTTGTTCTTTCAGGTGAAAAAGGAAGCAGCAAGAACAGAATGAGGTTCAACAAAAGACTGACTCAGACATCAAGCGGAATATCATCATTCCATTGTATGTGGGTAATGGAACCACTTCCCTTGAGCATAAGAAGTGATTTATGATGAAGTTGTCTTCTAAAACCTGGACGTAATGTACAACTATGGATGAAAAAAGCAAAACATTCCCACAAAATTTTAATAACACACAGTAATTTAAAAAAAAATCAAGCTCAACTAATATTTGTGCTTTAGCTCTGTCAAGGATGAAAAATGAGGTACCTGAAACAGTAGAGGGCCCAACTGTTCTTAACTTCCTTTCCCCAGAGAGGCAAAATACAATGAAGTCTTGCCAGGAAACCTTTTTAATATGTGATTTTTTCCAACCTTACTTTACGTATATAAACAATATTTTAGTAGCTGTCTGCATTGCAGAGTTAAATTTATCCCAGCACTGTTTCCATACCCTTTGCAGCACAAGTAAACTCATCATTCCCTTCATACCCATGGCAGCCACCACTCCCTTTTGGAGGGACCCTGGCAGGGACACCACGGCAGCTGTGCCAAGGTGAGGGAGACAAGGGGCACAGGAGATGGCACAAACATCCCTGCCCACCCTGCCAGAGCCAGGCTGTGCCCACTCTCCTGCCTGAGCTGGGAGCGACAGCCGGCAGGAGCAGGAGCAGGAGGAGGAGGAGGAGGAGGAACTGAGCCGGCGTCACCGCAGACACAGCACCGCAGAGCATCAGCACAAGACGAAGTGAATTCCCAGCCTTGCAGCAGAGCACCACGGGGCTCTGACGCGCCAGTGTCCTTAAATGCTCAGCCAGGGAAGGGTTTGGTTTATTCCAAAAAGTACCTACTCAATACTTACTACACTTCGCCAGGGCTGTTTCTGTGATTTGGTGAGATGACTTTTAGAAACCAATCTTGTCCATAACCCAAACTGGATTGGAATGAGTGCAAAACTAGAGTATTTTATCTAAATTTCCCAAGGAGAAAAAAGCAAGTGTGAAACAACTTGTAGAGGGCTGTGACATCCTCTTCCAACAGGGAGTCAGCACATTTCATCATAAGGCCCTATTTTAGCAACTTACAACATCCATAGGAGTTCACATGGTGGAAGAAACTGTTTTTTTTTATTTAGTGATTCTTACTAAAATGTTTATGTGAATGAGATGAATGCTGAAAAAAAAAAAAAACCTAAGAAAAAAGGATTTGGCAAACTTATTTTGAAAATATAGGGGCCTAGGCTGTAGAGACACAATCTGAAATTAGCAGCAAAGGGGGAAAAAGGAATCTCCTGACAGAGACTGCACTTTCCCTCAAACCAGTGCAACCATGCAGCAATTTGGCCAAATCAAAAGCTAATTAAACAATTATGTACATGGTAAAAGCAGATTGTTTAGCTCCAAAATCAAAAGATAGCTCCTCTGTGAGGGATGCTCCATGCTGAACTACTAAAAGCGGAACAGAGTACCTGTCCTTTCAGCTCCCTCAGACACCAATGCTCAGGAGTCTCCTTCCATCAGCAAACAATCCCATGATCAGAATTTAAAAAATCTGACTTAGTGTCTCTGATAGTTGCTTTGGAGCTGCAGAAACTATAAAAGACCTCAACAGGATGAAACTGATCCTTAATAAGAAGAGAAAAGAATTCGAAAGTTTATTTTAGACCTCAAAGCTGTGGATCAGGAAAAGACTGGGAAGAAAATTCATGCAGAAGACTGAAGCTGACCTCAGGAGATTTCTCTTCCCCTCCTCCAAGGAGAAAAGTTTGGTCTTCTGGCATTGACAGAGCTTGTGAGCTCTCAGGTAAGGTTACAGAGAGGGAATGGTTACACCAAGGAAGAATTGGTGTTAATACACGCGAAGAAGCAGCTGTGCTACCTGTGCTGGAAGGTCTCTTCCTTACTGTTTGGGAACAAACACAGTGGTTTTCTTTACCGTAAAGACAGCAAATTTCTGCCAGAAGGACCCCATGGCTCACAAGTTATGCTTGTTTACATATTCCTTAAAATCTGCTCTGATTTACTCCATACAGAGAGGTATATGCTTTGCATTTCACATTTCCTATCCTGTCTAGGTTGCAAAGCCTTTGGAATAACCCACCCAAACAGACAACCCTCTCCTAAACATGTTCTTTAAAGATTTATTTCTAATTTTTTTGCTGACTTTTTTCTTTAAACTGAAAAAGGGGAATAAAAATAAAAGCCAAAACCCTGTGGGAGGTTTTATGAAATGTACTTCCAGAAGCCCTGCTGTGCTGGCTCAGCAGCTGGCTCATTTGAATTCCAGGTATGCACTACACAGGGTGTTTTGGAAATACCAGCTTATCAGAAAAGCAATGCTCCCTTTGGATCATAAAGTTGGCTTTATAGCCTTTTTGAAGACCATAAAACTGGCTCAGTTAACACACATGAATTCCTACCTAGTGTTGCGGTGTCCAATCTCATTGGTGCAGGCCAAGCTATAACTTTGCATCAGGATACTTAAGGGTTTAAAGCTGCCAATCAGCTGGAAAGCTTATTTAAATAATTACCAGACCAAAGTAGGCATACTCCTATGAATCAACATAAAAATAGCAAGAAAAACATTTTTACTAAAAACAAAATTACGTTTCTTGACTGTAGTATAATTTAACTACAACTGTTTGAACAAGCCAGAACATTTGGGATCACATCCATTCCCCATAAGGATTATCACTGCACCAACACCTGACCAGTGCTTTTCACAGAAACCAATCAATGTTTCCTCACTCTGAAGCAGTGAATGCACATTGAATTTCTCTGGAAACATTTTGTCTCTGGCTGGGTGCCCAGTCACAACACATCGGAGGAACGATTGTGCCTCGTTATGACAACACACCAGGACTCACCATTCCTTATGCCCAAGGAACAGCACATGCATGGCACAAGAGAAGCTCATGACACGTGCTGCTTATGTGATAGAAATATACTTGCAGAGGAAAGCTGTTGTGGTAAGACAGAGAGAATACCACGGCTGGGCTGCCTGAGCCCACTGTCTGGGGTAAAAAAAAAAAAAGAAGTATCATGAAAATTCTTTCTCTGACCTAAAAAGTCAGGGAAGGTAGCATACACTGAGACCCATATATGAAGCCTGGTGCACAGCATCACAGAACAGCATGGCAGTAGAATCTGGTCAGATCATCCAGAAGTTTGCCAGATCCTTATTTTGCCAGTTATGGTCTTGATCTTGTAATAGTCCCAATTTTGAATAGATTTGTACAGCCACATGGAGCTCAGTGATGCAGTGGGCATTTTGTCAAGTTTTTTTAATTGACAATCTGCAGAAAATGAAGGCAGCCAGTCATACTGCCATTTGAAGAATGTGCAGGTCCAGGTGTTAGAATGTTACTGAAACAGTGAGGGCATTAATAATGAGCTCCAGTTGTGATGGGCATATCCAATGGATGAGAGTACTCTTCTCGGATGTCTAGACATCCAGCTGATTCCTACACTGAACCTTATCAGAATTCCCAAATCAAATCACTTTAAAAAATGTCTGACCTTATCACTTAAAATCCATTTCAAGTGATACAGTTCGAAGTGTGCCTCCTGTAACAAAACACAGCAGGATGCTTGCTGCATTCACTCCAAACAGCAGTATTTTGCTGCCACAAAAGAAAAGAGTTTTACACTATCCTTCTGAATCATAGGCACAGAACAAGCAAGCAGAATGAAAAATGGAAGTACAGAATTTTTTTTCCTTAAAAATGGGGGAAATGTCAGCTTACATCTGATGGAGAGAGAGTGGCTATAAAAGCAGCCGAGACATTTTAAGTGGGGTCAATGCAGAATCCCAGAGAGTTTTGTATTTTCATCCAGAGGATGGTAAGATCTATGGGAAGCTTGGCTGAACAGGACCTGTATCCTCGACTGCAGTGAGCTAGTGCACCTCAGTCAGAGCACTTAGGAAACTTCCAGTGAATTCTTTGCTGAAACATCTACCCATTTTCCTGATACTTTCTTTACTTATTTCCTGGCAAATCCATTAAGAGGAATGGGTTCATTGTCCTGACACCATGAGGTACATGCCCAAACACTGAGATCAAAAGCGGGTTTTGAAAGAGGGCAGAATGTTGAGAAGACAAAATTTTCAAAAGTGGAAACTGTGATTTAACCATGTATTGCTCATTTAGTAGTTGTGGCTTTAACAAACAGATGGCAGATTACCTAAGACTTTTCATTTTGCTTATTTAAATGAAGGTGAAATCTGGTGTATCTCCACTGAAAGAGGCAGCTGCACCCCCATCTTCCATGAACCCTCTTGTTTGTTTTTGGAATCAGTAAATTCGTCCATGACTTCTGAGCTATCAAAAGCACCATGCAGGAGGAATTAGGGAGTAGCCATCTCCTGTCTCCAATTAAACTTTAAGCCATCTGCAGGGCAGCTGCAGTGGCAGCTCCTGTTCTTGGCAGCATTACTTTTGGGCAAAAGGAAACGACTTCCCTGGAGCTGCTGGAACTGATCCTCTCTACGACTCACTGGAGAAGGGAGCTGAGAGGACTGGGCAGCATCTGGAGAACGCACGGCCTACAGCTCCAAAATGAACTGAGGGGGCTTGCACTGAAACAATCAGTGATGAAGTGTGAGCGAACAACAGCAAATTCTCAAAAGATTGGAGCTACTCAACACCTGTATATCACGCTCCACTTTTTTTTTTTTTTTTTTTTCTTCAGAAAAACAGAATCAAAACAATCCAGAGGGGGAAATGGATAACTAAATAAATAGGACACACAAATAAAAGAAAATTTGCACAGATATATGACAATGAGCTTCAGTATCACTACTAGTCAATAGCGTGAGAGAGGAAGGGAAAGACGAGTTACAATTTCTTATCTTCCATCCCCAGTACATTAAGGTCCACAGAAATGCAAGGCCTGAAATACTGATGACACAAAGGCTGAAAAATGATGGGGCATCAGATACGAGAACAGTAAAATGACAACTTTAACACTTTAACATGAGCAACTCTGTTATTACAAGGTGTTTCAGAGGTGCATTTTAAAGATGTCACTGAAATAGAAGAAAGGGAGATGTTACACCGATGAAACATGGACAGTCAACCATGCAAGATATCAGAGAGAAAAATCAACCTCTCAACACTGTAGGCACAGCTGATCTCTTGGATGACGGGAGGAATGCAGATGAGCAGCACAATGTTATCATTAAGCTAGTTAGAAGGCCACAAAAGCAACAAAACCATGAGAACATTAACAAGAATAAGATAATATAAAGCATAAGTGGTAGGAAGCTGCACCAAAAGTACATTCTACTGAAAGTAAATGAAGCCCAATGAAGAGATGACTTTATTAACAAACAGGTGTTTCAGTACCCTTAGTTTTCAGCAACATTTGCTGGTCTGAAATTTCTTTTTTATGGAACAGGGTATTGCAGTTTTCATGAAAAGACGAATTAAACAAACAAAAGATGATTTTCCCTGGCTACAGTTTGAACTGCTTTGAACTGCTGAGCAGCTGATGAAGTGATATGATGCAGTGAGGTCAGCAGGAGCTCATCCCTACCTCTCCCTTTCCAAGAGGAAGGAGCAATACTAACACACTCTAACGAGCTGGCTCAGCAGCATAGCTATGCCATTAACCAAAGATCTCAGTCATCAGACCAGAGCAGATTATACCAAAATCCACAACACCTGAAACATACAAATCATTAAGGCCTCTTTATAAGTAATTAGGGCAATATGTTTTATGGATGCACACCAAGATGAGACATGAAGGAGACCTAAAGGATTGATACAATCCTTGGCTGTTTTCCCTCTGATTTTCATGAAGGGCTAGTTCAGTGATACAAAATTTTTTGTTTCTCTCATGAGAGAAGCACAATTATCAGCTATTGTAAAACAATCACGTTCAGGATTCACAGGTTAAAAATGCAAATATAGTATGTTCTAAGATGAAAATGAGGTATAATTCAAAGAACACCTTCTTTAAAAAGAAAAGTAAATTTACAGTATTTTAAAATAACTACAAAAGAAATTAAGCACACATTATTTCAAAGTAATAAATCCCTCTTTATGATGTAATAAAGTTTAATCAAGTTGAAAGCTTAAAAAGTCAACTGATTTCTCACCTATCAAAAGATACAGAAATCCAACTGTAATCATCCAGTGTTCTGAGTAGATGCTAAAATTTTTCTTTGATTTGTCCTCACTAGAGTAATCATATTTATGTGAGAACATACATACTGCACCATACTACCTTCTCTGTTAAGAATTTACCTTATGCTGCTCTGCTCCATCACCAAAAGGTTTGAGAGTCTGCACCACAGTGATTTGGGTCCTATTCTGCCATGAAAAAGCCCTGTGAAGAATTCTCACTATGGTCTCACAAAATATATTATTAGTTTCTGTGATGTAGTTGGAAAGAGACCTCAATTGCCAGAAATACTGTTACACAGTGATATATATGCACACTCTAAAGACGAACAGTGAACACAGGACATTTTTCTTCCTGCAACTGACAGCTGGAGAATCCTGTTCTGCTGTAGCCTCCAAGTTATTTTAAATTGAATGTTCAGAAGACTGGGGAAGGAAGAACCAAATCACAGGGATAAAACAAAATATTACATACTTCAGAACCTGCTCTGTTTATTTCACACTCAGACACTCGAGAATACCTACTTGCATTAAGATCCTAGTCAGGTAACTCTCCTCAATATCCTATGAGGCTTTTTTTTTTCCCTGACATTTTCTTATGTAGCAGAATACATTTCATTTCCATGGCCCTTTTTCTTTCCTTTTCCTATGTATTAATACTGATTTTGTCAATTGGATTTTCTTTTCTCTGTGCAAGTCTCATAAGAAATAGCAACACACAAATCATGGACATACAGAAATAGTGCGACAGCATTTTTATATGTATAATTAAAACTTAGATGAGGTTATACAAAATTTCCAACATATGAAAATTTTATGCATAAGTTATTTAACTATAGCCATTTAATGAACTAGAAAAGCAGCTATCCCACTCAATGTGTATTAATGTCTGCCCTTAAAAACTTGAAGCCTCTTCAAATCACTAAGCTTATATAAAAATTTACATTTAGCTTTCAGAAAGACACTGAGGATCAGCAGCTTGTGTAAATGATAGTTGAAGACAATTTTACGGCAAGTGACCAACATCTTGCTAAATCAATACCTAGTCTAGGGCACTGATCATGGAAACACTAAAACAGGTATTAAAGTTTACCTTTATTCAAATCACATTTACTGCAAGTGGTACCTCAAGCATGTGCATGGGCTGAAGCAGACATTTCCCCCAGACACCATGACAGAAAGAGCTGTTTACTTTTACCAGTTCTTAGGAGGGCAGGAGAAACCAGATATTATTCTTGAAGTCTTTTAAGAAACATGTGAAGATGGGCAAGACGGATCAATCTTGGATTTTTCACAACCCATCTCCAAAACCACCATCTAAAACAGTCTCACATTGATTTTTAGACATTTTCCACCTTAAGGATGTTTCAACTTTTGCTACAGATCACAGACAACAATTTTTGCCACCAAGATGCTATTCAGAAAACTCACTTTTGAGGAGCAATGTGCAATTCAGGCACAAATAAAAGAAGAAAGTGAAAAGAGACAATTCAAGTGCAATAAACATTGTTTCTTTACTTATGAAAGAGAAAGCAAAGCAACTATTTGATGCCTGACCATTTATTATCTTCCCTAGCAAATAAAGCCAGGATACCAGAGTAAGTTTTTGAATGTGTCTGTGGTTTTTGTAGTACAATATTATCTTGTAGAATAAGTTTTTGGATAGTAGAACAACTCTTTTGCTCAGAATGGGCTTCAGCTCCATTAGTAATATGAACACATTGCTTGCAACTGCTTTAATGTTCAGTGTCACCTGCACGCAAAAATATTTGCAATTACATCTCCATAACAGATGTGGACACAACTTGCACAGAGAGGGATCTCACATGGCAAAGGATATTTCTATGGTGTAAGGGGCCAAGAAGGAAGGTGCCTGCAAAGAGGTAAACCAGGGCACTGATTTGCACCAGGTACTAATTTGCACCAGCTGAGTCTCAGCACCTTTTTTTTCAATGTATTGCCTGTAAACACCCTCTCAAAGCCTAGAGGCAAGTCTGGAAAAGAAACAATGCTTCCTTATAATTATAGCCCATTTCTCATTCAGCAACTGGAATATGGCAGGAAGTAAACATTCTGATTCCAAAGAAAACCACAAAGCCATTGTTTTCCACTGAACCGTGTCTTAATTAGTTTTCTTTTTCTGATAGCCAATTACTCCTCATGTTTTGCACTACCAAGCTGATAATAAGCCACACTCTTGCAATGCCAGCCTAGCCATGCTCAGGGTTTTGTTCAGAATTAGCAGGCTGGACAGGAACATCTTCTTTCAGGCACACGACACCTGCGTGCTTGAGGTTGTGTGGCTAGCTGGCCTGAAATCCAGCCAACCCTCAAAACATAAAGATGGGTTACACATTAATTTATTATTTCCTCTCCATCTCTTCCCTTCCGCTACCAGCTGGTAGTTCCCCTGGCAAGTGTCCATTATACACTGGTGGCTATTTTTATCACTTCAAACATGGATGAATGGGAGGTTACGTGTCCCAATTCCTAAAAAAGATGTTAACAGAGTGTGAGATACATATTTTTTAAAGCCTCCTTTCCTAACACACATAGGCAATACTCCTCTAGAAATTGTCCTACATTTCTACAAGACTGCTGTTTTTAAATCCTAGGCTGGGTTTGCTCACCCAATACCATATGGATTTAATGGTATAAGGCACAGAAGAGCACAGACTATAGCTACTCAGATGTGGTGAGGATGGGAGCTCTTCATAAAAAGTAAATGCAAATTAACATAATTTGCCTTGTGCCCTGTTGTTTGGGAAAAGGTCTACTCAAAAACAATACAGTGCAGTCAGAGAGCAAAAATTGAGCTCCAGAAACCTTTACAAGACATGAACACATAGAAGATTTATTTTGTTTTTTAAAGTTAATTTTAAAGGTTAATTTCGCTCACACTTGCATAGTTTAGAATTACTTTCATTTGAAGTTTGGCCTAGGACATAAAGCCCAGAGAGGAACCTTGTAAAAGTGGTATCAGTGCAAAACCTGCAGGCAACTACAGTAAAATACTGAGTAAGTGCTAACAACTTCAAAGAGAAGACCCACAGGTAGAGAAGCCTGCTATTTATGTAATTAATTTTCAGTGGCGCTGAAAGGAAGTGAAATATTCTGCATATTGTAATAAAGCAAAGGAGAGTGGATTTATTAACAGGACTGCACTTCTCTAATTCTACTTATGTATTATGTTATAGAAGATAGAACTCAGCAGTCATGTTTCTACTTAATTAGTTTCAAAATTCCCCTCATTTTCCTCATGAAGTCATTGGTGGGAAGCAAATGGAAAGATATGGGAGGAAAACACAAACTTTGCCCTCTAAGCAAGAATTATTTATATTACAACAGCTTAATCCAACCAGATAAATAGACAGCACCATAGACATCACACCTACACAAAATAAAATTTCAGCTCATGTTTGGCCTCACAATTACATCTATTCCATCAGAGATGAACGAGCTGTGTTTCAGAGCCAAAGTATTTACCAAATGAAAGAAAAACATATTTTAAATAATGAAACAAATAAAAGACCAATAAATTTGACTGAGTACCTGATTACACAGGTGAACTTCAAAATCCAATGGTTTGAAGTACTCCTCCCTTGAGTTTAGCATTGCTAGCTTCCCAAAAGATGTTACTAATACAATATACCAGAAAGCACATTTTCTTTAGGTCCATCATAAGCTTAAAAGCTCTTGAAAGGTATAATTTCAGGCTTCAGAGGATGTCAGAGACATGAAACAAACCTTCAGATACAGAACCACAGAGAGAAAGTTTTTCAGCTTCACAAATGCCTGTTAACAGCAGTCATGGAAGAAACTCTACTAACCTGCATTACAAGACACTTCATGCTTGTAGTCACATATACAAGTATCTTTGGACATATATATATATATGTATGTAAAAAATAATATTGCTAGCCTTCTAAATCTTCAATTACAGAAGCAACACTTCCATTCCCATTGAAATTAAAATATCATTTTTCATAGCTGTCTGAAATGGCAAAATCTTGTGAGCCTTTGCTGCACAGCTCCATGCAGAAAGCTGGTGTTTCTAGTGTGGCCCTTTGGCAGATCAGGCTGCTGGGCTCAACAAACAGATATTGCTCTCTTTTAATTACTTTTTAACACTGCGTATTATGGTACCCAACAGAGCAATAGCATCCAATTTCAGAGAGGAGTCCTCAGCTTGCTCGATATGTGTGTCAGGAAAGACAGAACCTTCTGGCTGTAATTCTCCACTCCTGCTGCGACACACTACCTGCAGTATGATCCTCCTGCGGTGCACATGCTTCCCGCAACCATGTTTGCAGAGACAATTCCCATTTACAGACAAATCAGCATTTAAATGCCATTGTCCTGCCCGTGCAGAGAGCTACAAAGTACCAGGAGAACTCTTTGTACATTATTCTTGCAGTGAAATCTAATTTGCAGTGTAGTTGGCACCAAGGCTAAAGTTCAGGCAACGCACAGATTATTCCCTTATCGAAAAGGCTTCAGAGCCTGGGAGGAAAACTCACTTTGATCAATTGTGGCTCTCAGAAAGCTCACGGAAAATAGAAAAGACAGAAATACCTTCCCACTTTAAAAAAAAAATAAAATCTCTGCAGAAGAAAAATTTAGCTAACACAAGAAATTCTGTTCTGTTCTGAAACTGTTAAGAACAGCAAGTAGAAAAGCACATGCTTATATAAAAATCAGAGCTGTAACCAAGTTGCCATCTCCAGTGTGGCATGCACAAGCATAATGCAGACTGCTCAGTGTAATCAGCTTTAACACTCAACTAATTCATACTGATTATCATCAGATCCAAGGAGCTGTCAATTTTCTGTGGTACGGGGCTAGCTTGAAGGCATTTGGTGCAGCTTGAACTTCTAGACATAATTAAATTTTATATTTACAATGGCACGTTCTTCTTGATCTGAAAACCTCGAAGTTTGCATATAGAGATATGTATGCTAACAAATGATCAACAGGAATAAACTACTGATAAAGATCTTAGCTACTCCTTATCAGAAGCCAAATGATATTTTCCAGTTTTGCATAGTTTTATTTTGATTCAACAGATTGCCTCACATATTTTTCCTATTCTCATGGTTTTACTGCTCAATGTGCGCTCGATCAAAGTTTTATCCTGTCTTGTGCACATATTACAAGACCAAACAGAAATTATGAGATTACTGCTTCATGTCATCAGTCCATCAGACTTAGCACCTTGCAAGAAAAACCCAGGCTGCTTCTCTCAGGGAATGGCAAAGCAAAAAGTTTGCTGGAAATGATGATGACACACCATTAGTTTAATACTTCGAGGCAAGAGACTTGTTAGCTCCTACAGGCTGTAATTACAAAAAACAGCGACAGAGCAGGAGGAAATGGCCTCAAGCTGTGCCTGGGGAGGTTCAGGCTGGACATTAGGAAGAATTTCTTCACTGAAATGGTTTTCAAGCATTGGAACAGGCTGTCCAGGGAGGTGGTGGAGTTGCCACCCCTGGAAGTGTTCAGGAAATGACTGGACATGGCAATTAGTGCTATCTTCAGTTGGCAAGGTGGTATTCAGTCAAAGGCTGGACTCAACCTTAAAGATTTTATGATTTAATTCTATGAAAATACACTTTTCTCTCTTATTTTCTGTGATGCATTTCTATCCAGAAAGAAACCCCAGTTTTGATATGCAGGAAAAAAGCAGGAGCAAAGATGTAATTGTATACTGATTAAACCAAAACACCTCTGCGTTAAGGCACTTTATTCACTGTTAAACCTCTTTGAAAAAGCAACCTATTTTACTTGTGTGATTCCCATTTAATTTGGTAAGTGCAGCTTTTTTAAAAGGATTTATCAACACTTTTAAGGATAGGCAGGAAAAGAATTCATATTATCAGATCCAAAGTGTGACAATAACAACTTGCAGCGGCTTATTCATCGACATCTCTAAGTGCTGGTCTGATTCTGACAACAGATCCTGTATATTAACCCTTGCTATTATGTTGAGGCCTGCGGTTATAATAGAACCTGAGTACACTTACTAAAAACAGCTGCTGTAACAGAAACAGAGAATCAGTGAATATTACCATTTAAAAACCCAAAAACTGAATCAATAGAAGTCAGGAGAGACAAGTTTAAAGTCCTTAAACAAAACTGAAAGATCAACCACTGTTCTTAATTTACTATACACAATCACTTAATTAAGCTGTTATGAAACATAAATAAACATCATTCATAATGAGGAAGAAACATATGTGGTGTGCTGTGCTGCATCTATTTTTGCTACATAGATATGTGAAGATGGCCAGCAGTAGAGATACACAAAAACATTTGAGAATCTTTGACTTCAGCTTGATAACTGCTAAACCAATGTAAATAAAATGTTTTTTAATTTCATTTACATAATAATGGGCACTAAACAATAGGAAATCAAACAGCCATTCAAGATTTTTGAAGCGTTATTCATGTTAAATTTTATTCACTTTTCTTGGCTACTATTTCTTACATTTTTCCACTTTCCTACTACAATATAACCAATTCCCTAAAAGCTGCAACCTGGATCCTTACACACATGGACATGTAGCTATGGCTAGTAACAACAGCAACAGATGTGACACAGATTAATATTCCTCTTTCTCGCGAGTTGTGTACAAGGTGTGAACAAAAGGATTATTGGATCAGTGTGAAGATGGACTGCACCTTACACCATTTTCAGAAGACAACCCTCTGTTACAAGAAAACCATCACTGGTGGATGTTGAACATACAAACAATGGGAAGACTTTCTGGAAAAGTCTTTTATGGGCTGACCTGTTTTTTCCCAGCTGTGTAAGTGCTCACTGTGTGAGAGTTAATCATGTCAGTTATCTGATTAATTTTCTACTTCAGCGCTATTAACTACCATACTGTATATTATTCACAGCAGAATTAATGAATTTAATCCTTCTGTTCAAACACAAAACCAAACAAGAATAATCCTTTGGTTTATAACTTTTAAATAGATAACTTAAAGCCTTAATGATGCTTAGAGTACATTAGGAAGGCACCCACTGAAACTATTTAGCTAATGGCAACTAGACACTTCCATTAGAAAGCCTAATTAATTGGGATTTAAAATTAACTCTGATTAGCAATGGACCATAAAACTATCCAGACCAAAATTTTATCTATTTATTTGATGGTTTGCAAAAGATCAAATTAAAGAGTATCAATAAATTATCCCTTGTTATTTCAACACTGTTCTCAGTATTTGCAATTGCAGTTTAAAAACAAAATTTTAAAAAATTGGCAGGCTTCAAAACTCATCCTAGGTCATATTTATCCTGGCATTTTAACACACAAACAGTTGTGAGGATAGAGGAAAAAAAATTGAAGTATAAAAAAGGCTTACAAAAGAGATATAAAAATATATTTATATGACTTACCTGTTACTATCACTTTTTGCACTATATCTTACAATTTCATATGATAAAGTGCAAAAAAAGTACTGCTAAAGGAAGCACTGATTTCTGCTGTTACAAGATCCCTTAATATCAACAGCAAAAAGGTTCAATAAGATTTCACTGCAATAAACAAGATGAAGACCCAAAGAGGAGTTTATTCTTTCAAAACTTCATGTTCTATAACTAAGGAGGAGATTTCAAATCAATAAATGAGAAGCATATAATAAGTTTAAAAAGCAGAAGCCGGAAACTGGCTCAGAAGTTGCTAGCTTAAAATACACAAGCTGGCAAGCAAACAAAGCAATGGGACACGTCACAGGAACTGCTCAGAGCTGCTGCTCCCAGACTATGTTGCAGCACAGCTATTCTTTCACAGCACAGAATTTTCAGGGTATTAGCCAACAGGGCAAAATAACAGAATATTTTACAGAAAATGAGTTATATTTATATCACAATCAAATAAGTCCTTGTTTTAGAGAGATATTTTTTTATGAGTCATTCCTAAAAGCATTTGCTAAATTCCCTGATGTCCCAACAAAAGAGATATAGTACAAGCAAGTTGGAGTAAAGTGAAGAATGTAAATTTTTTAAACGTATTATGAAAGACTTTCTTTCTCTCCCCATGGACCAAAACAGAATACCAAAAAAATACTATGCATTTGAAATAAATGACTACTTACAAAATAACCTCTGAAAGCAAAGGTATGCTCAAGTTTCCCTTCTAAATTTGAGGTCAGAAGCAGTCCAGAGATAGATAGGTTAAGGTAAGATGCTGCTCCTGATGGGCACTCAGCAGGACCAGGAGCTGCTCTGGCTCATCTGGGGAGCAATGGCTTCCCTGAATAAACACACTCCACAACAGCTCAGCTCCCAGGGGGCATCAGAGTGAATATAAACCTTTACTGGCAGCCAAGAGAAGTTCTTCCTGAACCTTTTGTAAAGGAACTGCCAAACCCAGAGCACAATGGAAGAAAGAGCAAATGAAAATAAAATGCCAAGCAAACAAACAAAACCCCAAACTCACAACCTTTGGTAGAAAAATGTATAAATTATTATTATGTTTGAGACAAATTGCCTTTTCTTTCACTCCAGTGTGGATGTGTCATCAGTGCCTTTGAGCAACTCACATAAAGGCCCTAACCAGGCTGCAGAAGCAGTAGTCAAGGAACCCTGCTGAACTTAAGTATAAGCATGATTTCACATTTCCTGTTCTGTTTTTCAACTCACTTCCTAGCTTACTTTTCCTTTTTACATCTATAGAACAAAAAAACCTTTTGGAATTAACACTACAATATTAGTAACATATTAGTAAGGCGATCCAGAGTCATCCTCTGAAAACTGAGGATGACAAACTGGCTGGATTTCCATTGCCTTACATTTGGAAAGCTTTTCCACAATTGCATAAACCCCTCTGTTTTAAGAAAAAAATTAGGTGAAAAATACTAGAAACAGAACTATTTACACAAAAGATATCAAGTTAATTGTGGACTGGGCTTCGGAGCCTTGGCTCTATCAGTACTTGAATTCCTAACACAAAGAAACATGTGAACATTAACATTTATCAATCGATCCTTTGTTTTCTTACTTCAGCAATAAAGAACTCACCAGAAATATCCTTTCAAGTTGATCTTGAATGTCTTTCATTCCTGGAAAAGCAGCGACCCCTTGAATCATTTCTACAAAGATACAACCCACTCCCCTACAGACAGAATAAAAAAAAAAAAAAAAGGCAGCATTAGAAAGATTTCTTATAGACCAAAAAGCCAACAACAATGCTTTTGTATCCTTTGCCAGCATTTACATAATTTTTTTAAAAAATTGATTCCAGGTGGAAGGACAGGCATGTGCATTTGCTAAAATCAATGCATACAAATGAACATTTCTGAGGTGTCTGAAGACAAGTATCGAGGTAGCACGAATATGGTTGGTAGGTGTTGAGACCAATAAAGGCACAGCTGCTGATTTCTGTAGCAGTTCTTCCCAAGCACAATAGTCATGCTCCCAAATAAACTCCGGAGATGTGGGAATGGCAGTGAGAGAGCATCCTATGGGAGACGCTGAATGGGGACAGAATGATGACATGAAAGCACACTGGAAGGGCTTAGCATAGGAGGAGAATCTGGGAAAAGGTGAGTAAAAAGGAAAAGGGCACATGTCTACTCATAGTCACTGACCTAAACTGCTGCCCAAATGCTGGTAATTTAGGGGATGTACTTGCTTGGACTTTCTTCTCCCCTCTCCCAGCATAAATGAAAGAAGTTCTAAGCCCATAGCTGCTGACCCCATTCCCCAGAAGCTCTGGCTGAGGGGTCCTGCAATGGGCTGAGAAGCCACAGGCTCCCTCCTCTCCCCCCCTTACAGTTCCTCTCCTTGGTTCCCCACAAAATGTACTTCACATGAGTCCCCCTCACCCCACTGAGTTAAGCCAGTGGCAGAAGTACTGGGAAATCAGAGGGTAAAAATATGTGAGGCACACTAACTGCAGCACAAAGAATGGAGTCTCAAAAGTTGAGGAAAGCTTCTGTGACTCTATCTCAAATTCCAGATAACCTGTAAAAGTCCTGCATGTCAAAAAGAAAGCCAATTACAAACTAGCACTTGTATCATTTCTGGATGAAAACAACTCAAGAGTTGCTTGTTTCCTCACCAAAAATAATTTTAAGAGAAAACTTCCCTCTTGGCTATCAAGAGGATGCAGAATTTGATTATATACTTGAACTTCTTCAATTACATTTTTCTGCATACATTTTTCTACAACTTTCATATGCAAACACCCACATATGCCATATAACCATGTCTGTGTATGCAACCACACAAAAACCCTCTTCACTCCAAGTAATAACATGTTCAAACCCCCAAAATACATATCAAAATGAACTAAGAATTTGCAACACTAACTATGGTTACCACCTCTCCCTAAAACTGAGAGCTGTTTCTGTGTCAGAAAATCCCATCAATATCCTCTAATTTAACTTTGTTTTCAGAAGTAAATTATTTGGAATGTAGTAATTGCATACCTTTTCATTGCTTATGCATCATGATGATGCATTCAGAAAGCAGCATTTAATTTTAGGAGATGTGTGCATATATTGGTGAGGAAGTGGTTCTAGAATGAAACAACTTAATGAAAGCAGGTTGCACATTAACCTTAAGACTGAAGCTGAGTATTTATAGATACTACTTAACTAAAAGTATCAGAAAATAACCCAGGTTTTACTCGTCTCTCAGGCTTTGACAAATACCCAATAATGAAATAATTTTACGTTCCAGGACAGTGAGAGTTGGTAGTCAAATTTCTTGAAGAAAAAAATTAAATATACATCACTATTTTCTAATTTTACATCCACAAGCATAGATACACTAAGCAAAGCTTTTCCTTGGCATAGAAAAGTGGAAGAAAACTTTGGAAAGCACAGTTGTGGTAAAATTTTTTAATAAATCAGGCGTTTATAAAAGAGAGGTTAAAATTTATGTTCCATATGCTTCTGCTGGCTACCAAATGAACTGAATTGATTAAACTGCCATTCATCATTTAGTCTGGCTAGTGCTTCATTAGGCACAGATAGGAACAATGTATCTCAGTCAAATACGTATAAACAGTACCAGCATCTCAGGCAAGCAAAACCTCAAGATTTCAGCCAGGAGCCATTTATTCAAGATGAGCAATAAAACAATTGAACTCAGACTAAAGAAAAGAGGATTGGAGTTCTATTCTTGCAACCAGAAACCAGGACCTTGATTAAATCAGCATATCATTTGAGAGCATATAAAAATGTTCAGAGAATCTTCATCTAGCTGTTCGAATAAAAATGCTTAAGGGCAGCAGGAAGATATTGCCAAATTTTGCGTTGTTTTACATTATTTAACATTTTTTCCACTTTTAGTGGTTCTGACAGAAGTATGAGACAAAAAATCAAGTAAGAACAACAAACAGCAGTGAAGAAAAATTTCCTGCTTGGAGAAAAGAATCCTATTATACGTCTTGGTCTCTTGTGCAGCCTAGAATTCCATTTAGTCACAAGCTGAAATAAAAGAGTACTGAAGTTAAATAAACACCTAATACAAAAACAAAAAAAAGATTCTAATCACTGGGGAAAGAAATATGAGCAACTTTCAAGATCTGAGCTGGAAAACTGCTGTTCCCTTTGGCCCGCCTGAAAATTAAGTTTATGATTGGTTTCAAAGGCTATGGAGTTCAGCACATTGATGAATAAGTCAATAGAAAGAGTAGTTTAAACGAATACTAAGGAAAGGGGAAAATAATAATAATACAGAAAAAGTATGACATTGAACTAGGAAATGGCTAGGAAATACTCAGAAAACCATAATAGCACATGAAGGCTTCAGGATGGCTGGATGGTGTATTAGATGTCATAGTGGTATTGGTGAATTTTAGGGTCACAGTAAGTAGAAATTTGAGTCTGTAATAGGACCCCTTCATTGCAAACTGTAAGTGCACACACTGTGAATGAGAAAAGAAATAAATTCTCTACAAGGCCTTGAAATTTTGTCTTGTTTTTGTAGACCTCACAAACTTTGAAATGGTTTAGAGATATTTATGAACAAAGCAAAAACTATTTTCATGCCAGAAGAACTGGTTTTTGAGGAAAAATTAAGAGAATTATGTCATTCCTGGCTACAAGAAAACCCAAGGGACAGGAAGAATGTGATGACTCTGTTTAAAATTATGCAAAATGAAGGACAGGGAAGAATTGATTAGGATTCTAATGGTTCCCAGAATGGTGGGTAGATAGTACAACTAGAAATAGCAGAATGCCTTTAGGAAATAAAAATTTTAGGGTAAGTGTTAGGGAAATACAATTAATATCTGTGCTATACCCCAGCCTCCCAATGGACTTGAAGCACAGTTACAGTCGTGTAAAACTAGACAAGCTGAAATACTTAAGAATATTCTTCAGGAAACAGACTTGCATTAACAGTAGAGTGGATAAGATGATCTCACACATCGCTCCTATCTCTAGTTACTATGACGCAAAGATTACTTCTTAAATTTTGAAATAGAAGCTTTAATGCACATGTATCTCCAAGAGTATGTTATTTATGTAAAATTGTATGTGCTCAGCATACAATGATATTTTCAAGAAGCACTTGAAAAATAATTTTTGACAAAAGAATATTACCTTAATACATTTCAGTGTGTTCCATTTAGAGTTTCCTACTCTCTTTTATAGGACTTTTCAGTTTGGATAAATAAGCCAAATGCTGCGACGTTGTTCTGAGATCCTTCCAGTGCAGTGGCATAGGATAAACTTGCAAAGTGAAAGTGACAGCCATTTAATGCCGAAATGGGTGGTTTACTCTCTGATGACAAAGAGCATGACTAAACCTACTGATATATTGATGAGCCCATACATGGCCATGCCATCTAATACTGCTCTGCCATTGTCCTGCTTAATTTCCTGGGACTCTGTCTGTCACCGTACAGCCTCATACAGAGCAAGAGTTACTAGCATAGCTGAATGGTTACTCTTGCATTTTGATTGAAATAGTAAATGAGCCTGCAAAAATGAAGTTCAACGCCTCAGGAATCTGCTTTTTTCCTTTTTCATTTTTTTTTTTCTCTGCACAGCTTTTATAATTCAGGAAATTATTCCCTTAAAATTGCTTACTGGCAGATTGGTTTTATATATTTGGCTTAAGGATTCACATTTCTGTCTCTGTGTAACAAAGATCCTCATTCCTACAAGAATCTCCAGCATATCTGTACTTAAACATAGTTTAAAAAAAAACCAAACAAAAAAACAAAATACCAAACCACATAACAGCTTTGGTAAGGCATTATATAAAAAAGATTATAAGGGATGATCCCTTCAGTTAATATTATGATTTTTCTTGATGGAATTATAAAATACTACAGACACAATCCAGAATGAGGAGCTGTATCCAAACCAAGTTTTAGTTTATATTTAAATCAAGAATATAGCAACCCTATATTCTTATTATATATGATTTAAACTGTTGAATATTCTTTCCTGCACAGATCTGCTTTGTAGCAGAACCAGTGAAGGTGACAATATTCAGCATGGCCTTCAGAGTGAAAACCTATGCTGGGTCTTCACAAAATATTTCTATCTGTCATTAAGCCTGTTTTCTGTGTGCAGGGTTTGGCTTCAGAGGGGGAAGGCATTTTATGAAAACCAATTAATTGCTTTTAGCAATCCCCCTGGTGAGATTTCTGAAATTCAAAGGAACAACATAGTTTTCACTCAAGCGTCCCAAACTACACACAGTTTGTAATGTTAAATATACAGAATTAAAAAACAAACAAATTAACTAACAAAAACCAAACAAAACAAACAAAACAAAACAAAACCCACATACACTCCCTTTCAAAATCTCTCTACTATACTTTTTCATGGATTTGTCACCAAGATGTAATACTGGAGCATCTTCCATAAAATCTTAGTAATATACATGTTGAAAAGGCACAGAGATTTTCATCTTGTCTGATTTATTCAGGAATAAAAGGGTCATGTTCCTTTGTTATCCTGCTTATGAACACAACTATGAAAACAAATTTGGGGGAAAAGGAATGTAAAGCAAGGACTTTTTTCTCCTTAGCTGACAAAAATCTGATTTATTTCTACATAGGCACACTGCCAGAATCCCCATAAATGCTGAAGTTAGTTGTAATTTGTCTTTCATGACCACTACCCTTTGGTACCTAAAAAGTAACGTCTGACTGGTGATACAGTCTGATAAAAATACAGTGGCAATAAGGCAAACAGATTGCAGTTCTCACGTGAGAAGTAATGAGTGAATCAAAATTTCCCTTCC
This sequence comes from Origma solitaria, assembly GCA_013397895.1. Taxonomy (NCBI): domain Eukaryota; kingdom Metazoa; phylum Chordata; class Aves; order Passeriformes; family Acanthizidae; genus Origma; species Origma solitaria. The sequence goes on from VZRL01000790.1 coordinate 362,776, forward strand.
ATGATGACAAAAACCATTAAAATCTGTGCAGCAAGCATATGCAATGAATGAAAGCCAATTTACTTGAGACCATGACAGCTCAAGGTATTTCTTTACAGTCAGACTTGAAGTAATTGTAATTACAAGAGAATAGAGTGGTTCTTGCCTGTGTCGCTGAATACCTAGAAATAAAAGACCCAGAAATTTGTTTTGCTTGGTAGCAATGATCAGTTTCTATAGTAAGAAATACTATATTCAGGAGGGATTAAAATCTACATGATCCCTTCTTGTGGGATTGTTTCTATCTTGTGGGATACTTCTATAAACTCAAGAAAATACTCCTCAAACTTGAGCAACATTTTGCCAGGAGACACCTCCCTGTTGAAAATGCTCTTCCTGGTTTTCTTTTCTGTATCCAGATACCTTTATAATGTCCTTTCCTTACACACATGAAATGTATTACTAGCAATGCAAAAGTAACAGTAAATCTGATGCTCCAAATAGATAAAAGTAGTTTTCAGATACGAACTGAAATGTTCTTCCCATAACTACACACCCGAACAGTTCCTCACTTCCTCACCCACAGCATTTCTATAAATCTGAGCCTATAGAATTTTCCAATCAAAAGCTAATTCAGCATGAGAAAACTTCTGAAGCACACACTGACAGGGAGAGAAGTTTTATTAACAATACCTTTATAGCTACTGCAATATCACCTTAATACCCTAATCCTACACATTAGCATTTCTTTGGAGTGGAAGTCATAATCCTGAGGAACATCAAGGGCAGAAGAGCTTATTTCCCCTATGCTGTTTTCTCTCTCAGGCCCCAAGATGTATTTCTTCAGGGCATACTGGGACTATGGCCCTCATATTTCTCTCCCTGCAAACTATTTACAGGAGAAACAGGATAAAGATGCCTTTGTAATGTCCCCTGTGTAAAAACCATAATTTGGTGCACTTGGGTCTAAGACAAAACCCATTTTTATGTAATAAATATCTTAATTACAGTTGCAGGTCTTCATTGGTCAAATATTCATGAAAGCATGCATGGAATTACAGTGAACACTCAAATCCACACTCATAGCAGGCTTTGTGTGAATAGTGGTGTGCTCCTGAAAAATACCATTTATTTTTCTAATAATGGGATAGAAAAATTCCCTATGAAGAGGTTTTCCTAAATCAAGCTCAGATTTGAAGACATGTATAACAACCCAGATGTTACAAAGTTAAGTAATCTTGATTTAAGAAGCAATTCTGTAATATTTTGCTGGCCTAAGTTTAATTTAGTTTTTCCACAGCACTAAATGTAGCTGATGCTAGTTAATAAAAGTGAATTTAAAATATATCCCAGCTCACAACTGCTTAGGTTACCTGCACTGTGACTAAGAGGGTATTTTTTTTAAAAAACAAAACAAGAGGATATGCAAAAAAATTGCCAGCTGTTAGCAAACACAGTTAAAAGCCAGCTGCACTTCAAAATAAAATATCCCTGGTGACTTCTTGATGTAAGCAACCCAGATGCAGCAGCAGCACATGAATTACCAGAATCAAATGGATTTAATAGCCTGTTTAAATTGCTTCATTTACTAATATTATACTCTTCCTGTAAGGAACAAATAGAATAGGTTAATTTGGGGATTTTTCCCTATGTTTCTGTGTTACTTATATATGGGTTTTAGTAATCCATAAGCCCTTTATGTGTTGAAGCCTATTTTCCTTGCATTGACTTTCAAAGGACTGTAAAATTCAAGGATTAGGACAAGTTACACCAGAGGCAATGCAAAACCATTTTCCTAGCTACTAGTAAGTCCTCATCAAGAGGGGGGAAAAAAAAAAAAGCTATATCAAAGGTTATCACAACTCTTTGATGCAGTCATGGGTAGTATAATACATTCACATAATGCTGCTGTATCAAACGCTGTCAGCAGTAAATCACAAAGCCCAACATGCTGATTTCCATCACCAGCCTGACACCACTCTTGCATGTATGTCTTCATTAACATTATTTTATCGCCAGTGGCTATTTAAAAAAGAATGCGGGAGAATGTAACATTGCGTGCGGACCATTAGCTTTTAGTTACTATTCTAATGCTCTACACCAGCAAATGAAGTGTAAAAATGGCCCGCAGCCTGTGCCACCTGCTTCCCAGCCACTGTCCAGTGGTTAATATTTGGACTCTTTTTCATGCAGCTGGTCTTCTACTCAGTGGGAGTCTCACTTTCTGTTCCCGAGGAACTACCATGAAATGTCATTTATCATGGCTATAGAAAAAGCCCTGTGACTTTATTTTTTTTCTTTCCTCTAAATAGAGGAAACAGCTGTGCTTTCTACCTTAACATTATTTAAATATTTAGTGAAGCGGCTGCCTAGTTTTGTCATCATGTAGATCATCAATAACGACACAGGAGAGCACACACTATGTGCCATAAGGACATAATGCCAGTAATTGCATAAAAATGCTAATGCTACAAACACACTTTTGACAACAAATTACCAAATTATCTTGGAATCTGGTGGTAGACAGGTTTCTCCGTGTCTCCCTTGCTCCCACTCTGGGCAGCCACTAAATGGCTTTAATGTAATTCTGTCTCAGCTCAGTAGGAGCATTGTGTAAGCCCAGCGCCAAGGCTGCCTGTGCTCAGCAGAGCTCCCTGGCAGCTGTGCCAAGGGAGCACAGTGACCCCAACACGCAGCCACACCTCTGCAATCCAACTGCAAGGGCTGTCTCAGACAACCCAGCAAAGCACAGAAGCAAAAACCTAAAGCTCCTCTGTCCCCCATAACACACATTTGCTCTCATCTGATTTCTGCTATGGCAGAGGCTGAGCCTCTACACAAACTGCTGCCATGTGGAAGAAACTGTATTATAGGGCCTTTTCCCTAAGCTCTTCACAGTTCTTCAGTTTGGACAGGGCAGCAAAAATATTGTAAGGGCTACAAATCGAGTACAAGAGGAATATGACATTGATATTCACTTGAAACAGAACACACAAGCTCTGTCCCTGAGCACCTGCATCTTTTTCAGGCCTATATGAAATGCTCTCTTCCAGAGAACACCACTTATTGATATAATTGAAGATGTAACTACTCTGTTCTTCCCCAATACTCTCATGTCATTTTTGTCAGGAAACAAAACAATGATCTGGATTGCAGAAGTGGCATTTTAAGTCTTTCCTTGATCTTCCCTGCTGCCCATGTAATTTATATATAAACATACGATTGTGAAGGACATGCTCAGTCTGCAGATATAGTAAATTTTAAATGCTTTTAATTAGCTGCATGACTTAATCTTTATTGCAGGAACACCACATATTTTGACTGGACCTTCTAATAGCTCTTTTACTTAAATCATCATTGGGAGGAATGCTAAAAGATCTCGTTTTTACAAGCTATTGAACTTTGGAGTGAACCATTTTTATTTGTGGAAAAATTTTCAGCAAAATCAAAAATGTTTTTAAATCCTTTGTTCAGTTTCACAGTGCAGTGTTCTTTTTTTAAATTGGGAGAAGTAACAAAAAATATTTCCAATGTTGCTTTTAACTAAAAAAAAAAAAATTAAAGTGCTTTTTGAGCAGTTTGCTCTATGAAAGCATTAAAAATTTTCTTTAGCTGTTTCCATACACCCTCTTTGTACTTTACAAGTTAACTCAAGTATGTGCAGACATACACCAACACGTGCGACTCGAGAACTGAACAAATGCAGAGGGAGCTATGAGAAGATGAGCAGAAAGGACTATTTATCTGTCCCAGCTATTTCCATCCTCTGAGTCAGCTGTCCTGCCTCGCCCCAAGCAAGTTGAGCTTCTTGCAGAGGCCATCTGAGGTATTACTTGGAAAAGAGGTGATTGCAAAACATCAGGAGCAGATGGGCCGCAGAGATTGCATGCGACCTGTGAAGACACCAGCTTGAACCTGATATTTAGGAAAACAGGACAGTTTTAGGACAGATGAGAAACTGAGATGCAGAAGGAAATTATGTTAGATCTGTGAGGTGGAGAATGGTCTGAGGAAAACCAGACAGTTGATACAGAAGATGCTGCCTTTGCCTCTCTGGCCACACTAATATCACAGTGCTCACATTTGGAGAAGGTTTCTCACTCTCCCTTTCTTGCCCCTTGGTTCACCTTCCCTTTCAGCTCAAGGAACTGCAGCAGCCAGGGTCCAGTTATGCTAAACACTCTCTCCACTATTAGATTTTCCAGTATTTATGCTCTGTAACCACTTCACATGAAACAATCCTGTGACTTCTAAAACGTGTGCCCAGGAGTCAAGATTTTCAGGAAAACCTAGGTTTTCATCCCATAATCTCTGATTTCAGCTACAGGACTGAAAACACAACCTAGTTATGCTTAGTTCCCTCCCTCAGCAAAAAAATATTCCTGTTAAGTCTTCCATTTCAACATTACCCTGCAAGACTACCTTAAAAACATTCACACACCATATGAAAACGTAAGGTGCTTTTAACCTTATCCTACAGTTACCTCTAGATTTTAATATAATCATAATTCTAACTTTGGGTTGCCTGTGTTAAGGAAAGATATTTCAGTGAACCGCAAAAATTACTGTATCTTTATGAAAATTCCTCAGTATCATTTCTTCTCAAGTGAATGAGCTGTAAAGGTTTAAGAAGTCAAATATGGATTTAAAAAACAAAAACCAAAACCAAACCAATAAACCAAGCAACCAAACAAAAAACAAACCAAACAAAAAACCCCCCAAAACAACAAAAAAACCCCTCATCATACACACAAAAAACCGCAAAAACCCCCAAACAAAAACAGCAACAAAAATCAACCAACCAAACAAAAAACCAATCAAAAACAACACCAAAGAGAATAACCAACCAACCAAGACAAAACCCAAACATATTCCAGACCATAAGACTTTCTTTGTAAGGAAGAGGATTTTTTTCCATATTTCTGAAGTTGCACAGATTACAGAGATCCTGTGACCTCAAAACCTACAGAATAAACAAAGAACCTCCAGCCTGGTTTATAACAGTAAAAAAACCAAATACTTTCCTTGTTCCTTGTTCGACACAGGACTAAATGATACCACCAGAAACAAGCAAGGTGATATATATTGTACAAATCAAACTACTCTTCTAAACCTGCAAGTCTAAATAAAATATGCAGATTTGAAAGAAAACTATTCTATGATGCTTACTGCTACCAAGTACATTAGATTAAGAACTGACGTTTTATGCTCACAACCAGAGAATTCTGGTTTTCTCCTTGCTACAAGTGGGCATAGGAAAAATCCACCTTTTGCAAAACAAGGGTCGTATCACATGAAAGTGCCACACTACGACTACAAAAGTCAAGCAATAACTCAATCTCTTGCAAACCACCAATGGGTGCTGTGTCAACAGCAGGCATTGGCTGCCAGTCAGTAGAGTGGCAGGAGGGGATTCCTTTAGAGAGATCCTGTGGAAACCACACCTATCACTACACACACTTTTTTTAACCTGTACCAATGATCTTACTACATATTTGGTCTAAAAAAACCAAGGGCTAAAGCATGTCCATAGAGTCTTGTCATCTATACTTACCACATGTCAAGGCAGGTGGAGTACTCTGTTGATCCCAGAAGGACATCTGGAGGCCTGTACCATAGGGTTACCACTTCATTGGAATATGTGTGACTAGGAACTGATTTAGCTCTTGCAAGACCTGTGGGGTAAACAAAAATAAATTAATGTAAACAAAGCAAAGAAATTGTTTGCTGTACAGTTACAATCTAAACGGATATATGAGCACATAGCACGTAATGCTTGCATGTTGCAATAATATTTTTCTTCTAGAACTGGTGTATATTATTTGATAGAAGCATCTATCATTTAGTACCTGGCTAAGTAGAGCTGTGAATATTATGAAGGGACAATAAAATATGATTTTCATAATGATAACCACAGGCCCAGGAGAGATGCAAAAATATACTGTGGTATACCTAAATAAAAGACAATAAATAAGGGGTTTAACTGCCATTAACTGCTCATCCTCAGGCATGGATAGTCTTCCATTTCAGTGTTATTCAGAAAAAGAAAATGAAAAGGAAACCCCCAGACAAATGGTGCCACAGATGAGATTCAGCTTTTTAGGGAAGCCTAAGGAAACCTTCCACAGCTTACACTGCAAAGCCCAGCCTGCTTATTCAAGTTTATGTTTGAAAGCTGTAGACACACTTACACATTACTATTCAAATAAATATTAATATTGCAGTAATACAGCAGAAAATGCTATGTGAAAAATTCCTCTCTCTCAAGAATTGTGTATTGGCAGTGCTCCAATTTCAGAAATAATTTCAATGAAATCTGTGGCCTACTAAAGATATAATATTTACAATAGTTGTCTTTTAAGCTTGTCAGTCATTTAAAATAATTCACATTACTACCCAGTCTATCTCATGTAAAAGAGAGATCATCATATGCTAACCCCAGAAGTTTACAAGTATTTTTCTCCTACAGAAGACTCTCTCCAGAAAACGGAAAAGATCTTCAGGGCTAAGGTGACTGTTCCTGTCACAGGCCTGCAAATGCTTTTTCCAAAATATCTGATCCTAGCTATTGCCTTGAGACCATCCACTCCCTTGCTGGGAACACTGGACATGCACAAGTAATGGAAATCAAGAGAACGTAGTATTTGCTGCTTTTTTGTGTCTTCCTGAACCACTGATTTTCCTTTCAGAAAACAAATTAAATTACTGTAACAGAAGGTCATGCTTTTACACCTTACAGAAACAAGGAAGCAAAGTCATACGCTCAGAAAGAAATAAGCAACATGAGAATTCCCAAAAGAGTGCAGATGGGAGTCCTTTGCCCCTTTATTCTTAATACACTGGGAAAGCTATTTTAGAACATTTACTGTCAATGAATATATCTCCATAGCAATGATGGCAAATCTTGCCAGCAGATTGCATTATCAGCTGATTATAGCAATTAGGCCAGTGTAGGGGAATAATTTGAATTGTATGCCATGATTTCTCCTTTTAAAAATTACAGTTGAAACATGAATACCTGTTTTTTTAAGTTTTCAGACCTCCATTTCTCTAAGGTTTGTGCCCCTGGCCACCAGCTTGATGCACAATTTGGCTTACAAAGACAGCCCAGGGCTGGCCAGGTACAGCCCCAAAGAGGTCAGAGGAGAGGTCACATCATGTGTTCCACAGTGTCTCTGCCTCCAGAATAATGGCTTTGCTTAAAGGAAACCAGAAACCACCAAAAGCTCTAACTGGTGAACAGCTCTTATTCCTGGCACACAGAACCATTAACAAACCTGAATTTCTGAGCATCTAAATTCCATGTGACTAAACTGAAACAGCATTCCCTGAATTTGTGGATACAGACCTACTACTATTAAGCAATATAAAAATTATGAAAGGATTTGAGAAGTCTGGATGGTGAATGACTCCATCATTTCTTGCCTGTCTGAGCCATATCCCCACTAGCCTTGTCCGAGAAAGACTGAATTTGGTTGCAAATTCTAATTTTCTACCAAGCTTTCACAGGAGAAGAGGCATAACCAGGTGGGGGAAAGGCCCCTAGAAGAAGCCAGCAACATCACGTATTTTGGGGAAAATTTTCAAAACCCCTTAGAGCTTGTGGGATGACAAATAAAGTCAGATTTCCATGACACAAAGTCGTTAATCCACACACCCCAGGAATCTCCCATGTGGAGAGCAATAAGTACCCAACTTGCCATACCAGAAATCATGTTGCAAATACCACAACCATGCTTGCTGGCTGGTTTGTGCCACCTTACTGACCACGATGGAGCTTTACAAGTGTTAGAGTCAGCCCAAGCACACCTTTCCTCCTCTCCTGCGACTGTTCAGCATGGAACCAGACCTCCTCTCCTCCTGGGAATGCCACCCATGCTGTTCCCTCAGTATAATACTTCTAGATCTCCTCCACCTCTAACCCATTCCAGGCAATGGAAATCCATCTGATTTTCAAATAATGGCCCTTCTGGGCTAGTCCCAGCCTGTTGGACAACTAAATGTTTTTCTTTAATCCATACTTCACTCCCAAACAGTATGAAAGTTTCAATTTGAGGTTAGCTGCTGTAGCTGGTTTCTCAATTATAAGAGGATCATTAATGGAACTGAGAAATGTTCAAACAAAATCTTAATTTGTAAAAGCAAGCTGAGGCCATACATCAGAGAGCACCACCAGTTGAACTGAATGCTGTTAAACCATAACAAAAGTTTTGTGAGTACAGGCCACATATTTTAATTTGTGGCCAATGGGTTTCCTAGTTGGCCACATACACTGTGTTGGAAATTAAATGACTCAGTGGAAAGCAGGAGTGAACAACCAGTGGAAATACTCACAAAAGCTAAAATTTGGAAGGGGAAAATTTGGCACAGTCCCACTGTTCAGTCAGTCAGTCACTCCCCTTGTGCAGGACTGACAGGACCTGAATCAGGCTAATGCCTCGGAGGAGCTGCTTTCTCGCAGGGAGGGAACAACCTTTGCTTTTTCTGAATAATGCTCTGCATAAAGAATGCATTTGCAATAATGAACACTTTGATGCAAAGACTCAAAATTAATGCAAACGTGTCTCATCACACGTGAGACATGAAAAAAATACTAATCTTTCAGATATATTTATATTATGGAAAGAATGCTATCAAAATATATACGTGAAACAGAAAAAAGATACTGCATTTCTTGTTTTGATGGTCCAGATGCAAATAGATGACAGTTACCAAGGTTTTTTCAGATATCCTTCTGCATGAAAATTTGCTACATATTTTATATCACTTTGCACATCCAAATATGCTTACTCATGCAAAATTTATTTAAGAACATCCTTCAACTGAAAGAAAACTGAAGGGTAGGATTAATTAGCACAGCATGTTCGATCACTTTCTTTAAGGGTTCCCTGTCTGTTTCCATGGTTACACTACAGGAAGAATGACAATCTCGTTTTAAAAAAACAGAGCTTATGGGGGATCATCAAAATTTCAAACCTTAATGGCCAGCGTGCATAAAAGCCAAAAGGTAAATGGCAGATCACCAGGTGAGTGCCCAATATTTACATATTGCTGCCTGAGCTCTCTTTTAGCCTCTGAAGGTGGAGGAAGGACCTCCTGAAAATCAGTGAACTCCCCTCCAATTCCTGTGTCTTATGAAAGATAAAAGGTCAACAAATGTCCTGCTGTTGCAGCCCTATTTTGAGAGAAGGAATCCAAGCATAAGGCCCAGTTATTAAAATTAAGTTCATGTCAGACCCTCTGGGGAACTTGTGTGTAATTATGAGGACAGATACTGTTTAATGTTCTCCAGGCACTGACTTCTATGACCATTATTTACCCAAAATAAAATAAGAAACTCTTCTGAAGCATTACACACTGCAAGGCTTGCACAACATCATCGAGCTGCACTGTGACACAAAGCACAACTTAATTTTACCTCATTCATTAAACAACAGCTCAGGATACCCTGGGAAGCCCTGTATTTAAAATAAAGAGTGAATGATCTATGCCTATATGCATTTATGTCTTTAACACAGAAAATTCCCTGCTGCCTCCTACTCTGAACTAAAAAAAAAAAAAAAATTTCTTCCTTGGTAAACACAATTGTCTCTGCTTCATCTGGCTGTATCTCAGACTCAGAGGATGTATCTGATTTTACCTAGGATCAGTTATTGACAAAACATATTGCACTGATTTATCACTGTAATTTTTAAATTGTATTTGGCTTTTACAAGAGGCTGTAGCTACATCCAGACTCAAGACTTATCCAATACACACACCTTTGGCTACATGAGCACAAATATTAATATTTGATATCTCTCTAGCTGCAGGACAGCTTTCTAGTCAACTTCATATGACAATCAGGAAGCCTTTGTTCACAGCAAATATGATTCTGCAAATGAGAAAACCAGTCATGTCTGCAAAAAACAAAGGCTTACCAACCATGTGCATGGTTTCTCTTTCTATTACACCTTAAATGTGCTGAGCAGTTTATTATTTTGATTTAGATATATTTAAAAGGGCTCTAGCAAGCATACTAAAAAATAAAGTGGTTTTCTTGTTGCTTTTCCTTGATTCAGATTCTTTACGTGCTTCCTTTTTAGCTTCCTGCTTTGTTTATTTAACAATTACTTAGTTTGAAGTAAATGGCTTATTGAACCGTAACTATGAGTCAGTAACAATATTAAAATATTGTTAATGTATTCTGTTGTAGATCATGAACTGTCAACCTATTCACTCAGCTACTTGTTTTCCAACAGAAGCACATTTATTCAGTGAATACCTGAGGGACAACAAAAACCAAAAAAGTAAATGGGTCGAGACAGGGACACTGCTTCAATGGAGAGTCAGCACTCTGACCCAAAATCCAGTTCTTGGCAATCAAAAGTGTCCTGCAGCCTTTAGGTCCCTCTGCTGTTTATCTGAATGCATCTGTCTCTAACACATAGCTTTACCAGAGCCTCTGAGTTAAATTCCTCTCAAATAAGATAAATTACCTATAATATCCTATGTCCTGGTCCTAACATAGCCATTAGCTTATGACACTGCTGTTCATTTATAAAAGTTACTCACTATCAGGGAGAGACTAATTAGGATCTCAAATTAGTATTCCCAAAATGCACTTGAGCAATGACTAGTCTTCCAAACTGGAGTGCTGGAATCAGTTTTCAAGAGACAGAGAGAAGTAAGTAAGACAAAAGGCATGTGTGTCTCTCAGACTGTCTGGTTTTCCCAGCTGTTATCAGCTGTTCTGAAAATAGACTGTTTTTCCCTACAAGTCTTATCTCATGTATGCCTTCAGACAACCACTTACGGTAACACACGTGATAATTATTCTAGTCTGTGAATGGGACTCAACTGTCAATTGACAAACACAAGTTACAGAATGGGGAGACACAGAAATACTTCTCCTGCTACCAAAAAGAACGAATCTAGCACTTGTGAAAAGTGGTTGTCTGTTTCCAACAAATCCAGCATCATCTTTTTTGCTATAACCTCTCTCCTCTGGCCCCCATGCCACGCAAAGGATCACAGGGAATAGAAAAGAGGGATACAAGAAAGAGCTCAGTTCTTGGTTGCATATTATAAGACCCCTATGGTTAATTTGTCTGAAAGCTATCATAGCTATAAAGCTGTTTACTTTTTTGCTTTAAAATCCTTATAAATAATTTCTGATACATTTTGAAAAAAGCACACTGATTTTGAACATGTACCACAAGTGACAAATTAATTCATTATCTACAAGCAGGAAAAAAACCACACTAAAAATCGGGTACTATGCAAGACGTGGTACAGAAATACAAAAGAAATATACACTCCACTTTTGACACCAGGAGGGTCAAAAGGAGTATTTATTCCCATGGCATTCTGGGTCATAACGAATAAGTTCAAACTGCCTCTGCTGGTCTGGAAATAGAAAAATAACAGTATGGGCAGGAATAAAAAAGGAAACAAACTGCATTATAAACATTCACACAGATGTAAAAGCCAACAGGACTCAAGCACAGTAAGCAATTTCATATCAAAGATAACTTCTGCATTACAGAAAAGACCTGGATTCATTATGGACATGGTATAAATGCCCACAATTGTCTTAACAGCTGATTGACTTAAATCTTGGTTTCCAGATTCTGTATTTTTACTTAACAATTTGTTGTCTCACAAAAAGTCTATGAGAAGATGATGCCCTCTGCTCCTATAAATGTCCCAGCAGGAACACACCACTTTGCTAATAAGGCTGTAAGTGAAAATGTCAGAATCACTCATTCCACAGTGAAGTTATTAGCTTTGAAACAAACAGTTAACAATTGTTGAACAGATGGTTTTAAATTGAGAAGATCTGCAGAGTGCAGGGAGGAAGTTCTAGAGAGGACAAACAGGCAGAAAAGAATTCTTCACTGAAAATGAGAGCTAATGTATCCCAAAATATTTTAATGTTCCTTGAGAAAAGAGAGAAAATGGGGAAGTAGCTATGAATGAATGAGCCTAATCAATACTGGAAAATTATTTGTGTAATAGTAATAATTTAAATGTGGAATTTTAAGAACTGCGTAATGAACTTGCTGAAGACAAGAAAGATAATAGACCACTTTCACACAGTTTTGAGGTATAAACATTCCATTGCCATTAGGATTTTTCCCTAACAAATCAAAGGAACACAGAAAAGAAAAAAAAAAAAAAGAGATTCAGGAGAACAGTGTTGTATGGAGACAAATTGAGAGCTATGGATGTCCTATTTGGTGAAGTATAATAGTCCATCAAGCACCAAACACAGAAGCTAACAACCTACTGCAGGCTATTGCGTTTGAAGCTAACAATTTACTGTGATCTCTACAACTAAAAGCAGACTGCAAGAGTAATTTCCAAATGACTCCATCTGGCATTCAAGTAAAAATGAACCAACCCTTTTCAACTGGTAGCTGGGTAACTTATCATTTGATAGGTACTTGATGTCTGGCATGAGACAGGTTAAATACAACATAGCAGTAAAGAAATATGCTTGCTCTGTGCTCACCAAGACTTCTCTTTTTTAGAAAAGCATCACGTAGACAAACTGCCTCCCTCTCTACTCAGGTGCAAAGAGTTCTGAACGCATGCCAGATGCAAGTCAATTTTATACGGGGCATCAGTACCATTTAAATCCTTCTAGTTTCATGTTGCATTAAGCCTGACAGCTGAAGAACTGTTTAATAAGCACTATTTGGTGCTACTGTAGTGATTCACAGTCATCCAAATAGAAACACAAAAACTAAGTTTCACTGAGAGTTTTGTGTTCAAACATCTAATCCCAGCTGTTTATACTCAGTTAATTTTGTTTCTTAGCTGACCATACAGCACTGGCAGTGACAAGGTGATGCCACGAGCTGCTCTCTCCACCTCTTGAAGGGGTCCACAACTCAGTGAAGGGAATCCATGCAGTGCTGGACAAAAGGCAATAAAATCCACCCATGGCTACTGGGATGTTACTCTATGGAGTGATTTACTCCAGTGGGATCAGTTTTGCTGATCTATCATTTCCTATCTAGCTGTAAAATATCTGGACAACTTTGATGAAGAGCATACCTCAAGGCATAGTCAGCCACTAAAAGCCTTATCAAGTAGCTGCAAATTTATTTGAACTTCTCCAGGGTAAGTAGTTTAACAAGTACAGGGCTACAAGGAAAAGCAAGTATTTAAACAATATTGACATCTATAGTCAAGTAGTATTTCTGAAAATCAGATCTAACAAGTGTTTTATTTATAAATCAAGCAATGCTGCCATTTGACATTGCCCCGCAGGAGAGGAATCTGTCAATTTGAAAACCTGTCACCCCATGGGTACCAAAACCACCAATTTTTACAATGCAAGGTCTGACTTACATATAAATGACACAATTCCATAGCTAGTGTCCAGCAGCTCCTGGCCCCTGTACTGCAGAGCCAGTGCAAGCGGGTTTGAGGTGCCTCCTTTTCCAGCCAAGGTGTCACCTGAGCAAACATTCCATTCCTGTGCTGCAGCCTCAGCTCACAAACCACAGCTGCCCTGCCTGGCACAGACTCTCCAGAGCTCATGGAGTTTAACCCAGGCTGCTGCCAGGACCCGAGCCAGACTATTTATAGATAAGACAAATATTCAGCTGACTTTTGTCAGTGCTACAATGTGATACCTCCCAACTTACATATTCCCTTAGTAGGTAAAACACTGCCTTGGAGTTCTACCAAAGAACTCCAGAACATTTTGCATGTGTTATCACGTCAGTACATACACTCGCACGCTAGGTAACACAGCATCTAAAGCCACATCTGACTGCACAGACTTAAGTCAGAGAAAAATTATCTGAAAACAGGCATTGGTGCAAAACTAACAAAACTGGAAAAAGAAAAACTCAACTATATAAAAGCTTTTTTAAATACAAAGAACAAAATAACTACAATATAACTTGAAGATTTCACTAATTTTCAAAATTGTTTCCACTTTGCTTTCAAGAGTGAAGCCATTAAGAAAAACTGTATAAGCACTGTTGCTTCTGCAAAGCAATATTTTAAAGCAACATCTAACAAGAGAAATCTCTTGAGTCTCAGATTCACCTGTTCAATTGAATCACTCCTCAAAACTCATTTAATGTATATGTCATCTTAAATTACCTGAATCACAAATCTTAGAAGAAAAGTTTTATGTGAGAGACATTCCAATATGCTTAGGTCTAAATGATCATTTGACTTTGCATCAGTAATAAGGCATCCATATTCCTGCAGAATCACCTAATCAGTTCTTAATACAATTTTGTAAAAAAAAAAGAAGAAATTAAAACAGACAATTCCACTTTTTAAAAAGTTACATTAGAAAGGCCTTAAGGCTATTCCTTAACACCATGATTCTGGAAATATGTAGCTAAAAAACGACTGCTCCTAATGCAGCATCTTTCTCTAAAGTGATAATGAACACTAAAATGCCAGAAAGGCAAAGCTGGAGATGTACAGCCCAATCTAGTCCTTTATGTACAGATGTAAGCCTACCAAGTCAGTAGAACTGCAAAACCCTGTGTTGTAACTATTAAAAAAGTGAAAATTTTTCTGTACTGAAACCAAGCCATCCTTTTATCTGTTCTTTAATTTCACTTGAGGACGATGGATGTACTTCTGAACATAATGCTCAATAAAAATTACATGTAGATTGCAAGCAAAGGATCCCTAATAGTTTTTTGACACCAACAAAATGCTAGTGTCATACTGTTATTGAAGCATTCCATGTTTTATTTAAATTGTTTACTATATGACGTTTGCATGCATGAACCAATTGTTAGTACACATATCTCATTTAGTGTCGCATCCTGCAACCTGTGTAGCAAAGCTGGTGCTATCCTGAGCACTGTATGACAGAATGGGCAAAGAATTGCCTAAATTTCAAGAATCTAACGTTAGGCATTTGTGTAAGCAAGTACATTTCAGTGATCTGATGCCTTTTTTCTTCTCCCTCCCCTTGCCTTTTTTTGATTTATTTAGGGTTTTTTTAAGGTCTACAGACAGTTCAGAGCTGAACCAAATTTCCAACCTGCTTGAAGAGTCCAGAAATAACTTACAAAACATTGCAATGATGTATCCTTAAAAGCATATATAGTCACGAGAGCAAATAAATTTGACGCCCGAATGACTTAAAAACTACTCCAATAAGAAGGATATGAATATGTTCATGGCTGTGGGTGGGAATAAAAGAGATTACATCTGAAAATCTCCTACCTTATTTCCAATGACAACACAAAAAAATTGCCATACAATTTAACAAATTATAAGCCATAAAAGTCAAAGGTGGTAAAACTGACCTTGGAGAAGAGCTTGAGGCCCTTTAACAAGGCGAAGATCTAACCTGCCTTTCTCCCTACCATGTAAATCAGAAGTTATTCAGCACCATTTTCTCCCCATGCAAAGCGGTTGTTGATATTCCCACATCACCCAGACAAAAAGCTGCTGATACCTGTCTCTCACCTTCAAGTTTTTTAACTTTGGGTCTTTCAAATTATAAGACTAAAAGGTCAAGTGAAGTTTGGTTATTTGTAATATACCTAAAGGTAGCTACCTGGAGTTAGCATTTATTTGTATAGTTTTTGGAAATGGAAATTGCTGGAGAAGTGTTACATATTGCTAAGACAAGCACTGCCTGATCACTGCCCTATCAAGACCAATAGATGCAGGGCAAATTCTCATCTTAATGCAGGTAGCCCTGCAAGCATGATTTAAATTTATATCAGGACAAATTATGCATCCATGAATACATTAATACAACCAACACTGTGTCTTTCAGAAGGAATGAAAAAATTATTAAGAATTACCTAGATAAAAAGTGATTGTGTTGCAGAAAGGAAAGGTTTTAAACTGTCTGGGACAAAACAAATGATGTTATAAATTACAGAGCCATCGTTTCTTTAAAATGCAATCTCAATTATGGAATTATTTCAGACCGTGTTAAATGGCACATTTCTCTTAATGAACTGCCAGTTCTGTTCACATTAATCTTTTTCTTTGCATATCAATATTTTTGTTCTGACTGTTGATGAATTTTTTCTTCTTTAATCCACACCTTTCCCAGTTAACCTTTAATATCTACATAGCTGATTATTTCCTGTGTAAAATAAATCTCCATAACTATTAACACACTAATGACATTAAAATAATTATAAAAATTGACATAATTCTCTCACTATATAATACAGTATGTTCTCCTAAATAAGGAAACATAAAACAAAATCATAATCAGAGCAATAAAGCAAAGACAGAGAGTATTATGGGAGCTACCTAGAAGCCTACATTCAAAAGCTTTACCATGAGTAGTACCTTTTTCTATAGTATTTTTCCCTGTTACTGCTGCAAAAGAGACAAGCAAAGAAGCCTCAAAACAATAAAGTTTTAAGGAAAACTTAAAATTTAAATACAGGTGCTTGTAGCCGTGGTAATCAAAAAGATATGAACTAAGGCTGTGACAGACGCAAGATGTGTAGGAAAAGAAAATGCACTCATATAAAAATGATAGAACACCATCACATGACTGAATAAGGCTTTTTTTTTTTTTTAATAAAACAATATTTGTTTTAGATACATCTAGAGATTCATTTGGATGGATGGATCTCTTTTCACAGACAGCAGATCACAGTTCTCCATGTCTTTTTGTGCAATTGTCACATAACAGTCTAGTTCACACTCAGGTGGGCAATACAAGGCAATAAAAAAAAAATCATGATTCTCATAATAACACAGCACTGAGCTAGCTGCAGGAAAGATAACATCCAAATCCCATGTTCTTCTTAAGTACAAAACACTGAAACAGATTTTTCATCACAGTTGTTTTAATGGTGTCATAACCAACTTCCTTTATTACCCTTAATGGATAATTAAGATGCTTTCCTCCTATTTAAAGGCTTGATATAACTCTAACTTGTAACAAGAGAGAATTGGATTGAACCCTAAGTAATCTGAGATGCATTTAACAGGGGACACATTTAGTGAGTCACACCAATCTCCAGGTCCTTCATGCTTTTTAAAATATAAAACATTTTCCTTTTCACTCAATAATCCTACACAGTGTGTCTCAGTGGGAAGAGCTTAAGTTACAGCATCTGCTTTAGTAAGCGCTGAAAAGACTGGTATTTAAAGAATTTTAATTTCAATTGTTAGAAAGCAATCAGTGAAGACTAGCACAGACAAAAATTCAGTATGTGGCTCTACTTTGTATTAACTATTGGCAGAGAGAAGTTAAAATCTTAGCTGAATACAGAACCTCCTCACAGTTTTTGCAATTGCTGCCTACAGAGAGTAAACTCATGTCAAATCTATTCTTTCTTCATAGACTATGAAACCCAATTTCTGCCCATAAGGTATTCCTCCTGGTGATTTTTAACTGGTACCTCGGTAAAACCAACAGATCTATGAAGCAAATTAGATGGAGATCCATGGTGAGAACAAGGAACCAAATAAATATGAGAAGAAAAAAACATTTCCAGCAGCACTAGACCAGACCTTCTCCTCCATCTTCACCTCTGAAACAATCCTTTAGCACAACTGCAGAAATCAGACCTACCCCTTTGCACTGCTGCTGTTTGAAATTTTCTGTCACCTACTCATCTCCCTCCCCATTTCAGCACAGATCTGGGCATGATAACAGAAGGTCACAAGCACAGCATATGAAGCCTTTTCTCCTGGGAGGGAAAGGGAAGGAGGAAGCTTTGCCTACGCCCTCACAGCAGCCAGTTCTACCATTAGAAACTGAGAAGGAAGGTCGGGGAGTAGAGGGAAAGCCTATAACCCTGGGAAAGAAAAATAAATAACATGGTAGCCTAGTCCACGGTGCCCACAGCTTTTGCAGCCCACAACATTTATCTTTCCTCCAAGAAAAAAGGTTTGAGGGTGCCATAGCTATCTATCAGCTCTGCTCCTAAGCTCTTGGCCTCACTTTGCCTGGATCCAGAAAGTGTGGATTGCAAGGGCTCTTTACCCTGACTCAGAAACATGTGATCGAGGCTATTCCAGGACAAACACACGCAGTCTGCTCTGCTGCTCCAGCCCCAACTGTAAACAGCATCAGCAGCTTCTGCTCTCCACAGAAAATGAGGTATTTACAGTTAATTACAAAAATAACTTGTGCTTTATAAAGGCCTGCAAGCTGACTCAGGTTTGAGCAGTTTGGGGCTCACTTTCCAGGTTCCCACTTCCTTTCTTTCCCAACTTCCTCAAAACATTGTCACTGAAGTCATCTTCATTTCTTGATATTTAATACAACTAGAGTCCTCAAAAAAGCCCATCACTGTCCTTCCTGAGGGGTACAAGAACCAATTCTACAGATTTCAAAGGCTGTCATCAGAAAGGGACAGGCTGCACCTGGGGTAGCAGCAACCTCCCACAGGAATATGGGAAAGAAATGGCTTTTCTTTCCATGTTCAGCTCAGACAGGGTGTTAGAGAGGTCTGCGGACCTATGTTTGGTGTAAAGTGGTTTTCTTTCCCAGTAGCAGCCTCTGATAACCAACACCCAGACAGCTTCCAGCCTTTCTCCAGCAGGCTGCTGCGGAGGGCAGAGGCTGTGTGGGGTCAGCTGGTCAGGGTGACCAGGCTGCTCCCACAGCTCACCCCAAATGTTCCCCAGGCTCACTTAAGCCCAGGTGACCAAAGGGAGCCAGCCTACATAACCAGAGGCACTCTCAGAGGAGTTTTGCTAACAATTTCATCAAGCTTCACTGACAATATAATATCAGCTCTTTGGGCACTGAGACAATTCCTTATATCAGCATCTTCAAGAACAGATACTCTGTGGAGCATTTACACAGGAAAAACATAACAGTTATCCATGCAAGCAATCTTTTATGCTATTCAACCTTTTATATGAATTTTTATACAGTACATTATAAAGAAATTCTTACGGGATTACTGTGAAGAAAAAAAAATCTAATTTTTTTTCAACTTGTCAACATAGTTTTAGCAATTTTAACAGTAAGCTACACAGGAATAACTTTGTCCCTCATGATATACCCGTCATGCTCTCCACAGAAAAAACTATACGGAAATGCATGGAAACATCCTAATACTCAGCTGCAGTTTTAAACTGCAACTCCATTGAGTATGATTCCCATTATTATAATCCTCAAGTCTCTTTGCTCCTGCTATCCATTATTAATCACTCTATGTGTATAGAAGGATGCATGGTTAAATCACACTGACTTGATTCTTTCTTTTACTACATCAGAGGGCTTTATATTAACAAAAGTCCAAAAGCTTAAGGCAGGACTTTCACCATAATACAGACCTCCTGCAGATCCTTACTCATCCAAGGAGATCCCCAAAGACAACAAAATGCAGTCAGGAAAAGCTTCAGGGTCAGCGTTATTTGAGAGACTAAATAAAAGACATTTTTGCAAAGATGTCATGCTGTTTTTTCTCTCCAAAGCCCATTCCCATAGATGAGAAAGAGCTGAAAGAGCTGTTTCTACTGCAGAAACAAGCATTAAAGCATTAAAGTACTAAGTTCCTGATGCTCCTTATCACTCACCTTGCAACACTAGAATTTGTTGGTAGTGTTACTACAGTTTGAAGATTTTTTAAAGGACTAAAATGACCAAAAACTGAGGCAGGGATTGGAAGTGAGGGGAAGCATCTATTCAAGTATTTTCTAAATTTTTCAGTTTAGGAAATTATCAATCATCAAGTTTTGTTATCCCTGCAAATTACAGTCAAGGTATCAATACTTCTAGACTTGTTGTTCCGTAATTTCAAATCGTACTGTGCTCTTGTGTGCCTGCTGTGTAGGCACCTAAACTATGCAGGCGCCTGCATAGTTTATACACCAGGTCTTAGAGCCATAGCACAGGCAGAAAGTCAGTGCACATACTAAAAACAATCCCAGTTAAAACATATGATTACACAGAAGGTCCTTGCACTTAGAATAACTGCACAATCCAAAGCAGAGACCAAAGAAGCCTTCAAACTTCACATTCACACACTTCATGCAGTTCGCTTCTGTTGCAGGCCTAACAGAAGAGTTGAAAGAGGAAGGCAGCTGTGGGGGAGATTCACAAACAAGAAATTCCTTGAGAAACAAACCCCAGCAGCAGGTGGATCATCTCAGAGGTGAAACAGCTACTAGTGACTTGGCCAGTTTCTCTCACAGTGTCAAGAGTGTTTTTACTGTGTCATATGCTAGCAAAGTCTAAATGCTTTGTTCTCGACACACATGACCTGATGATTTTCTCAGTGCATTGAAAGGTGATGTAACCTCAAAGCTATGTAAATCTTTAATTTGAAAATATCTAATAACAAATATAACTAACCCAGAAAGTAAAAAAGTATTTTAACTGAAGGATATGTAAGAGTAATTTTGTTGTGATCAGGTTAAAGGTCCACATTGTCCCAGGAGGTGTCAGAATATTACATTGCTAGTGGCTCCTATATAGGAATAAGAAATGAGGCACAAAAGGAATAAATCCCTCCTGGAAAGTCCCACACAGAAGGTGGGACTCACCTCCTACCTGATTATCGTCAGCTATTTAGGAACTTGGTGCTGGAGTTTATTAAGAATTATAATCTGCATGCAAACATAACTGATTAGCCAATCTTGATTTAGATCAGCATAGACAGTAACTAAATACCACATCCAATCACTGAGAAACAAAACAAAACAAGCATGGTGTTTACTGTGTCACAGAACCACACAAGAAGGGGAATTTGCCTACTTCAATCTGCCAGATTGCTCGGGGTTTAGTCCAGTCAGGGAAGAAAACAGAGATTTCATAACATCTCTGGGCTGCTCCAGTGCTGAAGTACTTTCATACCCCACATTTTCTTCCTTACAGTCAGTTACATTTCAGCTTATGACCATTATCCCTCATCCTCCCACTGCGCACCTCAGCAAGGAGCACTGTCATGCTGTGCATCACCAGCGTCTTGGTAAGCGGCTCTTAGACACTGGGAGACTGTAAAACTCACTGCATTACAGAGGGCAATCCCATGGATCAAACATGATTCACCTCAACTACAACTGGCAAACACTTTCTTCACACCTACAGAAGGTACTTCCAAGAAGCCTCACTCCACTATTTTCTCAGGGATAGTGGTTGATCAAGTCTGCAATATTGCAGACCTTCCTTCTTGCCCCTCTTGAAAATGGGTAAAACAATAACCTTTCTCCAGTTTCTGGGAACCTCCCTCAGACTACAGTCTTTCAAAGATCCCAGAGAGCAGCCTGACAATGACATCAGTTGGCTTTCCCTGTACCCTCAGGCACACGTGTGATTCTTGCCTCAGGAGTTGGAGTCTATGATGCTTACAGGTCCCTTCCACCTCAGGAGATTCTATGATTCTATGAACTCACACAAGTCAAGATTTCTCTGAAGGTACCCAAGGTCAGTTATTTTCCACTCCCTGAACCACATCTCTGAGAACAAAGGCTGTGAGATCTTATCCATGAAGACAAGACAAGGAAGGGACAGAGTACCTCAGCCTTATAAGAGTCTGCTTTGACTTACGCCACACATTTAACATGGAACCTACATTTTCCACAGCCACTTATTGCTTTACCCCATCACGCTCTTCCAGCACTTTACCTTTGCCTCCTCAACACCCTGTTGCTGCCAATCCTCCCTTACCATGACACATTTTCTTCCCAGATGCTTTAATCTCCTCACATAGCTCCTGGGGCCCTTCCCACACCTCAGGCCCTTCTGCCTGTGGTCACTCAGAAGCATCCTCACACAGAGTCAAAGATAATATGCATGGTACAGCTTGTCTGGTCCTCTGCTCCTTTCACCTGTACTTGCTTCTATAGTCTTTGGCATGTATGGTGACTCTACCACTGCCCTGGGCAGTCTGTTCCAACGCTTCACCACCCTTTCAGTCCTCATGTTCGACTTGAACCTCCCCAGCGCAGACTGAGACCATTTCCTCTTGTCCTGTTGCTAATTGTGTGGGAGAAGAGGCTGAGCTCCACCTGGCTATGACCTCCTTTCAGGTCTTTTTAGAGAGCAATAAGGTCACTCCTGAGCCTCCTTTTCTCCAGGCTAAACACCCCCAGCACCCTCAGCCGCTGCTCACAGGACTTACTCTCCAAACCCTTCACCTGCTCTGCTGCCCTTCTCTGGACTCACTCCAGCACCTCAATGTCTTTCTTGCAGTGAGGGGCCAAAAACTGTTCATAGGATTTGAGTTGCAGCCTACCAGTGTCAATCTGGTGGAAGCAGTATTCCCCAGTGTTCCTCCCATTGTGAGTGACATTTCATAGAGCTGAGAAGAATAACATTGAAATGACCCCAAACCGTGATGGAGCGTGGCAAAATTGTGAAAATGCTACGGCTTTGAATATGAATTATTTTAGATTTTAAATACATCTTTCCTTTATTAATCTAGTGGGATTAGGAAACTATTAAATACAGCAGACCAAACAAAAAGAAGCCAGGAACTGTCACACAAAAAAATTGTTCCAGTCGAAGTTGGACCACTGGGCTAACAAATCTCACTGCAAAACACCTACAAGGTTACCTGTGAAGGAGTTGGAGTCTATGATGTACACTTTTTTTTAAATTGCAAATGACAAAATACCTACAAGGTTACCTGGTGAAGAATCACTTCCGTAGTCCTGCTGACCAGGATGCCATTAACCTTCTTGGCCACCTGGGCACACGCTGGCTCGTGTTCAGCTGCTGTCAACCAGCACCCCGAGGTCCTTTTCTACCAGGCCACTTTCCAGACACTCATTCCTAAGCCAGTAGCACTGCACAGGTTTGTTGCAACCCAAGTGCAAGACCCAGCGCTTTGCCTCATTGAATCCCATACAACTGGCCTTGGCCCATGATCCAGCCTGTCCAGATCCCTCCGCAGAGCCTTCCTACCCTCCAGCAGATCAACACTCGCACCCAGCTTGGTGTCCATCTGCAAAATGACTGAAGGTGCACAGGGAGCCCCTCTTCCAGACCATCAGTAAAGATATTCAATAGGACAGGCCCCAATACTGAGCCTTGGGGAACCCCACTAGTGACTGGCCACCAACTGCATGGAACTCTATTCACCACCATTCTCTGGGCCCAGACATCCAGACAGTTTTTAACCATCAAAGAGTGCATCTGTGCAAGCCATGGGCTGCCAGCTTCACCAGGAAAATGCTGTGGGAGACAGTATCAAAGACCTTATTAAAATCCAGGCAAGACAGACCCACAGCCTTTCCTCAGTCACTAGGCAGGGTACCTGGTCATAAAGAACCCAGGCTGGTCAAGCAGGACCTGGCTTTCACAAACCCATGCTGTCTCAGCCTGATCCCTTGGCTGTCTGTATGTGCCATGTGAAGGCACTCAGGGCAATCTGCTCCATGACCTTTCCCTGGCCCAGAGGTCAGACTGACCAGCCTGCAGTTCCCCAGATCCTCCTTCCAGCCGTTCTTGTAGATGAGTGTCACATTTGCTAATCTCCAGTCGCCTGAGACCTCCCCAGCTAACCAGGATCGATGATAAATTATGGAGAGTGGCTTGATGAGCTCTTCTGCCAGCTCCTTCAATACCCTCGCATGAATCCCATCTGGACCCACAGACTTGTGCGAGTCTGAGTGGCACGGAAGGTCACCAACTACTTCCTCCTGGATTGTAGGGGTTCTGTTCTGCTCCCTCCCCATGTGTGCCAGCTCAGGGGGGTGGTGGCCCTGAGGATTACCAGTCTTTCTGTTGAAAACGGAGGTAAATTTCTTATGGTGTTACTCATTAGAGGTTCACAATACTTTATCTCTACTTAAGACTGACATATGTGGGGGGGGAGGGCAAATAAACTCATAGATAGTTAGCCTAATTCACACCACAGGATCGAAAATAATTCTTGCACTTCATTCCATAAGAATTCCTAATATACTTTAATTTCCTCTGGAATTTTAATTAGATTTTAAAAAGAATGCAGGTATGGTGTTCAAGGACTATTTTTCATAGCAACAATTATTCAAGATGTAGTCTCCCCTATTATATCTTCTCAAAAAAACCATTTTTTACAGCTCATCCATTTTTAATTTGATAAAGCCTCTGTATTCTGCTCTCACTTTTCATTTGACCGCTGAGTCTTCTCATAAATGTTCATTTCCTAGCAGCTAGGGCACAATGAACAGAAAAGCAAATCACTGTTCGTCTGAACAAAGACACTCCCACACAGTGGAGTATCTGTGTCTGGGAGCCCTGCTATAGAAAAACACATGCCCACAGTTATTCAAAGATTCCACTTCAGCCACAGTGTAATGCACTGGCAGACATGAATAGCCTTTCTTTTACCTTGTTTATTCAAGAACTATGATCCACTAGCCTGCTTTTGAGTATTTGATATCCTACAGTGAAGAGATTAAATAAGCCTGATGCCAAATGAAAAACTTCAGACATGACGTTTATTTTTTGGTAAACTTATGAAACCAAAACCTGAAGGTCTTGTCCTTAGAGACTAAAAGGCCTTTGCTCTAGGATTTTATATTTATTATGCTAGCAAAGTCAATCCTATCTCTGACAGAAACTGATTTCTTGATAGGTCTTCCCCTGCCTTGAGTGCATTTGAAAGCAAAGCAACCATCTTTCTAATTTCCATACTGCTCCTCATGTAATTAATCAAGTATACAATCCAAACCGACTTCCTTTCCAAGCACATTACTGCAAATTAGTCATTCGTGGGAGAAAAACATAAAGAGAAATGGGACTGTATTTTATATCTTGTTTAAGTAGTCTTTCATACTGGGAAGGTGGAAGATGGGCTATAATAATACAGTGTTTAAATAAGTAAATATGCATGGGGGCACACAGAGAGCACACGGGTGTGCTCTCATTTCTCATGCTTCCAGTGAAAGAGGTCATGACCCTTCAGACTTCAACCTCATCACTTCTAATTTTTCATCTTGGTTCTCAGAGGAGAAATTTAACCCATCTGGTTTTCAGTTTTATGAGGTCATGAGCCATGAAAGAAAATCCAGCTTTAAAAAAAAAAAAGGGAGATATATAATCTTCTCTCTGTGCATAAGAGTAGATTATGCAGATGTTTCTGTTATGTCAAGACAAACTTAAAAGAGAAAAAATATCTTCTGCACAATATTACACATTCATGTGTCTACCACTCTGTATTTCTTTCTGGTTGTACTTATACATTTCTAGTCCCTGTATCAAAGACATACACACTGGTCAACCTTAAACTCCTGCCAACACAAAGCTGTGAAAATCCTGCCTTTGATGTCATCACTGGGATATTTAGCCTGGTGCTACAAGGAGGCAATAATTTCATCAGAAGTGGTAGTTACATTTCCTACTACAGCAGGGCACAAATAAACATCCCACCCTTTCCTCTGCTCTAAGGCAACACCAGGCAACACAACCAGACAAAGAGTCAACTCCTGTCTGAGTTGGACATTTCACTGATCAGTTCACACCCCCAGCAATGCATGGAGTAGTGCTGGTGAAGGGCAGGTTGTTTTCTGTTTTCTTTAAAAAACAGCCACACAGCATAGAGCTCCAGCAACCCACCCCCACACCATAGGAAAAATTTTACATGCAAAAGAGTTTGTGAGATCTTCTATGGATTTCAGCATCCAACAAAGCTAGAGAACCATCATTACAATCTCCTGAAAGACTTATAATATGGGGATACTTGGAAGCCAGATTAGTTCATAGTTTTCTATACATAAAAATGATACACAAAACTATTACACAGCACAACACCTTCAACAGAGAGATAACTCATTTCACTACAAGAACACTGAATGATGCACCTGTTTCACGTACTTAAGAGATGAAAGCTCATCATGCAGGAATGGTTTTTTAAGCATATATTTCAAAAAGCAGCAAATTTTGGAAAATGACAACAAAAAATCATATGCAAAACCAGGAAAAAATTGCTTCAAATATTATTTCCCTAATTGTCTCACAATCCAAAAGCAATCGTTTCTTGTGGACTGTATCCACCTTAAGTCCTGTTCCTTTCTCCACCATAGCAAATACACACTGAGCTGTTAATTGCAGTAATGCTAATTAAAAGACAAAACCTCATGACTGCATTAACAGTGAAATTGCCAATTAGCACACAAGGTTTCCTCATTACTGCTGCTGCATGAAATGTGAAGCATGATGTGGATAGCAGTCATAAAAATAAAAGACATTTTTTAAAAAGCCAATAGGTCACATTTTCAGCTTACTTCAGAAGTTCTGCAGGAATCAGTAACTGAGAAGCTGACCTACAGGAAAGAAAGAAATTCCTACAACTTTTTGTGAAAACCAAAGAAAAATATTGCTATTTTCCACATCTGCATTCACAATGGTTTTCAGAGGAAAGACTACTTGCCCTGGTGTAGCCACTAAAAAATGGCTTAAAAAATTAAAAATAGACAAAAGGCTAACATTTCAGTGGACAATTCATCCTGACTTTATATTCCACATAAGGCTCCCTGACAAAAAAAAAAAAAAAGGACTGAAAGCAGTTCAGGTGATCCTAGTGTCCTTTATTCTCCAGAAGGAACACTTATTCTTGTGTCCTTCAGTCTCTTTCAACAACCATTTAATGAAAGTTAATCCAAATCTCTACAACCCTAGAGCTGCTTCCACAAAGTGATTGTGTTTTTCATACAGTCTGTATTTCCTCAGGTCTCTCTCTAATTTTTTTTCTTCTCCTTTTAAAGGTTTTTAATTCTAATTCAGAGGTCTCATGGTAAATAAAATGGAAATACTTTCAGCATTATCTTCCTTGAGAGAACCAGAGTAGGTATTTGTTTTTCACTTGCTCCCTTTTAATCAAGCATTTTGTTGACCATAATCAATTTCTTCACTCAGGAGAAAAATGTGCAATTATCTACAATGAAGAAGGTGTGTCTAAGGAATAGGGTGGGGGGAAGAGAAATCAATGGAACCATCTGTCTGACATTCCTACAACATTATAAGAGACTTGTAATTAACTGCTTGCCTACCAAAGTCTGCCAGCTTTAACTCCCCCGTGTCACTGATCAGAAGATTCTGTGGTTTCAGGTCCCTGTGCAAAATGTAACGCTGATGGATGTAAGACAGTCCTCGCAGCAACTGAAATAAAAATAACTGAAAAAGAGGGGGACAAAAAATGACCTCTGTTAATATTTTGCATATAACCACAGGTGATTTCTTCACAATATGCAGGGTGCTTGCATATTGCAGTAACATCGTGTCAGAATTCCTCCCAAACTGACTAATTCCCACCCAAATTTAACACAATGAAATTTCCATCTGAAAAATACTTACTTTGCAAGGACTAAGCCCAGCCTGCAAGCCCTACTATATCATAGATTCAATTTGCCTGCTTTAAAAAGAACATGAGTAACACAACCATGTGCAGAAGGCTTGGTTCCTACCAAATTATAATTATATTCCATTTACCCATATGGCCTTAGAGATTAGGTGGTAGCCTGAAGACAGATGTGTATCTTCACTAATTATAGAAAACAACAGTACAGGATGGATAGGGATGGGGAGATAAGGCTGGGGGATGGGACACTGAAGCAAAAACAAAGAAGAAATTAATAGTATAACAATAATGCCTGAGTACCCAAGGAAATCTGCAAGTGCAATAGATTTTATCCTTCGAAGTTTATTTTAATGGGAGTTTCTTATGTATTTTTCATTAGGAAATAATAACTCTCACTGAATGTAAAGATGACTCTTGAAACCTACTTACAACAGTCTTTAAGGTAAATTCAGATAGAAACCTAACTCACTCCCTGCAGGCTTCTTAGAGTCCTTCCCTGGGCTCTATAAATGCTTACCCCTAAAACTAGCCATTACTATTGTGCATTTTTAAATTTACAATTATGAACAAAGAGCTGGATGAAGAAGATCTTTTGTCCTCACCCTTTCATCTCCCACACGCATCACTGTCCCACATCCTCACAGACACTTGCTGTGAAAGGCTGTGTTAATCGTCATGGGTTTTGTCAACGCAAAGGGTGAATGAACTCCCAGGAGTTTTCTTTGCAGTTATGAAAAACCTATGCTAATGTACAAACCCTTCCTATTGCCCGAAATCTTTTAAGGAATACTTCAGTTTCTAAATGGGAACACAAAAACCCCTTCCAAAACTAAACACGGAGGATTCAAGAGTAGATATGGACTTTGTGCATCACAGCCCAGGGGACAGTGAAACATTCTCTCTAGGAAGATGCAGAAACCACACCAAAGAGTCGGGAAAAGTCAACCCAGGCACACGAGAATTTCTAATTAACTCGCAACACAAGCATCCTATTTAGTGATTACTGAAGTGAAGAGACATTATAAAAAGGGTTACAAAATCTGATTATAGAAGAGAATAAAGGCTGACATGAAAGAAACAGAAATGTCATGTTACTGAAGTTGAAATGAATTTAATTGCATTTCATTTTTTCCCCAAGTGCAAACACAATACACTCTATGTTTAGCTATTTAGCCAGGGCACAAAGAGCCATATCAATCACCCTCTTGCCAGGGTTAGGTCTAACAATGTGCTGAGGAAACCTAAGAGCAAAATGCAGAAACAAAGAATAGCAGGAAAGTCATAAGTAACATGCTCATTCCTTTTTGAATTGTGGTTAAAGTGGAATTCATGGCCCATAAAAACTATTTTAATAAGAGCAAGAAGCAGAAATGGCTTTCATTACAGCCTGAAAATATCAATTCAACTCTATTAAATTACTTCAAAATAATATATTTTTTTAAATAAAAAGACCGGCAAAATAACCAGTTTGCTAGGCTAAATCAATGGCATTTAACTTCAAACACTATTTTTAAACACGCAAAGAAATTTCAATTATCATGGTAGCTTACAGCACTGTAATCTTTATAACTCAAAATATATTTATTAATGTCTTTCATTTGTCTTTAGTGCAAAGAGTCAAGTAATTTGACACAATGTGTTAAAAAAAAATGCCCAACAACTTCACAGCTAAACAGAATAAACATCTGCTCTTGAGGACAGCCTTGGAATGTAGTTTTATTCCAAACTTGTAGACATGCTGTACTCATTATTTCCACAAAAGTTAATTAATTCACTCACACCTCCTTGGAGGAAGATCATGAAAGAGAAGGGGGAAAAAAAATCTTCCTGAATTCATTACAGGGTAAACTCAGATATTGTTTTGCTGCTTTCTTTTTCTCTTCACCTTTGTTTTTATTTGGCAATATTTTTTGTGAAGAAATTTAAATGAACACAAGCCTAACATCTGGCAGCAAAGCATTCTGCAAACCACAGGCCCTTTGTGATTGCTCAGGACGAGAAAACACCAAGGGAAGCCTCTCCATTTCCAATGGTTCCCCACTCCACAAAAAGAAAAGATGAATTGGAAAAAAACGTTTCTGATTCCTCACAAAGCACTTCTGCCCTCTCAAAGTCAAATTCCCTCTCCTGATCTTGAGAAAACCCTTCTCCAAGAAACCCATTCTCTTTCCAGACTCTCTGCATTACCTTCACAAGGACAAAAATGAATCCTAGATGGGGTACTATCAATTCTCACCCATATACCAAATCTGAAATCATCATATCCCCTTATTATGGTCATGCTCTCAATCTTACTTGCTCCTTCCTCCACCTCACTCAATTCTGATCACTATGAAACCTCCCCCAGGGGCTTTTGCAGGGGGCTTTGAACAAGCAACTGAACTGCCATTTCCCAAAGCCCTGCAGAACTGAAAGGAGTCAATGGCAAATTCAATATGTATTTCAACAGGTTGGTTGTGAGTATAAAAACAACACAGACTCATAGCTCTTTAGCTTTTATGTTGGTAATTTTAATATTTGCATGGTCACACACAAGGCTGTGTAGGTACTGAATAACTTGCAATAAACAAAGACATCATTAACTAAGACATCATTTGTATACAGTTTCTAGTTTATTAGTAAGAACAAAGG
Source organism: Origma solitaria (assembly GCA_013397895.1). Taxonomy (NCBI): domain Eukaryota; kingdom Metazoa; phylum Chordata; class Aves; order Passeriformes; family Acanthizidae; genus Origma; species Origma solitaria. Next base: position 392,586 of record VZRL01000790.1, read on the forward strand.
TTTTGGTGATAAAATTAGACTCACAAAATTGCAAAGGTCATTGTGGTGAGAGTTGAAAAAGACAGAAAGCAGGAGGGATTTGTCTCTAGAAGTCAGGTTTTCAGCAAAGCTTAACATTAGGAAGCTCAACACTTTATGTTCAGAAAAAAAAATCTAACACTTGTGGCTTCAAGTCCTGCTTATTTATTATAGCCATTAAAAATACCTTTCTTCCCCTGTTAGGCAGCTCTCACTTTAATGAGCAACATATTTTAATGAAGAATTTTCATCATCAGCGAGAAAAATGCATGCAGGTCAAAGCTAATTCAGGGTTTATGGACTGTGATATTAAAAGAACATTAGCAGTTCTTAAAACTTACAACAGAAAGCCCTCAGCTCCACAAAGGGGTGAGTTAGCACCTACAAATCCTTCAAGTGTAATGCCTGGATAGCCATTTGAGCTATATGCAACATTTAACCAAAAGCCCGTAGCAGTTTTAAAATATTACATCTTCTGAGAGACTTGCAGCTGTCTGGACGAACAGCCCAGCTTTCCTGGTGCTTTCATGAGCCTGGGTGAGTGTACAGCCTGAGCCTAATGTGCAGGTGGCCCATGTGCTGCAGACAGCTTCACTATCTGCTGGCCTCTGAGCAAGCTTCTGAGTTGGACACAGACAGACCATACAAAACACATCTAAAGTGTGGGATTGAGGGCAGCTAACACGGTCTGACTTGGGTTCAGATAGCTCTTTCCAGCCTTACGATAAAGGAGACCACTCATACAATCTGTGTAAAGCACTGAGATGACTCCATCTAGGTGCCCTTCATTGCCAGAGATGGCAGAGTTTCTGGCAAAGGACATCGGGGCAAGTGAAAAGCAGAAATTCACAATGTGCCTAAGGGGATTCTCCAGAAATTGTGCCATTTCCACAGAGTCTCTGCTGAGGCACTGAGCACCCCAACGACAGAAAGGATGCTGGCCAAGAGGGCAGAATAATGACACCTGTGGAGGACTTTCTTAAGTCTTTCCATGATGGCACAGAGGGACTTCTAAACTATTTTCTGCATTTGAGCTCCCTTAATGCATGTTGTATTGGGGGAATAGAGGACCTGACCCTCAATACAGAAGTAGAAAGCTACACAGAACTAGAAAGCCACACAGAATTTTTCGTTTACAGAAGATGCACAAAACTCTTGGTTCTGCTCTCTTGGCAGCAAAAGACTGAAAAAAAAAGGCTTAGATAACCTGGACCAGGAGTTAACACTATTTCAGAAGCAAGCTGAAAGCAAGCCTGAATTAATGTGCACTTACTTCAACAAGCTCATACTGCTCTATTAGCATAGTTACTTTTGAAAAAAAATACACAATACCATACATATCACCCATCACTGATAACACAAATGCCCCTGCATGCTCTGTGTATCATGTCTGGGCATCACACAATCACCTGAATTCACAAGTGTGTATTCAGCATCAATCAAACCATATTCAGTCTTACTGGCCATCAAATCTAAAAATACCAGTAAAAGAAACCCAGCTTGGGACATCCCATCTCATGCTTGCAACCAGTGAAGTTTCTCCCTATCATCCAGAGGATAGTGCAGCCTTCTGTAAATTATTGGCTATTTAAAAAGGCAAAAGGAGGTAATAAACCACTACAGTGCTATCTCACAGCCTTGGAAATAAATACAACCAAACACATTGCTCAGTTCCATTTGGGTTTACTAGACTGTTTGGGAGTTTCAGAATTACCTGTTTTAAAACATTAACAAAAGAAAAGCTACCTGGTAATATGTCCTATCACAGAAGCAATGAGAAATGTTCCTCTGTGACTTCTGCTAGCATGTCAAAAGCTCATCAAGCACAATCTTTTTTATCACTCTTGCTTTGCTATTCATTTCCATATTCTCCACTGGGATAATAGCCATGAGATAAAATCCAACTTTTCACTTCTAACTATATCCTGGGGAAATACTGAACATTTTAGGTCAAAGCTTTGTAGACTCTGTTGCTTAAATTGTCAGAAGAAGAAATTCCAGGAACAAAGATTTGACTTGAGACAAATTTGCATCACTACGAATAAGGAAAATCTGAATAAAAAACTATTAGCTACTTGAATCTGCAGGATTTTCAGGATCATAAAAAGCTTTATCTCACTAAAGGGTTTCTCCTATCTGCCTTCCCTGGAATTAACTGAGTTCTCTCCAAAAGAATTTTAAAATAATTCACTCCAATTATAAAGGTTTCTACCTTGCTCCTGCATTTCTTACCCAAGTCTTACCAAAGGCAATGCCACACAGAAATGTACGCGATACAGCCACTAGAAATGTGCATCACATCACTGCTTAAAAAAATATATATACAGATTTTTCCACTTATTTGCAGCAAAAATGCAAAGGAAAGAGATTGGAATGTGTTAATTTGCTAACTTCTATTCTCTTTGATGCTCTTTTAATCATTTTTTGTCCCCTCTGGGTACTACTACGGTCATTTGCAATGAGGAAGGTGTGCTTAATTAACTGAGTATAAAGACACTCCCTTATGATCAGTTATAGTCATCTGCTGATGTTTAATAAGTGGAAGACTCAGGTTATTTTGTTCTGAATAGCAAAAGTAAAAATAAATTCAATTCAACCGAAACTGCTTTTCTACCTTTCATCAACTCACTTTAATGCCAAACTAGGTCAGAGTGGCAATTGTTGCCTCACTGATTTTAAAGATTTTCAAGTGCTCTCTTTCTCCCTATAATATATATGTTTTCTTGCCATATGTGAATCATGAAGATCATACAGACAATAAATTGCAAGTGCACTTATGAAAGTGACATTTTTCTAGCATAAATTTTAACACACTAATGAAGATTCTGCATTAACTGTTCACAGTTGTGCATATTATCAAATCATTGAGTGACAAGACTGACATGAAGTAAAGTGAAATGCTGATGCCATATTTAATGTCTGATAACTAAAAAGTCTAATTTAAATAATCAATTCTCAATGCTGTGTGGAAAAGACAACCTTAATTTGGCATAACATTATTCTGTCTGATGCACACCTGCTTGTTCACTGAATGAAGAATAAAAAATAGCAACTTATCAACCACGTTAAACAGCATCGCTTCTTACTTAACATATCTGCTGAAATATACTTTTAATTCAACTTCACATCAGCAGCATGACCAATTTTACTGAGTAGGAGAGAGATTTCAAAAGCGTGACATTAGATTCGCTTCCACTAACAACGGATAAAATTAAAAGGAGCACCACAGCAGGTTTTCACTTCAGAGTAAGACTGTTCTCTTCAAACCCCAGTGAGTCAATGACATGAAAATTCATCCCAGGTGGATCTATGACCATGGCTTAACTGCCCAGTTCCTGTGCACCTCAGCCCATGGCACTCAAGCTCCTGGGCAGACATCTCTAGTTACACCCAGGTGCTCACACACCGCAGCTCTCCCTACATCACATAACATGTATTTGTCACATGGGCATGCAGGGCTGGCCATGCAATCCAACACATGTCTCTCCACAGGAAAAGGGGGAACACAAACCTCCTGTCCATGCCACAGATGTCGAAATAATCACACACTGGAAAGAAAACAGACACATGCTAGGGAAGCCTGTATTGTTAACACAACTGCCACCTAAAACCTAAAGCATTTTTATCCTGCTTTTCAGACACTATGCTTTTGTAACAAGCACATGGGTTTGTGTCTTACTAATAATAAACGCAGCTACTGCTTAGCAAGATCCAGTATGCAATGCTCTGCTACTGCCAAAGTTTAAGCAGTGTCACTTAAATGCAGTAAGCCTCATATAGATAGGACACAGGAGCTGCCCAACCCTTGCATGTTCTGGGTGCTTCCCTACCCTTTGTGTTGAAGAATCAGTTCAGTGATAAATATTAATGTTTACAGAAGACATCAGATGATGACTACCCTATGGCTTTGACTCAGATTATTAATTTTCCCATTAGTCATTAAACACCAAAATTACTCAACTGACAAAACCAGATTCAACTTTTAAAACTGCAACCATTAGTTAAGGACAATGTTCACAGTGTTGCAGTACAGAGAGGAATACATGAATACTGTAAATGACTAAATGCCAGAGATTTCAGATAATATCAGATAACAATCAGTGTATTTCAACATTTTCAATCCAACGTGCTGGAGACCAGCATTAAACCCTTGGTTTAATAAATCCAATATTTTTATCATATCTGGGGTTGTTTTAAACTATATAGTTGCTATAGAGTTGACTGACCTCTTCTTGAGTATTTAGCACAGAAAAACGTTGCAGCATCCCATTATGTGTCACTAATTGCTATCTATTACATTTCTTTTAAAATATGTTTTAAAAGTTTCAAAACAAACTAATGACATTTTTTGCTGAAACATAAGCATATTTTTACAGAGATTATTGAGCTGCCCTAGGAAACTCAGTACCCAAATTCCAATCCACATTTTGCCATATACCCTGACTCAGTATTACAGTGATAAAACACATTTTAAAAGGTTTTGGTGGGGGTAGGGCTTAGTTAGTTGAGGTTTTGGTTCAAAAATATCCATCCATTAAGCACAGAAGACTGCTGTGCCCTGCTTCGTAGGAGAAAGGAAGGCTCAAAATTGAGATGGGTAAGAGCTGAAGTCTTGAAGGCTCCTGGGAGAAGGCTGAATATTCTTGTTCCCTGCATGCAAAGCTCCACAAGAGAGTCTGCCTATTTCTTCTTATCACTTTTTGGCCCTAGGAAGAGAAAAGGTGCCCAGGGAAAAGAACAAATCAGTGCAGCAATATTAGATAGAATAAGAACAAACTGGAAGTTCCTTATGCCTCTGGTCACAGTAGACTACAGGAGGTTTCCAAGTTGCCTGAAGTAAAAGATTTTGAGAGTGATTAAGATACAGGGATGGTTTTTTCCTGGTTGACAACCCATTGTCATTCAGGCTGGTGTTGCACAGATTAAGGAACAGTGGGTCAGAGGCAAGTGCCTTTTTATATTGCCAAATACGGGGTTTTTTCTGTCAAACACTCACACAAATCGATATTATCTCTAACACAGCAAGCAGAAGAAAAAAGGCAGAGAGAAAAAATTCAGGATGCTTTTCTCAAAAGACTCCAGCTATCTCAAGGCAGCATCGCTAATTAAGAAGCAAATCAGCTTTCATTAATAGATTTATTTTTAAGGCAGGGATGCAAACAAGCAAAGCAGGCATGACAGATGCAAGCCTTTGCTCCACTTATTCTACCAGTAATAAGAGTTACAGTAAACAAAATCAACTATAAAATAAATGCATCAAGGCATAAAGATTAATTTATGTGCTTAACTGGGAATGTAATAATATGGAGTAAAAGACACAGTTAAAACAAAGGTGGTACTTCAAAGATTAGAAGACGCTAAGAAGAGTTACATTTTCACGGGACATGCTGAAATGCACAAATAAAAAGATACCTAAAAATGAAATTATGAATTTACAAAACCAGAGCCATTTATGGACAGCTGCAAACAAAGGCTCAGGAGAACCAAGACTGGTGGAGATAGCCCTGTACCACACGGAAGGGGACATAAATCAGAATGAAGATCATAACAAAAAAAAAATATCACTGATAGGGATATCTAGCTGCTCTGACCCATTAGAGTTCCTGCTGCTAGAAGCAACCCAGATGTTCCAGCTGAGCATAGACTATCTCTAAAGGCTGCAGCACTGCAGGAAAGAAAGCCAGGAGTACAGATGTGAGGTGTCTGGGCCAGGAGGAACAGCACAGGCAGAGTCAGGAGCAAATCTTGTACCTCCGTTTGCCACAGTACATTTTGCATCTTGACAAGCAACACACGGTACACATATAAATCAATTCCTATTTCCAGTCATGGAAAAGGCTGCAGTGGTAGCTTCCAGCAGAAACATAATTATATGTGGGGCCATGTATTTAAGATTTATTGCTTGGCTTCAGTTGTGGAAAAACTGAGAAAGACATCTTTAAAGTCAGACAAGAGAAGATGAGGCCGTGCCTACTACACAGGATCTTATTAACTGATTACCTTTCTTCTCAACATCTCTATAACACAGTACACAGTATATTAATATAAAGTTTTGAATAAATGGTAGACATGGCAAGTTTGTTAGCTACTAAAGATGTAAATAATTGTGTATTTGGAGCTAATGGAGTTTGCAGAATACATGGACTGAAACAACTGCTTTATTAATGTCATCGGGATAACTGGTTTAACATTATCAGGGACAGAGATTTTTAAAACAACAGCTCAGCTTCACACAAACTCCTTGAAGGGTTTAAAGCCTGATGTTATTCGTAAGACTTGCACCTTCACCCATGAATCATGAAAGTCTGAAATCATTACGTGTCAATACATACATACCAATAAAAATGCTTAACTTAATACTTTGGGAAGCAATATTGTTTTATTTGCCTAAGCATATTGTCCCCAGACTTCTACAGCTGCCAGCTGAGACATTCTTCCTTATAATTCCACATACTTATAATATCCTGCTTAGTCTTTATTTAAAATAGTTAAGTGACAGCAAATAGCCTATTTAAAACCACAAAGAAAGGCAATGTCAAACACAACACCTGAGGGGACAGCAATATGTGTGTCCATCAAAGTAATTTGGATTTTTATTCTATTTACAATTCTTCATTTAAAAGTAAGCCCGAGGGAACAAGCATTGTCTTTAGCTTGCTAATATGGAGAAAATTCAGAAATATAATTAGGCTGAAGATATCCTACAGAAACCAAAATGTATGTAAACAATGGTTTTGCTTCTGCCTTCCTATAAAATACTGTTTTACAGGAACTACTGTATATATTCTTTGGAAAAAGAAAGATGTGTGATTATGTGGGTTTGTATTTATAAAAACTGGCAACAAGCCAGAAAGGAATATCCATCAGCAGGCAGTACGTTCCTCAAGAACAAAATTAAAAGGCAGGGGGTCTTTGTCATACTGGGAGAGCATCAATGGCTTAATCCCACAGGTTAGCCCCAGAGAGCCGAGACTAATTTATTGCTACTGGAATATAATTGCTCAACTGGAAGCTTTTAAAATGGATTTAGGGATCACATAACCACTGATTCTGAACAAACACTGTCCAAAAGTCTAACTAAAAGTGAAATTACTGAAGGATCACTAGAAAGAAAGGGCTGGCAGGGAGAGAAGGCTAATTAATATGGCTCAGCTTAACCCTTAGAAATCAGCTGTGACTCCAAACAGACAACTTTGTCCAGAACTTTGCCACCAAAACAGGTGGCAAAGTCTCAATTGCATAAGCCAACAAACTGAGTAGAGCACAGCAAAGCATTAAGATATTACGAAATAACCATCTTCCTCTGAAACAAAAGTGCAGTGCCAGCTTTTAGTTTGGCATGCTGGTGAAGGTCTGGGAATTTTTAGCACACATGACTGGGTTTCTGTCCTGCCAGCTGAAGAAAGCACTCTCTTAGGCTATTTTTAACTCAGCTTTGAGAGCAGGTATTGCGCTGAAAATCCCAAGCAGGCTGATTCATTCATTAAAATGATAGGACCTCAAATCATGATGCCAGGTTTTAGTAATTACTGCACGATAAAGACTAGCTTTGCTGCTGGCCTGGCAAGAGAGTCTACTAAATATATATAACTGATTTTCATCAATATTGTTTAAGAAAAGAAAAAAGGTTAACTGTTCAATGGGACTGCTCATGTTTCATCTGCTGATTGAAGTTTCATCTGCTCCAACTTCCAAATTTTTTCCTTCCCCCTTCCCGAATTTACTTTTGTTAATAATCCATTGAGACTTGAAAAAACTTGAAGCAGCAGTACATCAGGATTCTACACTTGGCTACTCAAAGAAATATTTCTAATGTGTCTAGAAGTTTCAAAAGTGCTGCTGAGCACTGTTAAATGGTACAGACAGTCGCAGGAATACATGCAGCAAAATCTGAAAGGGAAATGCTGCTGTTGCTGCAGCTCCTTCTGAGGCTCCTGTTTTAGAAGACAGGTATCCCAGGATTTAGAGGAGTGGCACACTAGCAAGACTATTAGTATCCATCTTCGTCAAAGACAAGCTTTTTGGGCCCTGATATGATGAAATAAAAGTACGATTATGTGAATTATGATGTCTTTTTCAGCAGGGAACAATTACAGCTACAACGACTACTGCATATCAGACCCTGAGCTACACAGCACTGCAGCCTTGGAGTAAGACTTACAAATCTGAAGCAGCATAAAAAACCTTCAAAGCCAATCTCCATTTTTCCCAAAACTCAGAGAAATGAACATAAAAGTGTCCACATGGGGAAATGAAACGCAACCACAAGCACATTCAACACCTGAAACTCTGCTTAGGAAACTGAGCAGTGAAGAAAGCTGAGATGTTTTAGGGGTGGAAAAGCAGGTCCTACTGCACCACCTTTACTGCCACACTTACGGAGGCCCTGTGAAGCTGGCAATGAGATGAGACCCACATGCTTTCCCTGTCCATGCTAGTGAAATGTCTGAGTGAGAGACATTACAAGGATGCTACCTTGCAGCATACACACCATGTATTTTCATAAAGAACTTTTTCTTTTTCTTTTTTTTTTTTTCCAAATATATGCATAAGGAGGAATTTTCCTCACTTTTTTCTTAGATGGCAGTAATTCTCACCTAAATTCATATGTTGTAGATGCCACTTTTCATTCACAGAACACAGAAAATTAATGAAGCTACATGATGTGCAACAATGATCAGCTATTGCAGAAGAAAAAATATGTCCTCTTTTTAAAATAATTTTCTTTTTTTTTAAAACCAAACAGGCCTTCTGACTTCCAGAAAAGAGAGAGAGAGTTTTCATGAAGTTCTACATTTCAGCAAGTTAAATACTGGAATAAAGTTGTCAGTATGACGACTGAAGACTTAAACACTTCCAAAGTAGAACAACAACGGGACTGATGTCAAAGTGCAAGACAAGTGTAGCAAGTATCATCTGAGTGATCTATACACACACGACACATTCTGCATGTCTGGTCGGCTTCCATTTGATGCTAAAATCATTTGGCTGACTTCCCAAATACTAACTGGATCAAGTCTCTACTCATCTGTCTTTCCATTAAATCCTACTAATAAACTCTCTCCATCCTGCATGATGATTCTTACTATCTACCTTAGAAGGAAAAAAAATTCTAAAGTGAGATCAGCTATGAAAATGCTGATCTCACCCAAATAAGTGAGCAAAAAGATTAGGGAAGATTTTACATGTTCATATAAAAAGCAGTACGTTCAGCTAATACAATTAATTACAGTTCCCTCAAATTTGGTGAACCCACACTGACTTACCTAATTGAAGATCTAGCACTGACAGCCTAAAGCATATTTACCCTGGGGTTTTAGGGCAGTATTGTCTTAAGAGCAAATGTTCGAATGGAAGGGAGGGATTACCAACCATTAACAGCATTCACGAATATATTTTGGCTATGAGTCAATTTTACAAACTTCAGAAGCTCTATCGTGGGAATGCTCAAATACTTGAATTTGTAATTATTTCTAAAGAAAGCAAATATTTAAAAATACAATTCATATGCCAGTCATTTTCCCTTTAGCTAGCAATCAGTTTCTATGAAACAACTGACATGACATTTTTCACAAAGTTACTGTTACTGCATTTGCCTTGAATGTGTGCTCTTTTTGACTCTTACCTTCACATTCTCTGGATGAAGCCCTCCAGGGTGTTTGTCCATGTACTGACATAAATCAGTGTGCTAAAAGAAAGTCAGATGGAGAAAACTGTATTAATATCCGTATGACTGCAGCAATAAATACTCCTCTACTTAGGAGTGGACAGAACAAACGGAAAATTAGATTTTTTTTCCAGCCACACGTGCAAACACATACTTGTATCTTTACACTCATTTTATTTAACAGCCTTGATAACTTATATGAATATTCAACAAATGCAAATTAGTATTTTTTTTCTAACACCCTGCATTTAGTAGATTAATTACCTGAATTTTACTATCATTCTAAAACTTGTAAGGACAGTATCACCACCAACACCACAAAGATAATATCTAGACAGAAGAGGAAAAACCTAAAGGGAGAATCTCACAATCAACTCTCATTGTTCACATTAAAACATTGCCTTTTAAATATAATTTTATAGTGATTCTAAATTAAGATGGCTTAAAGGTTTAGAAAATAAAGCTGAAAGGCATTGCATATCAGAGTACTGAATGATACTTTTCAGCTCGAAAAGAAGCACATATTACGGACATGTACAGCCATTAAATACGGATAATTTAGAAAAAAGCTTCATGGAAAATTCAAACCCTATGTTTTCACTTCATAGTTACCTATATTCCCAACAAACATAGCATAAAATCTCTTCAGAAAAAAAAGCAGGCCTGCAATGTATAGATAAATGTTATTTTTAATAAATAAATATTTATCGCTTTCACTATGGAAACACTTTTCTCTGAATTCTTCTCTTACATTTCTACACTTCAGCAGCATGGTTTCAGTCAAATGGCATATTACCTCCCTGATGTGCTTGCACAACTCAGCTTCTGGAATTATGTTCAGAATAAAAAAAGCAAAAATATGCACTCAATTAACCAGCAAATGCTCAGAGACAGACTCTGCCTTCCACATCTGGTTTCTGAACACATCTGGTAAAAATCATCCAACATCCTTTGAAAAGCTACTTGGCAATACCCGCCTCACATACAGAACAGTGCAACTAAAACCAGGGAGTTTTCCAAGTGAGAGTTTTGGACAAAAGTTGCCTTCCACATAGCAGAATGGTCTCTCTGCAACATTTCCCAAACCAGGAGTCATTCTTGAGTTCTATTTTGCAGAGTTATACGGATACACAGGAGAGCTCACACCCAAGAAACAAAATTCATTCTGGCCACAACTGCCGTGCATAATCGCTTCTGAAATCACAAACTACAAAATCACACTGTGCATGTAGAATTAACATTGCAAAGACATAAAATGCACTGGATGATTAGGCTCTGCACTAGCACAACTATTTTCAGGAATTCTTAAATGGCTTCAAGAGAACGAGAGCCCTGATTGCAGGAAATTGCTCAAATCCCAAAATGAGCAGTGTGTGTATCACAAGGGCAGAGGGCACGCTCAAACAGGCAAACCACACTAAATAAAACAAAGCAGGGATTATTCCAAAATGCAAGATACAGCTAGCAATTCTTCATAGCTTACAAATCAGTGAATGCCTTTACAAAGAAAATTTAAAGATAAATTAAAAATATTCTACCAGTGGATTCTTAGTGTCAAAGAAGTGCATTTTGCATAAAGACTATTAAGTTTAAAGCATCATTTCTGTAAAATCTTTAGCCTTAAGGTACATACTCCCATCGTCCCTGTTAGTTTTCTGGGACTGCATCAATATACCAAGGCACAAACGGACCAGTCATCCTTCAGTATGCACCACCACATTACACATTTTTGTCTTGCTTACTGTATCAACACCAGGAAAACATACTTAAACAAAGTCATCTGCTAACCTTTTCTTTTGTTTTAATGAACCAAGGCTCTGAGTACTAATTGCAGCACAAGAGTCTGCCTCTGGCAAAATAACAGCTGAAATACCATTACTACAGGTGATGGCTGGTGTTAAATAAGAAATTTGTGGGAATCCATTCGTTCTAATGGGTTATCTGTTACTGAATAGAAATGCCAGTCGTCGAACAGTGCTAGCACCTGCAGTGCTCAAGAGAAGTTTAAAGAAAAGCCTGGAATTTCACTTTATAGAGTCCATTAGGGTGGCCAGGAAAGCGCTTCCCATCCTCAGCCACAGCCATCACAGTCCCTGAGCAGAGCACGCTCCCTCACGTGGGCTGGCTCAAGGAATTCTCATTTCCCTGCAGTTCCCTCTGTCAGCCTTTGTGAGTGACAGATAACCTGGGAGGTGGGAAGTTCATTGCCACCTTCACCTTCTATTGATTTCTACGGTTTGCAACTGGTCAGCTGACAGAAACCAGATCAGAGTAAGACAAATCCAGCATTACTTCTGAAAGTCCCATTCCTGAAGCCCCACCCTGCCAGCCACCCAGTAACTGCATATTTTTATTCACCAAAAGCTTTTTGTCCTATTCAGAGTCACAATACTAGGAATAGCAATGTCATATTTTTTATTTCAAATATACTTGTAACAAATGATGAGGATAACCCCATTTCCTTACACTTATATTTCAGCTACTACTTGGATGCATTTTCTCCCTATAGAAACATCAACAACAATCATGTTTGTGTTATCCATCATTAACCTATTCTTCCTACCCCAAAGATGAAGACAACTGAGAGCCTGATATAACCTTCTGCCATCAGTTTAACCATCAAAACCTTCAAAAACTGATTGAACACATCTACCTAAAATTCAGTGCAAGCAGCAATTTCCTCAGAGTCCTGGAAACCTTACAGAGTCATTGTGCTGCAGCCTTCTGGCATTTATTTTTTCCCTACACACACACTACAGACACGGAGGAATCTCTACCAAACCTTCATCCAGACAGGGAAGAAAAATCGAATGTCTTTTCTGTTCAAATTTTTCAACAATTTGCTCTAATAAAACTAAGAGTCCTTCTCATAAATGTAACTAAACATTATGGTACAAACTATTAAAGCAACTTATAATGTTAGAGTACATTGCTCCTCACTTTAAAAAAAAAGAAGGTAGCAGCAAAGCAAAGGCAGCATCAACTGCTCCTCTTTTCCCAAGGCAGGGACTGAATGCACGTTGAATTAAACATTAGTATAGCCAGGAAAACTGACAGTGCTGCCGAGACAGCTCTTTCTAAACCTGTTTTCCCTTTTGGCAGCCAAGTGTCTGCTCCAGTGCTTGTGTGCACAACTGACACTGAAGAAGACAACATGAATGCAAGTTTCAGGAAAGCATTAGAAAAGAAAACAAGAGAGCAAGCTGGATGAAAGCACTATTCTAATGGTACTCCATGAAACTGGTACCATATAGATGAAAGGAGTCTTTTTCTTCATGCCGTATTTCAAGGTGGAAGACAACGTGCTTTGCCAAGTGGAAGAGCGGCTGCAAATGCAGCGTGCTATGCTCTGACACTGGAGTCTTTGCTGTGGTCACCACCTTGATCTAATAAAATATATACCCTAAAGGAAAATGCAAAATACAATTACATATTGGCGATAACATAAAACTATACTGAAACAAGGTACAAAGACAAGAAACAAACCGACCAATACACCTTTTACAGTCCATTCTCCACCGTCTCAGAGAGTGAGGCCACCTCATAGGAAAGCACTGTACACTGGGAATGCAGAACGGAGACTTCCAAATAATTGCACACATTCTGATCCCAAGGGGGCCTGGCTAGACCAATTCTGCTTGGAGCTAGCTTTTAACAACTCTATCAGCCATACTGTTAATCTCCAACACACATAAATCACTGAAGTCATGCCATGCTGACAGAACATTTGACATTTTAGTTTAAGTTCAAAATCCCATTAGATCCTGCTCTTTATACTCCACCAGTTTACCCACACCTATATATACAAATATTCTACTAGCACTCCTCTGCTCATAACAGCTGCACAAAAAGCAATAAACATAGATAAATCACGTTTCTATAGAGAAGAACTCAAAAGCCAGCGAAGTCCAGAAGTAGTGGGGTTTATCCAGCCTTTTATTTGTTTCCCCATTAAATGTGTATTATGATAGCACTTAAAAGGTGTCACATAATCACATACTTTTTTCCTTCCCAGGATTAGACATACTCACTGAACAGAATAGGAGGTACTTGATTAAAAAGTAGGTACACTGTTTTATGGTTAGGGGTTTTTTCTATTCTTGAACAGCTTGCAGTGTCTGGCTTTTTATTACTTTGAAGAAAGAAATATTAATCTCACAGGTTTTCCTATCCTGCTTGTTGCTATGCTATTCACATGCTTCAAAAACATAGAATAATTGCATAGCAGAGTAGGGGACATAAGGCATAACTTCCTTTATTGGATAGGGAATTGAAGCAAAGAGAAAAAAAATACTAAGGATTACTGATCTGGGCAACTCTAAAAAACGTTGGTTTTGACAGAGTATTTGGCGCTATTTTGCCTTCTGTGTTCTGACTGTGGTGGTAATGAAAGATATTGTGGCCTTCATGTGCATCCTTCGCCCCCCCACACACACCCTCTTCCTTTTTGCTGTCTCTGGAGGGCAATGTGATTTGTCCTGAGCTAAGAACACCAGGTGGGCATTGCAGAAGGAACTCTCTGGATGCTCACACTCCAGAGATGGGGAAGCTGGTATGTCATTATTGACTTTGGGGCACACTCTTTGGGGCAAAAGAGTATAAAATGCATTGGTAATATTTAAATACATATTAACAATAAATCTAATCATAATCATCCACCTAATCATTCTACCTTCTCATGCCTGGCTGAGAGCCTTGTCTCAGCTACCCTGCAAGACTGGCTTCAGCAACAGCTGTAAATGTGTAATGCTTTAGCAAAGGAGACTGAGAACTTCATGCTGGATAGCAGAAATCTGTCAGACCAGAACTGTGATGACAGCAATTTCTGCTGGTGATGGCAATTCCCAATACAGCAGGGGCAGAACCCAATTCCCTACAGCAGTATTACCTGACTTGCCTTGAAATGATACTTTGAATAAGGTAGGAACCTCGAAAGACACCCTAGCTCCCACATTCACAAAAAATGAGAGAAATTCAACAATCACATGCCTTCATCACACAATCCTCTGCAGAGCTGCACAACAGACTCTTCCACAGGGATGAAAAAAGGAAATTGCTCAGGCCATCCTTCTCTTTGTGTCCTCCAATTTCAAGAGCTTCACTTTGACACCTCACTAACAATGCTTTGTGCAAAACCTGTTATGCTTTAAGTGAAGAACTTGATCTCTCCTCCCACTACTGGCTTCCCCAGAAACAATTTCACTTCCTTGGAAATGAATAGTTACAATACTTGAAGTGAGAGACCAAATTTAGACAAGTCTTTGAGAAGAGAGGAGGAATCTCCGAAGACATAGTTCTTAAGTACAATTTACAATTTTTCTGAAGCTTATCACTTGACCAAATTTTGCAGCAATTGTCAAAATAATAGCTCAATGCTTCCAACCTAACTGCTCATAGTCTAAACAAAAATCAATGAAGCCGTACAAGGACTAAAAATAGAAAAAGAAAATGCACAGTTGCTCAGACTCTCTCTGTAATATTTTTCATTCATTTTTCCTCCATACCATCAACTACCATGACAACTCTACAAAAAGTATGATTTACTTATGAAATACTGTCTTCCAGACTCACATGAAGAAATGAATTGATGAATTGGGGTTTTGATTTAAACTTGGGGCAGTGTATAATTGTATGAAGGTCATTCTTATTCAGCAAGACTCTGGTTTATGTAAGTAGACACATGTGTGTTTATGTTTGTGAGCATACTGTGTATAAGCATCTGCTGAAGGGAAAAGAATTCTGGCTGATATTTATACAGCTGAAGGTTTATATACATTACATCTTAGTTCTGGAAAAGAGAGAGTATGCAAACAGAGCGGAAAAAAAGGACAAATGTTGATGGTGCAGACTCTTCCCTTCTCCTCTTGAAGGAATTCTAATTATGAATAGATGAGTAAACCACAATCTAGAAATGTCCTCAGATATGCTCAGTGCTTCACTTCAACATCAACTATTTTGCTCAACTATCTTGCTCAGAAATCGGAGGCTCTGCTACCAAACACAAATGTGTTCAGACAAAGGGCAGGACGTTTGCTTTCAAAGGCACAGCCAGTGACATGAAATGATCACTTTGCCAACCCTTTTCCATAATAATAACGTGACGGTCATTCTCTTCTAATTAAATTAGTCACTTCTACTTCCCATGCAATACATTCTCTTTTCCTCCTCTTCCTCAGCCATGATAAATCTCCATGTGACTTAGACGTCCCATAATTCTGCCTAATGGGTTTCAGCTGTCATTTTTGAAGCTGAAATGCACGGAGAGCCCGGGGCTTGTGAATGGAACAGGAAGCACTTCCAACTGCATTCCCATCATGTAAAACCAGCAATGTGAAAGAACCCTCCCATTAAAACAAAAACGGGAGTATTTGGCTGCCGGCAATGCCATCATGCAGCAGACAGATTGTGCTGCTCCACTGAGGCAGTGAGGCTGTTGTGAGCCATTCCTCTCTGTTCAAAGGAGAGCACACATTATTTATGCCCTAGCAGCTCCCCTGATTAAAATACTTCCCCTTTTGTCACCAACAAATTCTTAAACCGATAATATAATTTACCAATAAAAGCTTGGGCACCAGGAATATTTGAAGTGACAGGAGAACAAAAGAAGTGAATTCCTTTTAAATGGCATGTATCCTCCAACATAAGCGCTCTGCAGATTACTGCGCCACAGTTTAAACTTATTTCATGTCACTGGTATTTGCAAAAGTGTCAGAGACTCTCATTTTCTTGTATTTCTGCGGCTTTCTATAATTCAATCTTTTCCCTGTATGAGATGACAAAGTGCTAGCCACGCTAAAAAAAATACCCTACAAGCTATCTCTGGGTGAGACCAAAGCAACTTCCAGCAATACAGCAGCAGGCAGCAGCACCAGCTGGTCTAAGCAGCAGGGGAAAGATATATATTAGGGATTCAAGAGAGAAAAAAATGCCTCACAAGACACCTTTAATGAAAACAATTCTGCTAACAGATGTTTTTAGTGCCTTGGATTTCTCTCAGACTGCCAACAAAGATAAGTATACTTCAAAATACATGAACAATACTATATAAAAAAGGAGGCAAGGTGGTGGGGGAGTACATAACACAGATAGAAACCTATCTGAAAATCCCAGAGAGAAAAAGGGATGCACAGTTGTCTGATTTTCGGCTGTTACTAGAAAAGATAAATTCATTTATGGACACAAAGCCCCTGTCCATTTCACAGAGAATAATCTGGCTCCTTACAGACAAGTGAAACACACACCACTGAGGAAAGAATTGCTGAATGAAATACAATTTTCTAAAGATACCAGTTTATCCTCCTCCTTTTTCTCTGGCCACCTTAATAATTCTATCAGTTTTGTGTTCTTAGTAAATCAGGTTAAGGAGACAAAACCCACTTAATTTAGTGAGATTATTTGAGCAAAAGAATGACACTGCAAAAATCAGTAGGAATTCCTGTTTAGTCTGATCAAAACCTAGCATCAAATCATCAGCTTGTGCAAACTGTGATGGACTTAGAGACCCCACAATCAACAGAGCTAGGATAATTCTTGCAAGCTGTAACACAAGGATGCCCACAAGGATGTGCATGTGCACTTTTTCCCTAATTTATTATGTCATTGACCTTCCACAGCATTGACCATGATATGCACATATAACAAACAAACAAACAAACATAAATAAAAAATAATTAAAATTTGAAGATACAAAAAAATTCTTGTTAGAGCATGGAAGATACCCATAAAGTCATGGTGAAAGTACTTGCTCAAGAGTACAAGTCAAGTATCCACACTAATATTGGCATGGTACCGACCATGGAAAATACAGTTGTATCTACACAAGCTCAGCTGGCACAAGAGCCCTTCCCATGGTGCTGTACTGGGCTACAAAAAAAGGCCATCTTCAGAGCAGGAAATGACCAGTACAAACACCTCCTTTAAAAACCTCCACATCCTATGTAGACCTCCCTTCACACTGGCTGAGTGAATTTTTCCTGCCATGCATCCTAATCCTAACTGTCCATGCATGATTGTAAGATTAATAAAAATTTTATAGGGAAAAACTCCATTCAGACTGCAAGGCACACAAAAGAAAAATGATACTTCCACAGATTAGATCGTCTTTACTCAAAGTAGTACAACAGAAAAAAAATAATAGGGCTTTTTAACTTTCAAGAGCTGGCTCTGTTTATTACTCAAGCTTGATTCTTTATTCCTCCTATTCACCATTTCTTAATTATCTTTTACATCATAAAACTATAAACATAAAGATATCTGCAATTATTGATTTATCCATTCTGACTTCAAGATTTTTACTACTATTATTTTGCCAGAACTGCTCAGTCCAAGTTTCTGTTTTAAAAGATAGCATAGATGTATTTTTATCAATATGACTAAATTAGTACAAAGCTACATACTTTGTTCAGGAAGGAAAAATCTATTTTTAAGATTTAGAATTATGGTAATCATTACTCTGCAAACAGTAGGTTTTGGATTGGTGTTTTATTTGTGTGTTTCTTTGTTTCAATCTGCACTGAAAAAATCAGAGCTTCACATTTTAAGAGGAATTAAGAGTTACAACCCATATTATTAAAGAGAGCCTGAGGAACAAAAGTTTAAGTAGACTGGACAGTCTCTAGTGCAAGGTGAGATAATGTCATGTTTCACCTCAGAGGGACCTAGGCAATGCCAGTTTATGACTGAAATTAAGAGAATAGGAATATGTGGGATGCCACCAGAACTACTGATGGTAGAGCTGTCCAGAAATCTATAACATAGAAATAATTAATTACTAAAAAAACCCAACCAACAAACCAACACAAACAAACAAACAAACAAAGTTGGAAGGGCCTACGACTAGAAGGATTTCTTTTTTTAAATTTTGTTTAAAGTAGTAAAATTAATTCATACATTTTTTTCTTCAGTTCCTGACAGAGGAAAGCAATAATGTATTAACTTTGCTCAAAGACTAGAAGTGTTCATATTTTACTGATGACAATTATGATGCAGAAAGATACAGACAGAAAGGACTTCAAAAAGAAAAAATAATAATCTTGCCTATATCTACTACCAGTGGCATAATTCTGTTGATTATTTGTCTAAATTGTTCTTCAAAAACTGACAGCAATAGGCAAACCATCACCCCATAGTAGCTTCTTTAGTGCTTTATTATTGTTACCATGAAAGAGGCATTCCTGGAGTTTAATCTTTCTCTTCCTTACTGTAATTTCAGATTTTCTTTTTTATCCGCTTTACCATTCACACAGAAGTAGGTCACTGACTTTCTCTATGATACATTTAAAGGTTGCAAATGTCTCATCCTTTTTTTATCCACAACTCTACAGAGCCCTACTTACTTTGACTTTTCCTTAGACGGCTTTATTCTCGATGTTTACTCATTCTTGTCTTTTTCCCCCTCAGGTCTCCGGCTGATTCATGTCTTCCTTGTGTGTACAAATATACCCTTTAGGATGGTGGCCTTACCTGTACTGAGTGTCATCACTGGCATGTCTGCTATGCACATGCATCTTACTACATGTATGTGTTTTTGATGGACTGCAATGACTCTTGAATTTTTATCTGTAATTTAGGAAAAAACTAATTGGGATCGGTCAGCAGACAGAACATTTCATGTGATTTCCAGTATTCCATCCGTCAGCTCAGCTCTGGATGTTTCTTATGCTTTGATTTTGTTGTATGTATTGTTTTGGGGGTTTTTTTTAACACTTACATTGAACACACTTGTTAGTACTTAAAAAAATAATAAATAATAGATGCTAATTATTAAATGGTGCACAACACACCGCAAATCTAATCAATATTTACTACCCAATAGTAAATTGTACAAAAATTGGTCATTCAGATACACACAGCCTTCCAGCCTGTTGGACTGTAAACCTTGATTAATTTTATTAATACATCTATTCATCAGCATATGCCCTCCATATGAAGTCTACACCATTTGGAAACCCTGCAAAGTCAGGGTCACAGAATCACAGAATATACTGAGTTGGAAGGGACCCACAAGGACCATCAAGTCCAAGTCCTGGCCCTGTACAGCACCATCCCCAAGAGTTACACCACGTGCCCAAGAATATTGCATGAGTAACACCTGTCCTTGCTAGACCTGTGTAAACTTCTTAGCCGAGAAGGAGTATTTTTATTTAAATTTAAATACAATTTTTCATTTCTTCTTTACTGCTGATTCCCGTGTCTGGTACAGTCTTTACCACTCAGCAAAGCACTAAGCAATTTCCTTCTGAAATCCTACCTCAATCCCTCCCTCCTGAAGCTTATTTTGTTTGCATTTCCAACCTATACTTGGACATCAGCAGCTCCTGTCTCTGATCTGCTCATTAAAGCTTGAAAAACAAGGCTTTCCCAAGAGCAGTATTCCCTTACTGCCTCTTCTCAATAGTAGAGGATTTCCTTTCTCTCTGTTTACACTCAGCCTTGTTCTGTCACCTTTCTGACTGTAATTTAAGCAATGTGACTAGAGGTAAACCTGGAGCACAAGGCAGGGTTAAACTACAGGGGAACAGCTCCTTCTCTGGTCAAGGTAAATGGAAACCACTAAATTCAGCTGCTCCAATGCTGAGGGCCCTCAGAGACCCTGCTCCATCCCAGAGCGTGCTCACATCCTACTGATGAGAGCTCAAAAGCAGCTCTAGCACACTACTGATTTTCCCTGTACTCTCACCCGCTAAAAAAATATGGCTATTCTGGTTTGTTTTCACAAACAATCAATGCCATCCTACCTTTAGTTTCAACACTTGCTCCCTAATAAAATAAATAAAAATGGAAACCAGTAATAGTGTTCAATCCAAATTATCAAAAGTTGTAAGAAATTGAAATTTTTCAATGGAAGCATTTTTGATCCTTGCAGATAATGCATTTTGCCCATTTTCTCACATAATACTTTGCAAGTATTATGTAAGACAAATTTGTCCCAAGACAAATTCAAAATCTCAGCTGTGTAATTCTTAATTCTGATACAGAGTATGTATGTCAATTTCCAATGAGCTTTAAAATGAGAAACCTGCATCTGTTTATTCTTACAGGAAATGGGAGGGAAATGTAACAAACTTTATTAAGCAAACTCATTGTATAATAACTTATTTTAGCTGTTGTAATGAAGCAATGAGACTTTAACTTTCTTCTTTAATGGAAAGTAATTTTTGGAAGCAAAAACATACACTATTAACATACAATATTTAAATAGGTAAGATAATTGCAAATACTTGGGTTTAAATTACATTATTAGATTAGGCTGGAGCTTTCTCACTGTTGAGGCAGACATAATATTACTCATTACTCATCCTCCCAATTATAAGTATCTGTTCTTGCCTCCCAATTATAAGTATCTGTTCTTGTTGCAAACCTAGTTCATAAATATTGAAAGCATGATGTAAAGTATTGCTATACAAGTTCACTTTTACATGCCAGGAATAGGACGAGCTGCTGGTTCATTTATTGATAATAATATACTTACATAATTATGCATAATACTAAAAACCTCATTATCATTCTACCAACCCTCTAGCAAATGCGTATTGCTTAGGATTGCCTTTCAGCAATTAAATGTTTCTAAATTCAGTCATCTTCCTTTTAAATAAACAAGTGAAGCAAGAAATGGTAGCAACTAATGATCATTTTAGAGCAAACATATGTGAACCCATCTTCAGAGATCTCTCAATATGTCTGAGATCTCACCTGTAAAATTCAGCAGCTCCTTGGGCAAAGCTGGCAGTATCAGTGGCACTTGCACTAAAGCCACCATCCCCATAAGATTGCCAAAACTAACACCTAAACAAAGCCTGGCAAGGAAGGGAACAAAACCTATGGGCACAGCCACATTCCTCCAGTGAACTGTAAAGCTGAGATGACCTTTTACTTTGGGAAGTCACTGCAGTCTCAGACAGCATATGTAAACGTGAAAAAACAAGTTTTCAGGTCTTGTTTAGCACACTCCAGTTAACCATACAGAAATAATTTTCTTTACCATTTATACATGAAAGACTATCAACCATTCAGGTTTTGTAGAGGAAATTCCAAACAGCTCATTCTCAAAACTCCCCAGGTAATAAGCAATGGCTCTCAGTCATCCAGTGATAAAACTGAGCTCTAAGCACCCTTTGCAATATGCTGATGTAAGAGTTAACAAAGAAAATAAAGAAATTATGCCTTAGTAACAAGGTACTGTGCTCTAAACTATTTTCAACTAAGTTCTTTCATTCAAAAGGAGCAAGCTCCCTTTATCTTCTTCCACAGAAATGTACAGCTCCACATTCACCACCAAAATGTTTATATGGAGAATAAATTTCTCCTGATCTTCAACTTTCAGACAGGATTTTTAATGACTGATTTTTCTCAGCTTTGTGGACCACCAAGGCTAAAGTTAAAAAACTCAGTCATGCTTTCATCTGACAGACATACGTATTTAAAAAATTCTAATTGGAGGGACCCATAGAATTTAATGACTGCCATGTTTTCTTTCAGAAGCTATACTGCTTTCAGCCTTTAACTTATTACTGTAATGCATTTTGCAATGAAAAGAGCTACATGAAATTAAATTTCATTCTATTCTTTCAGGGTCAATACTGAAACCAAACACCTCTGATAACCTCAGATGTTTCACCAGTATTGTTTTCCCAATGGAATCATCACCAATCTAGCAACCCAAAGTTTCCATTTTCTGAGAACTCTCGGATCACTAACTGTTCATTCCTAATTTAGTCATGACATCTCACTCAAATGTCTTTTACTATGCTTGAAAAGGTCAGTGGTGATCAGTGGCAATAGTGTATCAGTTCCATGATGTCACTTTATGAAATAAATCAAATTCAATCCCTTCTAGGTTTGTTAGGTTTCAGTCATTCAGAAACATACACCACCATGTAATTTTAATCACATGAATATTTTCACTTATTTCAGTGCAAATTACTCATATGATTGAGCTAAACCATGTACAGGTGTTACAATAACAACAAACCAGACATTACAGTTGAAAGCTCACTAATACCAATTACACAGTTGGACTGCATACTCAACCAGCCAAAATTTGTATATTTAAATGGGCTACTGTAATTTTTGCCTCTGCACATTCATATTATGCACTGAATGGAAGCTTTTTAACAAAAGGAACAAATGAGATCACTGCAATCATTGAATTATTGTGTGTATCATGCACACCCACAATAATTCAATTCAGGTTATGTGGGCATTCTCAAGTATTATCAGATAGCATTAGCTTTTTGATCAGACTGTAACTTTACATTACCTAACAATGAAAACAGACTTTTGTTAAGCAATTCTGTCATCTCAAGGCACCAGAGAATGTTACAATGTCATTATTACACAGTCTTCAGGTTGTTTGATGAGAATAAAGTACCCTTCCCTTCTTCCCGAGCACCACCTTGAGAGACTGCCCACCAGCCTAAACACTAAAATATTACTTGGATCAGTTGCTAGAAACCATTACTAAATGAGATTCTGAAACAGTCTCAGTAGCTACCAAACACCACAGGAACCGAAAGGTGCAGCCACCAGCAGGATTGATACCTTGTTGAAAAACAGCTGAGGGAATCCAAAAGAATGTGCCATTGCATGAAGCTTAATCTGTGTCTGTACTTACCATGGACAGTACCATGATATAACACATGGCTGGGAGCCAGAGTCTAAATAACCTTACTGGATATAAAATCCAGAAATTTTCATCAGTGTAATAAGCAAAATGTAAAATTCAGAAATTTGAAATTAGTATAATAGGCAAAACCATCTATTTTAGGGAGAAACATATTCAACACATCTAATTTCTCAACCAGTTCTGAAGAATACAGCTAAATACAGCTGCTGATAAGTGGGACTGTAAAATGTATTCATGCAAAGATATGCAAGTAAGTGTACACAGACCATTACATAAAATTAAGTAACAAGGCTTTTCCTATGCTAATTCAGTGTGTAAGTCAGGAGTAGGAAAATCACTGATTTTAAGAAAAGGAATTAAGATTTTTATTATAAACAGAATTTTTTTTACTGTTCCAATAACTGAGGTAAAAAAATTCGTCCCGTATGAAACGCTTTGCAGGCTGCTGCAGCTGAATGCCCACACCCTCACAGTGTAGCACTTCTACGTAAATACACAAGGTGAACGCTTCTCCAGACAAAATTCTGTGATGCTGTGTGCATTATCACATAAAAATTAAGGCCTGCCCCCAAGAAACACACAAAACAATTCCATCTGCCTTAAGCAGAGATGTATTTAGAGTAATGCTAGCAATCACTGTACTTCATAAATGCAGTGTCTTACAGACTACAACACAAAAATTGATATTATACTGAAAGTCTGACTCTAAACTCATTTGTTTCTTTTAAATTACATGTTCTTGGGCCCATCTGTGAAAACTGGGAGGTTAATTATGATAGTACATTGCATAATTCCACAGCTAAATGCTAAAGTAGCTCTATATAAATGCCATATGTTTGTCTTAGAAAAACTAAAAAGATTAATTATGAGGCCAAGGCCAGTACTTCGGAAAGTAATACTCTCAACACAATTAGATCCTTACACTGCCTACTATGTAAATTGAAGTTTTAATTAATAGGTAAACCATTAGTCATGGCAAAATTTAAAAAAAATCCCAAATTCTAAACTGCATGCACCAGACATACTTTTTACTGACATTGCTTATAAAAAGACACTCTGCTCAAGCCAATCATAAAAAAGCCATTTAAACTTGATATATGCTTTTCATGAAGGACCTACCTGTTAAGCATTTCAGTACTGTTCTTTCCGACTTTATTCTCCCCTTTTTAAATTTACCTGATCACACCAATAAAGAATAAGCTCCAATAAAAAAACTATAACTAGGAAGCAGAGTAAGTTTGAAAACTCAACTCAACAGTATAAGGTCCTTCAAGAGCCCTAGCAGCCACTTCTCCATCTCTCGACCTGGTTCAGCCCAGCTTTCTACTTTTAGCCCACTCTACTACAAAGCTTCATCTCTTATAGCTATCGCTCTCCTGAAGAAAGCAAAGGCTTATTTTGGCCTCATTCATAGATCACTGATGGTAAAGAGAGCATTTTTATAAAATTCAATACACTCTGGGCCATATCCAGAACATATAGTTACTTTACTCACCACATATTCAAACACAAGTGTCAAGGTCTCCTTGGTGTGAATGATGTCATGAAGCAGCACAATATTTGCATGTTTCAATCCTTTCAAAAGAGAAGCTGAAAAGCAAAACATACATGTTATCTTAAAAAGGATCCAAATATTTTATATTGATTGGCTTTCTTTTTTTTGTGACTTGAATGAGTTTCATAACTTGACAACCAACAGTTGTACTTTAGTATTGTCTGTATTCATGAGTTCCACACATCCAGTTTTTGAATATCACACCTGCCTATTCAGTGCTATTTTCTCTACCTTGCTGGTCAAATTCAACCTCACTCAGAGGCCAAAGTGAGGTGGAGCAATGGAGGCTTTCTTTATGCAGACTGCTCTAGGTGAAGCACTCATGTCTGAGCAACCAGACACCAAGAGCACTCCGAGATTTTTTTTTTGTCTCAGACAAAAGTCAAGCATGTCTTTTTAAAAACGCAATCTTTTCTACCCAGCGCAACAGAGTTGCTGTCTAAATAAAGTGCAGCATCTATCCTAAGAATAGGGTTTTAAGTAATAATTCTCCTTTCTCTCAAACATAACACAGATTTAATGGAATCATTTGTATTAGCCCATGAGAATAAATAAAAGGTATTTTCTCATTATATTTTATACTGGTACTAGCTAATGTTTTCAGAAAAGACAAATAACGACTTATCTAGTGAACTTTCAGGTAATCTCCTTCACTAATTTTTTTTTTTTTTTACAACATAATACATATTTAATGTTCATTCCATATTACATATTTAATGTTCCACAAGACATGGCATATTTTAGCAATATATGCTGACAAGCCATGTGTTGTTACCAATGTCATTCTGTCATCAGTGCCTTGTCATCTCATGCATATATCAAAGCAGGGCTATCAGTCACCCTAGCAAGTAAATAATAGATACAAAGACATGCAAATAAAAGGCATATTTCTAAACTGAATAATGTGGAACTTTCTTCTTTCACCCTTCTACTTTTGTCAAAGAAAATAAATGAGAGACCAAATGTGTGTCTCAACCCTCTACTGTGCAAAATGGAAACTCCAGAGCTTCCATAGCACTATTACCCGTTGCTGTCCTATTCAGGGTTTTCCATCAGGGTGAGGTAATTCCAGGGGTCATCAGGCTTCAAATTAAGATAAGTGCATAACATCTCTCATATTGGTCTTTAGGAGACCAATCTGACAAGTTAATCACTCTAGGAAGCAAGACAAAAAAAGCATGGCATCTTTTTGCATCAGTGTTCCTCCACAAGCATCCTCAGCAGCAAAACTTTGGAGTTCATCCGAGGCAGAAGGCACGCAGCAAAGGGGAAAAGCTGCTTCGAAGTGAGTATTATCACAGACACCATGGTGACAGGACTGAAAACCTGCGAGGAAGCTCTATGACCAAGAATGAGGCAGCCCTACAACCTGGCTGAAGAGGTGAGAAGAAAAATTTCAAAAGAGCTTTCTTTGGCCCGCACTCCACAGCTCACACTATTTAGAGAGCCAACACAGGGAAATCTTTCTTGTGCTCTGATTTTGTTTCCACTGAGCTGTAGAACAGCTACTGCAATTATAAATAAGAATTTTAAACATGTGATCAGTACACGTATAGCAACTTTTAACATTCCACAAATTAAATAGAAGCCTTTTTCCAAAAGGAAGAGCAGTGTCCAATTTTCATGGGATCCTCATCTTAGAACTTGGAGAATTTCTTGGAGCTAAAGCTCAGAGAGATTTGGTTATCTTCAGGTTTTTTAAAAGACAATCATGAAAAATTGCTACTGGAAAAAGGTATGAGTACAAACAAAAGATAAAGAGCAACTGTTCTGAAAGGTACATTATAACAGAAACAAGAACTTCTAACCTGGGGAAACCCTGAGAAGAGCTCACCTGAGGTAACTGAGATTTTACCAGCTCTTTCCTCAAACCTTATTGAACAACCATACATTCACAGACACTGGGAACATAAAAACTGCCTCCTAGCAGAGCCTATGTCGAACTGTAATAGTGTATTTATGACCTCTGTCAGCTTTTGCTGTTCCGATCATCACCTGAGGCCTTTAATTCCTCCAGTTGGCCATTACTCTGCTGCTAGAATCTCTGTATGGGTCATTAAAGCTTAAACAGTACACTGAAAGCAGCTTACCTTGAGGTCATTGCAAATACTGCCTGTCCCCTTCAGTCCCCTCCCCCACTCTTATTTATCTTCTCTAATATCCAGTTCTCCCCTTTTACAGCCTCAGTAATCAGCATCTGCCATATATTACAAGAACTACAAAATATCACCTGCAGGGTGAAATTTCTGCCTTCTCCATTAGTCCAAGTGAAATACAGTAGGTAATATAGCACAGAGAGCAAAATCATCTTAATTGCACTAATTTTACACTGCAGAAATAAGCAATTACACTACCAATTTATATTGTGAGAAAACAAACATAACTGGTGAAAATGAGAGAATTACCCCATGTGCTCTTCTGTCAGGATTTACCATTAAGGTTACCTGTCTTGTGAAAACACTGCTTCATTTTTTTTTTTTTTTTAAGGAGGGGGGGTTAAAAAGAGGGAAAAAAGTTGTCTGAACTAGGAAAGCTGTTTCTTATTCCACAGAGTACTTTAAAAACAAAATGAAATATGAACCATCATATGGAGTTCTTTTCCAGGAAAACAGCCTTTCAGAACAAATGACCTATACACCTCCTCTTTTGGGCAAGTTTTTACTCCAAGGGGGTAGAATTTTGGATGAACTCTACAAATTCAAAGACAAAACCCAGAAATTCACATCCAAAAGGATAAAAAAGAGTCCAGGGAATCTGTCAGCCTCAACCTGAGACAAGACTGACTTTACCTTTGAAGCTGCCAATGCAGCTGCTACTGGAGCTCAGTGAGAAGTCAGGTGCTGCTGTGCCTGGTGTAACTTCTAGAACAAAATAATTCTCTCAGAGAAGGCCATCTCCATCCAGTGATTATCACCCACAGATTTCACACAGAGTTGTTTTCTTTTAAGATAAAAAGACTAAAACATTGTTGAGAAAGCATTGCAACAACTCACAAAAGTGGGATCAATGTGCTAGTACTCACTGTATTCTTAACATGTATTTTTAATAACAAAATTATACAATGCTGCTTCAAAAGTACTGGCAGTCTTTTTTTACCCTTGGTATGAAATGTAAGGTAAACAGATGGCAGCACTTTTAATTAATTTCTCCAAAGAGCTCTGAGGAAGAACAGCAGCAAGGAATGTTAAAATGCATTTTTTGAAACACTTTGGACAAAGTATGATATGGGTTTGAATGGCCAGGTACTTGTTCTGTCACCTGTGTTTGTGCAGTCCCACACAGCAAATTCTAGCAGTAAAAAGCAGCGAAGGCGAATTGTTGACATACTTCAACAATTAACAACATCCCAGACGATAATTTCTGTGACTTTTACACAAGCTCATGATCTGAGCTGCTAAATCTACCAACACTCCACACTTTCCATCAAGGGCTAATAACCATATTTGCATACTTAAAGGAAACACATTGCATTTGCTTGAATAACCATCACAGACTTCTCCTCCAACAAGGGGATGCTCTCATCTATTACGAGCTCCTGGCAAGCTGCCATATCGCTTGTGTTGGTCAAGCAGGTTTTTGCTGTTCCCAGATGAGCTGGATTCTAAAGTACACTCACTCCACAAGCAAGGCAAGCCAGCTGGACTGCAGCCAACTCTTACCCAAAACCTGAGTAGCATCAGTAAATCAGTGCTTCGCTCCCTGCGGGGCTTACTTACAGCATCAGCTCAAGCCTGACACTCCATTAACAAAGCCTTGTGACTTTTAGATCAGCCTTGGCTTGGAAGTGTTTTGAAAAAGGCTATTCCCATATCTCATAAAGTAACATTTCACAGCTGTATGATAAATTCAACAAAAGTAACTGTTACTATTGACTCCCAGGTCACATGGAAGAACTTTTCACTAGCAAAGATATTACTTTTAGACATGGTAAGTATACTAAGCTTAAACATTAATTATGGTACTTTGATCATCCATTCAGTCTTTCACTTCCTGACTATCGTTTTATTCTCACTTTGTGAAAAATCACAAATCTTCACTGTGGCTCTAGAGAGAAGAATAACCTACGATTTTCAAATTGGCTGATATTTTGGTGACGTGGAAGCTTTTCTAAGCAGTGGCAGAAGAACTCAGCCTCATGCTGCTCATATGCACCACAATGTACAACTGCTGATGATGCTCTCTCGTATTTCTAACTATATGCAAAGGCTGTGATACTCCCAACATTTTTCTAGGAAAGTGTAACTAGAAAAATGCCTGCTTTCCTCAGTATACAATAGTTGTGGTGTCCTCTGGGATTACCATGCACCAGTGCTAACTATTACTCATGCCATGCTCACCCCTTCTCACTGCCACTCCAGGAGGATTTCTCTCACCAGGAGACTTTTGAAGACTGCACACCATGGAAGCTTGCGCTTCTCAAGTACTGTTAATGCAACTGTGCATCTTTGCTGCCCTGCTGGATTTCTGAGATGCCAAAGCACACATGTTCTAGTCAGTAACACAAATCTGTGAAAGCAAGTAAGCTGCTGTGCTTCAGAGCCAAACAACTTATCTTTAAAATTCTGCAGCTTGTCACACTCTGCAGACACAACGGTGCTCTCTGTCAGAGTGCCAACTTCCTTGCATGCACAGTTGAGATCAGTCTCTGAGCTCCCCTGGAAAGGCATCTTTCGTGAGAAAACATTCATGGGTGTTTTTTCTCCTATAATCATGTTTTCTGAACAAACACACTCAAATGTGTCTTACTGCCTGCACAAACTACAGTTCTGGTCTCTCCCAGCAACTTCTGTTTCAATCTATACATCTTTCATAGCCATTTTCAGAATTTGGCCTGAGAGCACAACGTCCCTTATGCTTCTCATCCACTTCCCACACAGCAGGGATTTCTGTGTGCAAAATGTTACTTAGAATTCTACCACAGACACAGGAATTCAGCACTCTGTTGGTTTTGCAGCAATAAATGTGCCGTAATTTCCTCCTCAGAAATGCAGTCCCCAAATCTACACTTTGTTATTTTCCAGTTCAGCCATCTGAAATGATTTACTACAAGCAAATAGCTTTGCTTTCCTACAACCCTAGCATAACAAAATTCAATTCAGTGAAAACTGTACATCCTAGGTAAGACCACACTGACCAGAAACTTCCCATCTCCTCACCACAGGATATATTCTGCAGAATGATCATTATTTGTAGCACATATGTAATCCCAAATAATTGTTTTTAGAGCTGCACACCTATAAATGCACAGAATTGGTCAGCTTCCACTCTGATTTTAGTGGACACAATGCAGTAAAGAGATATAGGTCACTCTTCAGCTTGGAAAGCTTTCTAGGAGGAAGTTTCATAACAAATTTCAAAAGAATGTGTGAGCTACAAGAAGAAGAAAAAGCAGAACAGAAAACTTAGCTTACTACATAAGCTTAGCTCATTTACCTTCTTTACAGCTAATTTCAACCTCATGAAATTCTCTTCTAGATTTAACAAATCGTCCTTATTCTAGCTTTCATTAAGTCAAGAAAATGACAATCTGGCATTAAGAAAGCAAACAGTGTTTCACATCCTTGCAAGAAAGGACTTGGTAGTCCTCCAACTGTAGGCTGCTTTCCTGGAGGGACAACATGGACCAAATTAGCTTTATCTACCTCCTCGGCCTCAATTCAGGCTTACATGAGTGGCTTGAACTTTTAACCAAATGCTTTCTTTTATTTGTGAAATTTCTACTTGCTTCTCCTCCTTGAAAGTACAGTATGCTATTAGAGAAGAAATGCAGAAAAAGGGTGTGTGTAACAACACACAGGCACCTTCCAAAGTTCTTCTTGTTACGGCTGTAGCCCCCTAAGCAAAAGGCAAGTCACAAACCTGCTAAAATCCCTTTGCGTATTGAACTGGAACAAAACACTGGAAGGACTGCTCAAATAAGCTCTGAAAAGCACTACAATATATTATCCTAACGGTTATACAGAAGACTGCTGCCATATGAAATGAATGTCTCTTTCACTACATTCCAGATATAAATTTATGCATTGTGTATTGTTCCCAATGCTCTTCCAACACAAGTACAGATGGAGGTTAAAAATAATGAGACATCATCCTATTAAAGCCAGACTCTTGTGGAAAGCAACTGCAATATGCTACTCCTATCTTGTAGCAGCCAGTCATATTTTGCCTTCAATATCCATTTCAGTATTCAAGAGGAGGAAACTGTGTAAACCAAAAATATGCAGCCTGCACAGAAAATAACTCCATAATGCAGGTAGCATGTGAAAGCAGGAACCTTTCTATTACTTTTTTATGCACACATTGCATGACCGGGACTAATAACACAACCTATTTATAAAACCATCACTGGCTGCTTTTAGCTTTGTTATCGTGATGAATTTCAGACACTGTCTTCACATTAATATCTTTCTGCCTTAGGATTATTTAGGAAGTTTTCAGCCAGGAGAGTTTCTCGCATCTCCCGAAAAACAGGCTTTAGTAACAACTTCTGAAACCCACCGAGCAACTTTCCCTTTGAAAAAAACCTCAAACCTCCCAACCCCGCGTTTTCAAGTAGAGACTCAAAATCCAGAAACACAGAGGTCTTTAAAAAAGAAATATACTCCTTGCCATCTCCATGAAAATACTCTAAATGTGGTCAAGTTAAAGCTTTGGAAATTATCTCTATGAGTCAGTCTGACTATCAGCAGTGTGAAAGGAAGGAGGAATGCCAGATAGGTGAGATGGCACGAGGGGCTGTGATCCACAGTGGAAGCTAGGACAGCTGGGTAAGGAGAAAGAAAAGCCAGAGGACAAACAAACAAATTTCACAGGTGGAAAAATGCAGGAAGTGGGAACAGGACAGGACACAGAGCATGGGGTGGGCAAACACATTTCAGGGGAAGTACACAAGAGCCTGCAGACATCAGCACATATTGTCTACTGATGTCCATACCATAACTCAACATCCCCACTGCTTTCAGCAGGAATCACTGAAAATATCTGGCAGTTTTTCTCATTCTCCTGCAATTTCAGTCCACAGAGAGAAGCAACCTTCAAGCTACCAGTCAACATTTCAGTTCAAGCAGGATGTGTTCATATGAGAGCTAGAAAACATAATAAAACATTGGCATGAAGACGCAATCCCAGAAAATGGAATATGGATTTCCACTTGCTTTTTTAAACACTTAGAACATTACTTAAACAAAAATCCAAATTAAAACAAAGAATGCCAGGCCAAGTACTCAAAACAAAATGAACTACAATTATATGGGCTGCCACAACGTGAACTCTGAGATACACATTCCTGATGTCACTATCATGAGATAAGCCAGAGTTTCAGCTCACAGCTGCTTCACATCTATCTTGCATTTATCTCACACTTCAACAACCTGCAAATCCACAGCCTAACTTATCCTGCAGTGGCCAACTTGTGTGCTTGTACCCATTAACAGTTTCCAGGTCTTCAATTTTTTCTCACAGATGGAACAGACAGTGGAAGGATTTTGCCCATTCTCAGAGAAGCTGAAAACTCCACCAGGTCCAAGTCAGAAGAAAATCAGCCTAATCTTTTCCCTTACCTTGCCACTGGCTTAAGCACCACTTTAAGTCACTCAAAGCTGATAGTTACCATGTTCCTCATTTTCTGAACATACCAACTTTTGATATTCATTCACACTTATCAGAACCACAGAGTACATACAATTATCACAGGACCCCAAGCAACCCTGTACACTGGTTTTACCCAATGTTATGCAAATACTTTGAAAGTCATCTCAAAATCATCCTTTAAAAGGACTCTCAGCAAGTGGGGTGCTGACAAGATGAACAAATATTTAAGTAGTCAGAGTAGAGTGACGAGTGTTCTAGAAATTTTCAAAACCATCTGTGTTTTAGTAATGCACAGTAGGTGCCTATAGCTAGAGCCACCCATCAAGAACATTAATTAATTAAATTAATCCATCATTATCTGACACAGGCAGAGATCACACAGCAGGAGCAAACATGGTGCTGTTGTGTAATTAAGGAAAGAACAGTACAAGTAGAGAGACCAAATTATGTTTTCACAGGTAAACTTAATTCTGACAACTTCTGAATGATTCACTTTGCACCCATAATAAAGATCCTCTGCTGTAAATAGTATACCTGCAATATTAATATTACATTGTCCAAACGAGGGGCTAAATAATCAAGTACCAGGATTGAACCTCATGCTCTGCTGAAGTCAGTGAGCATTTTGTTACTCACTTTTCCCAATGCATCAATATGACAAGAAATCACTTAACCTTATGTACCTGCAATGAATATTTCTTTTTGTACACAGAAGACAGAAAGGCATCATAGGAAATAATTAAATTGCATTGACATGAAACCCAGTTGCCTACCAGCATACTTGAGCCACTACTTACAAATGAGGAATTCTACAGAAAAGCTATTTTAGAAAAAAATTACTTTTGCTCTATTTCTCAGTGGGCCATTTCCTTCAGGAAAAAAACAAAACTGCACAAAAACCAGACTCATTTGTCAGCACACACTTCAGACGGCAGAAAAAAAGGCTTGTGGCATATGTCTTGCTATTTTTTAAAAAGGGAGCGAGACAGGAGCCTTTAAAAGATCATGTCAATTTTCTTCTCCTGGGTGGGTGAGGCTCAACATGCCTCTTTGCCCACGAGTGGAAAATAAAGCTGGAATGCTCATAGCATTGCTTTGTCTCTTTTGGAATGGTTTAGATGTTAAAGAAAGGCAGATTCAGTAGAAAAGCTAGCAAACAATTATTTTTACAACTATTTTAGTAAACAAAATCAATCACAGGGAAAATAAGGCATACTGTTCTGTAACTGAAAAGAGAAAAACACAGAGTGTGTACAGGAAAAGAACAAAGATTTTAGAACAAAGCAAATGAAATCTAGTCACAGTGTAACTTATCCTAAAAGGCAACTCAAAACAATGAGCTATTAGGCTCTTAAGCATAATTAGAATATGAATAATATCTATAACATTTTAAAAACATTTTTAAGGATAGGAAATAACCTTAATTCAGACTAGATCTCTTTGATGCCTTTTATAAGATTTGGAATTAATTTTTCTATCTCATCCAAAAATATGCTAAGCCTGCAGACTACAAAATGGCAAGATTCCCTCAAGTAACTTATAAACTGATTTCTACCATGAAAAAAGCAATAAAGTGATGAAGCAAGCTTGTAGACACTAGAGCAGCAAAACCCAGTGAAGGCTAAATTCTTTTCCAGACTATATCAGTTGAAAGAGACTATATCGGAAATGGACAGCCATGCTTTACCACGACCAACAAAGCCCTTTGGTGCCAACACTGCTGGACATCCACTTTGCAAGCACATAATCTGAAAATATGTTTTAAGTGTTCCTTCCACGTGTAAAGGCCCTGTTAATTCACAAGGAACAGATACATTGTCCTCCTTCTGCCTTTGCCTGTGGTCTCTAGGTATTGTCTTGGTTCTCACCCCATCACTGAATTGTCATTTACTCTTGCGGTTCATAGTACTCAACAACAATGTTAGTGGAACTCAAGGTGCAAGCAACAGAAAGGAAACAGAAAAACTGGGACTCCCAGCATTTCTGCTATATTCACCACAGAATGTAACTATATCCAAATCAGAATGACTGCAAACTTTATAAATTTACATTTAAATGACAGTGAAAACCTGTTATTATCATGTCACTCTCTGGAGCAGCATGTGCTTATTGAAAGGTTGGGGACTGTTCAACTTGGAAATACGTGTTGTAAAGGACAAAAATTTTCATTTAAGTTAAAGACAGAAAGCCCTGCATGTTTAAAAAGCAGCTGGCCCTCACAGAGCACAGGACAGGTGCTAGAAGAGAAAAGATGGGCTGAAGGAATGTCTCAGCTTCACGGAGCTGACAGCCATAGCTGACAGTGACAGGGTGATGCAACAGTTAAGTGATGCTCAGAGGAGACCTAGTTGAGGTAGGGTAGTAATTCCTACCCTCCTACTTTTGGTAAAAACATACCCATAACTTTCAAGTACAGATTGAAAATTACCTGTAAAGATGCATGACACGAAACAAACTATGGATCTAAATCATATTGGAAGCCATTCTGAGCAATGACATAATTAAAGCACTCCTAAGAAATGTGAGAAAACACATTAAAGGGATCTTCAAGCATAACCCATTAACACCACAGGTGGTAAGAGTGTTTTTTTAAAGGCCAACTCAACAGCCAACAGCTTGTCTGTCTACTACATACAGACATAAAACATCCAGCCCCCTTGAAAATACACTCAGTTCTTCCATCCTGTTGTGTCATTCATCAATTATAATTACAGCAATTTACTGTTTGCTTTTCCAGATAAAATTCTTTTTATAGAATCATAGTAATTAACAATGACAGTAGCAAAATTGATAGCCCTGCTTCTTAAAGTACCCATTCCTCTAAGATGACACTATTGCCTTAACAAACTTTAAACAAATGTGTCCACCTTTCCAATTTGTGTCTAACAATATTTGTTCCAGTCAAAACAGGTCAGCTCTTTTCCAAGAGAGAACTAGAGAACAAATACACTCTTTAATGTTACTGACCCTTTTTCCAAACAGTTCTCTGAACTCATTCATTGAAAGGTGGCCTTCAAAAGTTACACTTAGGTCAAGGAAATACTTTTCCTAGT
The DNA here is from genome assembly GCA_013397895.1 of Origma solitaria. Taxonomy (NCBI): domain Eukaryota; kingdom Metazoa; phylum Chordata; class Aves; order Passeriformes; family Acanthizidae; genus Origma; species Origma solitaria. Next base: position 428,093 of record VZRL01000790.1, read on the forward strand.
TTCTGTGAAAATTTGTCCAATTTCTCAAAGTTTATATCTAGTCGATGAAAAATTGTACTTTAAAGCTGCACTTAAGCAGGTAAAATCTCTCAGAGAATCCATCCTCCCTGAGCATGCTTAAATATTCAGGCATTTGGCAGAAATGGAAGCTTGAGACAAGAAATCCAGAATCCAACATCAGTAATAGATAGGACAGTGTCATCAGAAGAACAATTCTAACTGTTTCCCCAAAACCACAATCACAAACCTGGTTTTGGCTGAATGCATCTCCAGGTCCTGTGCTCCACTTCTGCTCCCTCCTCTTCACTCCTGCTATTGACAAAAAGGGTGGGAAATGCTAGCCCTGTCCAATTAGATTCCTCATTCTCCATGCCACAGGCTTCTGGCTGAGGTCAGCCAAGTCATCAACCCTTCCATCTTCCTATTATAGCTTTCTGCCCCTGCTGCTGCTTTGAATGGCCCAGAATTTGCATTCTTCCAAACCCGCTGTGATAGCTCGTGTGACCCTCACACCAACATCTGTTCTTAACCTCCATTTCTCCTAGTTCTCCTCCCCACCACTGCCCAGGTATGGACACTGCCAAGCATTCAGTGGGACAGTCTTCTACAGACTGCCAGAGCTCATCAGAAAGGGATGCAAGAAGGCTAGAGGGAATACAGAAGGGAAAAGGGGACAAAAACGCATGGATAATGCATGCAGAGTTTATAACTCTATGTCAACATGGAAAAAAGAATCCAAACCCAAAGCTAAATACAAAGGGGGAGGTCTACACCTGTGCAATGAAAATTACCACCTGAAAAGCCAATTTCACAAGGGCACTTTCACAGGCTCAAGACAAGCCAACAAGCCAAAATCGAAGAGCTTAAATCTTGGTTTATCATCCCACATAATATGTGAGCCTGGAGATAAAGACAGTTCTTTAGTTGTCTCTTTAAATCCTTCTTGCTTATTATTATAGCTAAACAAAAAAGTCACTTTCTAACCAAACACAGGAGACATGAAGGCTCTTGTTCCTGAGGAGAATTGGAACAGAAAACAAATAGGGGACCTTAAGCAGCAGGATTTAGAAGGAGCACAACATGTCTAGATCATATTTCTCTATAACTTCCATTTTAAGTTAGAAAGGTAAAACACATAAAATACAAACAGATTGAGTGATTGAATCAATAAGTGCAGCAGAAACTCCTCTTGATGAGCTCCGTTTTATTTGCAAAAACCGAGCAAGGAGAAATATCAAACTTCAGCTGTTAATTTGACTTGACCAAGCACAAACTGGACTAGACTACTCAGTGTATATTGCTAGTATGGGACCTGAACACCACAAAACTCCTGGATATAATCTCCTTCTAAACGTAGAACTATCACGTGGTCAAAGATGAGACTTTACCATCTCACGAACTGATGCCAAACAAACTAGCCCAACACAGAAAAAGACCCTTCAGGGCAGTGCAACTGCACAGTAGTTTAAGTTCAGCATAAGCAACAATGTCATGCACACAAACCAAGGCCCAGCAATATGGCAAAGCCGCAATTGCTTTGAAGCAGTTTTTGAAACTCTGAAAGTCTTTGGAACGTTTTGTTTCTCTAAATAATCCTTTTCAGAGCAACTCTTGAAGACAGCTCATCTTCAACAGTATTTTGAGATACTGCAAAAGGCCAAACACATTTTTAGTTTCTACAACTGAAGCGAGAACATCTCAGCATGCCAGAAAACACAACTCAAGCACTGTGACGTCCTTGGAGCTCTTTACTAGTGATTTGCTGCCTCATCGCCTCATCCCAAGTAAATCAAAGGATGCCTTCAACAAAGCCACCAAATTTTTATGGGCCAAGTTTTTCTCCCAAACGAACACACTCTGACCTAAAAAAGGTCACAAGAATTAGGAGAAGCAAGTACCCATAGGCACTAATGAATTCTTTTCCTCCTTCAGCATGGCTAGTTAGTGTGTATGTTATATCAGACATTCTGCAACAGTAAACTGCACCTCTAAGGGAAATTGATAAATGAGGAATACTAAATCCCTGTTCCAACACATGCCAGAAAGCTTTGGCCAAAAATCAAGAACTTATTACATCAAAAACTCTAAGAGCACATTCCAGTTCAGATACTCTTATTAAAATAGTGGCAGCCAAAGTGCTAATATTCACAAAGCTTAACATCCTCCCTAAATTCACAACATGGTGCAATATTTCAAACAGCACCAGCCTTATGAAAGCAGAACAGAAATATTCCCAAACAAAAAAAAAAAAAAGAAGGAAAGATCCGTCCACGAAACAGGCAGAGGAACACTATTCATTTATTTCTAATTAGGGCTCAGCAACCCAGTGATGACAGATCACAGACTTTGCGAGGTCTATCAAAATGCCTCTCCCCCAGCTGGTTTGGACGCTTACATATGACAACCTGATAACATTTGAAACAAACTGACAAGATCTCCACAGATAAACAAACCTGGTCTGAGGCGGTAAAACACATTCCTCTCCCAAAGTTCTCTGACCAAAATAAACTACATCTAAAATATTAAGAACCATTTACCTGAGAAGAACGTACAATTGCGTATCCATATCCTGAAGGTATCTTTAATGTTAACTATACAATGAGTGCTACACATCATAGGAATCGCAGTGGTGTCTTTGTCATTAAGGAGTGTGTGATTATCTGCAAGTATTTTCCAACATTTTATTGGGCTTTAACAAGTGCTGTTAATAAAACCTTGTCCTTGTATACAGTTTGGCTTTCATTTCACTTGAGGAGCTTTTATAAACTTGTTTACATAATTCTCAAAGATGTAGATTTATAACTGTCAATGGTTTTACAAGGTTAATGGCCTCTGTAATTAAAACAAATGAATGAGAAACTGAACTAGTTTAAATTTATGCACTCCCGTCAACCATAAAAACAGCAAACTCTGCAAAGAACTCTGGATGTATGAATCAGAGTAAAACTCACCTTTTGCTGACAGCTCCAAAGCAATGTACAGAAGGGGAGATACTTCTATTAATTATGCACTTAGACTCTGAAGTATTTTGAAACCTGAAGTTCTAGAAATAGAGATTAACAGAATTTCTAGTCTCATTTCCAGATCTAGATGCATCTGAGACATACTGTTACTCCAGAGGTATAATTTGAACTTAACAAATAACAAACACACACGCCAGAATAGAAGTTTGTACTGTATGACACAGAAGGCTCAAAAATACAGATTGTCTTTTCAGGAGCATTTCTATTATTGAAGATAGTTTTAATTTACTTTAAACCTCACTTTCTTTTATTTTTTATTTAGACCTCAAGCTTTTAATTCGTATTTTTTTAATAAATGAATTTAATCCATATCATGCCTCAACAATTTTTACATTGAATTAATTGACATATATTAGCAAATAAAAGGTTAGATCACACCACACTTTTTTTTAAGGTCAAATAATCTGAAGCTGTAAAAATTATAACCAAATTTCTTGGTGGAACTAAAACTTACGCCATCCAAACTTCACTAAAGAACTTGATTCAACAGCAATAACACAACAAAAATTCATTCTAGAAAAAAAATAAAGGGATAAAATCTCCAGATATTTAAGGGGTTTTTTTAAGGTTCAAAGGTTTCCTATTGCCTCAGAGAGGTTCGAATTTGCTTTGTGCTCTTGAACTGCGATCAGAAGTTATTAATGTGTAATTGAATGTGACATTCTACGCTCTTGTCCACAGCCATAAAAACGGATGAACAACATGAATGCGTGGGCTGATGGCAAGATGGGACTATTATTAATGCAATTCATAAGCCTCTTGGACTGCCGGCAGAAATCTGACAGAAAGGTGTTACAGTCCCAAACACACTATCCACAGATGCACACTTTTATAGGTTATTTAGTTTGACCTCCTTAGCACAAGAAGCAATTTCCAAGCTCATAAATTTTTACTAAGCATGTCTTTCTCTTGCAACAACCGAGCTGAACGAGTGCCCCCAACCTCATCCACATTTGGAAGAGTAGGAAGTCTATCTAACCCTTATATTGATAACTTGAGCAAAGCCTGCTTAAGCAGGCTTTTAATGGAGACTATACATTGCTCCAAAACCTTTTGCTTTTATATAGATTTGTACTAATTTGTGGAAGCAAGACTGAGAGACAGCGGTATACAGACACACATCAATGTGATCGCTCGAATTTTGTTTGTGAGCCACAGCTACAACCCTTAGCTTCTCCACTGGCATGCAAAATAAAGCATTTTTGATTATGCAAATAGTCCTCTGCTTTGTGAATAGGGCCTCAAGCGATTCAAATGCTAATTCTGTTAGGAACCTTGATGCAAAGCCAGTATTTCAACCATGTCAGCTTTATAACCAAGACTTTCTGAGAAACTCGTAATTGCAAATTGAAAAATATCTTTTAAAAGTAGAAATACACAGAGATAAAGTAACCTAGAGAAGTGTGAAAGTTCTTTACAGCTTTCTGTCAATGGACCTGCAGCCTGCCTGATTTTGCCTTGAGTTAGATGCCTCTTAGGAACTGGCAGTTTCCTAACAGTGGCAATGCAGGCACTGCTGCGCTGAGAAAACCAGAAATGAAACAACAAAAGCAGATTTTTATCTTGTCCAGAGAATAATGTGCTAAATGGTTATGGTTTGGATCTTCCAGAGAATGCCTGTATGAAAATGTTCTTGCCATTATTAAACACATTTTTTGAGCCCTCACAGCACACAAAAGAGCAAGCATGCGTCCCTGATTTCAAAGAAATGGGGGAAAAGGAAGTGAGTGAGAATGTGTGTGTGAAATGTGTAAAAAGCTTTTCTTTTCAGTTTGCAAGCAGTTTTGATTTACTTTTTTTTTTTTTTCTGATTAGCTGCATTTAACCTACCATAGTACTTCGTCCTCTCAAGTTCTAGGAGATATGAGGAAGGGAGAATGTTTCCAGAAGGAAGCCAGCCACAGTGGCACTGCCACCAGCCTGCGTGCAAATCGCCCTTGATGGTACACCAACATTCCCACCAGCCTCTTGACTTTCTCATCTGCTTCTGCTCAGGGAAAACCAGCTGATCATTAAGGCTAGGAAAAACTCGAGGGTGCAATTACCTGAGCTGTACAACTAACACAGGCCCCAAAGAACTAACCTGCAGCTTAAGTTGCCCGTAGACAAAAAAGGGTGTTAGGAAGCTTCCACATGAGGTCTGGAGCAAAAAATTAAATAATATAAATTACCCGTCACTGATGGTGCCAGTTTGGAGCATGCCCTCATGGCAAAATCCACAGAATCCTTATTTGCATTAACCCCTCCTAACACCCTGAAGTTAAAAATCAAAGAAAACTGGTCTATACCACTTCTCCACTCATTAAGGGAACTGAAACAAGCACCACAACACACAGGCAACAAACAAGCTATATCAGATCAGAACAGACACAAATCACTGAGTTTAGCACACCTAAAATACCCTTATTTATGAGGTTTCCTCCATTCATTTTGTTTTAAGTTCACTTTTCAATTGGCTCCAGCTAAATCTGCTGCCAGCTGAGAAGCTGTGGAAGTTTGTGACAAGTGGCTCAGACCTCAAAAATTCAGAAATACACAGCTCCAGATTCTACAGCTGAATATACCATAGTGATGACTTTTTGACTCCACTGTCATGGCGTGTATTTTAATAAATGGGTCAGAGGTGGAAGGTCACATATCCTATTACCAGTCTCTGAACCGTCCAGTTCCTCTTCATCTCAGCAGAAAAATGCGAGGTATTATCAGCTTCTTTTTTATTATTGCTTACTCGGGAGGAACATTCTGAAGTAAAATAATGTGGATATTCATTTTCATTGCTTTGAAGAAGACAGTAAAGGTCATATTCTAATTTTTAAATGCTACTCTCTTCATATTGATTATAAAGCCTGAAAGCAGTAACTCCACCCATGCTGGAAGAAGCGACCTCATTATGAAGCATGTATTCCAGTTCTATATAATTCCTGAATAATAATCTCCCACCTCTCCTACCAAAAAAACTGAAAAATTGGACTGAAATGTTTGCAACACAATCTTCAGGCTATGGAAAAATACAAAAGAGGAAAAAGAGCAGTGCTGTCTCCCAAAGGAATGGTCTCACCAATGTTAACTGTGCCTACAGCATCTGACAGCAGGTAGACTAAAGAAAAAAAGGAGCCTGTGAAGAAACAGAAAAAAGGAATTTATTTTTTCTCACATATATAACTTTAAAGTAAGATGTATTTGCTACCACTTTTTTCCACTGTTTTGATTATTATTGATCTTTTCCTTCCTAGGAGAATGGCAGTAGTGCGTCTTAATGACTACAGTGGTTGCTGCCATATTTCATGCTGGAACAAAGATGTAGGCTGCTGAAAATATTTCTCAACTATTTCGAAGTTTAGAAACAACTCATGCTTAAAATTTTCAGCAAATTACTGTGATCTAAACATAGCATTTTACCATACTGGGATTTTTTACTTCCCTATGTACACGACATATTTAAGGAAGAATTGAATCATTATCATAAAAGATGGGAATAAAAAGCAGCAAAACAAAATACTGCAGTAGTCTCATCCTCTCAGACTGCCTGTCTTCTCAACTAGCAAGCCTTTACTTATGTCATGGCTCCATCATTTGAAAATAAGTGTCATTTTCCCTTTGATATAGGAGTGATTTGTTAGCTATTAAAACAGAATAGTCTCTGTAAAGAGACTGAAGGTGCTTAATTTTATAAGTAAGTTAGAAATCTGAAATAAAGTAGTGAATTTTTCTCAAAGGAAAAGAACATACTTATTGTGCTATGGACAAAGCATTGAAAACAAAGGCATTGTTGTGGATCAAGCATTAGCACATGCACATCTTCATTGCTACATTTGTGTCTGAAGAACCAAGACAATTGTTAAATAATTTAAACATATCAGAATTAGGATAATTCATTCATGAACTTTCTGTATTAAAAACACACAGAGCTGTTCTGATGATGTTTATGAATGATGACTGAATTCAGTGGCAAGGAGATGGTCACATGTGTCAGACATAACTTCTGACAAAGATGGACAACCTTCACAGGAAAGCATTTTTACTTTATCTACAGCTGGGTACATGTACGATTCACATTAGACATTCTCTGGGTTGATCAAAGACAGTATGTGACCCTTCACAGAGAATTTTTTCCTTTGGGGTACAGGGTTAATTAATTTTCTAAGTCTTAAAGACATCCAGGTGACACATGAACACACAATATACACCCATACACTTCTTTCCATGTATGTAGTGGTGTATCTCCTTCAAGGGGGACAGCTGCAATACAAGGAAACCAGACAACCTTCTGAGGTCCATATTTTACAATTTACCTGAAGCTGAAACCAATTCTGCTGAGATACAAGTCATCTACTAGCTTTGTATGTTCAAAAAACCATGGATAAAACTGAAGCTGACTGAACTGGTTCAAACACTGAGTTGCCACCTCACCTTGGTATTTTCAAAATCCAGGACACAGCAGTGGAAAAACACACACAGAGATCCTGACAAAGACAAATGTCTTCGTGCAGATTTAAAGTCACCACTTTCATCATAAGGCTAAATGACATTGTTGTCTAGATTATTCCTTTAGCAAAAGGGAGATATAACACAGAAAAAACAATTAGAAGAACCTGCTAGGTTCAGGAGACATTTCTGTGCCTCAACATCAGAGACACCAAATTTTTATTTCACCAGGTGGCCATGGAAGGCACTGGCACTTGGATGGGTGCCTGAGGGTCTCCAAGCAGCTCAAGCTGAGATGTGTCATCACTTGCTAGCACCTCCACTCATATAAAGAAGCTGGTTTCTGTACTAGAAATTCAATCCACTCCAGCTGGGATATGGTCACAAGGTAAAAACTAATGCTATCCGGAGAAGGATTAATTTAGCTCTATATTTTATGGTGGCAGAATCTGCTGTAAAAGGATGTTAAAATTGCATACAGCACAAAAAGACAGACTCTCAACAACTTCCACTCAAACAAGAAAGCCATGGGGGCTGTGTAAGGCCTCAGTGTGACTTATAAATGCATATTGCAGTTGCATATGAAGAAAGGATTGCCATCCTTCTTGTATCCTCCATATTCTGTAATTGTCATGTGTTTTTACCATTCCTGTCATACTACCAGGGAGTGCGAGCAAAGACCAGAATCTATATGGCAGCAGCTCCAACTTCTGCATTCAAAAGGGAAGAGAAGAAACAGCTTTTGAACAGAAGAAAACTGCTCTGAGCAGAAAGCCCCAGGGGCAGAAAGCCAAGTCAGAGAGCCCTGAAACTCAGGCGAGAGGAAACTGTAAGCAAAAGCCATACTGAGAAGGGTTCAATAGCACCTGTGAACTAATGGATTTGCAACCTTCCAGTGCTGGAACTTGCACAAGATCCCTTATCCAACACTTCCCATGTCAGCAATGAAGATGCACAGACAACTTCTTCAGTGGAAGTAGGGCAGAGCCTGAAAGGTCTGCCATTAAGGTAATATAACAAGGATGAGGAAAGAATTCCTGATGGCAAAATGATCATATTAAAAAAAAAATCCTCAAAGTGTTCACCCCATTCTTTTCTTGCTTGAACTGTTCTCAAGAACAAAAGCCAGAAGAAGGTCACAGCTTGAACATCAAAAGTACTGAATGAAGATTCAATTGATACAGTCGTGTTCCATCTCAGCAGGCCACGGAGAAAATGTCAGAGAGGGAATGGGAGGAGGGCAGAGTGGATGGAATATTCTGTGGAACAAATGTAGGTCTATGAAACCTGATAATTTGGAATTTGCATTTGTACTTCTCAGAAAAGCGCAACACTTTTCCTACATGATGAGAGTTTATTACAGAGTTTAAAATTTGTAACATGGTTCTCAAAGGGAAACACGGTAACTGATGCCGTATTTACCTAATCCCAGGTCTCCTGAAGATTTTCTAATTGAGGAAACTGCTAATTTGTTAGATGGTAAAAAAAAAAGAAACCTAGAAGAAAAAAATGGAAAGAATGCTCAGTCTGCGAACAGTAAGGTACAAAGGAACAGGACAGACTTTTTCAATCTCTACCATTTCTGCCTACCCTACATAGACAGAAGCTTTCATTTGGCCCACCAAAAAGAAGTAAGTAGCACAGTGAAATTTGTACACAGTGAAAAGCAGGATAAAATAACATTGTAACTTGCACTATATATGGGATTGGAAAACTACCAGCTCTCCCATGCTCATCTTAGATGACCAGGAGTTCACTTCACCTGCTTCAGCCAGCCAGTCGAATTGCTTTCAGGGAAAAGCAAATGAGTATTGTCAGTAAAAAAATTAGCAGCCAGTCAGGGCTGGAGAGAACAGCAGGAGGTAAAGCAGAGTAGAGATGAAAGCTCCTGCAGCTTCCAAGCTCCATATCACACTGCCGGAGTTCTAACACACTTCTCTTAGACATACACAATGCACATGCAGGAGAAAGCACAAATGAAACATAGCTGAAAATCTGAGCTATCAAAAAAAAAAAAGTTCAGAAAAAACCTCCAGAATTCAAAGGCAATTTTTCCATTATTAATGTTCAAGAAGTAGTATACACTTCTCTGCAACATGAGAAGGTATTCAACAAATAACATCCAAAAGTCTTGCAAATTTAAAGAGATGACTTCATTTCATGAAAAACGTCCCAGGAACATCCTTTTCCAAATGTACTGTAGTTTTTTAAGCCTGTCTTTATTTGGGAACCTTGTATTCCTCTTTTATCTTGAGGAAACCCAGAGTTTGGGTAAGGCTGCAGGATGACCATAAGAGAAAGAGACCAGACAGAAAAATAAAAATTGCTGGAGTTTCTTTACTTTTGAATACTTTCTGACCTTAAATATCCAACGACACAGTGTCCCAGGGGTTCTTGGCTTGCGTGTTTTATTTTTACCAACACTGCAAAACAAAGCTGTTACGACTCCGAGCTCAAGTGGTTTTGCGGGACTTTGCAGTTAATTGAGCCGTGGCTATTTCGCCTGCAGTGGGCACCAGCTCTGCCAACTCTGGGGGCAATGAAAAAGTTCCCCAAGCCACAGCCAAGCTACTGTCCTTTTCTTTTTTTACTAAATGCTCCAAAGCAATGTGGCTTTTGGGGAAAGCGAGCTTATCCTCAGACTCTGAAAACATAGACACAAACCCCCTATAGTAACTCTTGTGACATGTGTGCTCAGAATAGCTACATCTCCATAATCTTGAACATCATCTCTTGAAGTTCCCTGAGGCTTGTTGAGCCAGATACATGTGAAGCTTTTAGGCATTTCAGTTATGGAAATTTAAATTTTTTGACTGGACTTTGTGAAGGAAATCTGAAAGTCTTCCAAACTCCTATCACTCGAAAGAAAGCAGCTCTTAAGCTTATTATTAAAA